>VZRR01004865.1:194671-251457 GCA_013398015.1 Oreocharis arfaki
GGCTGGGCTGCGCCGTGGAGTTGGGGCAGCTGGGGCAGCAGCTCCGGCGGCCCGTGGGGCTGCTGCTGGCGCTGCTGGGACAATTCGTGGCCATGCCGCTGCTGGCCTTCCTCCTCGCCCTCATTTTCGCCCTGGACGAGGTGGCGGCCGTGGCTGTACTGCTGTGCGGCTGCTGCCCCGGAGGCAACCTCTCCAACCTCATGTCGGTACTCGTCGACGGGGATATGAATCTGAGGTAGGTGCCCCGCTGCCCCTCGCCCCCAGCCAGCCGGGGGGCTGCGGCTGCCCCGGGACGCGGGGAGGGTTCGCTGGGCACCTGCCGCCGGTGGAGCCGGGACGGGCGGACGGGCGGGCACGGCGCGCTGGGAACCGCCAGCACTGCTCTCCTGCCTCTCCCGTGGCGGATCTGACATGAGCCCCGACACATGCCTCCTGCCTCCTTCCCGAAAAAAGCTTACCTGCTCGCGCCCTGGCCAGGACAGGGAAGAGGGTGGAGGATGGAGAGGGGAGAGAGGACAGCGAGCGGGCTCTTGCCGTGAAAAGCGGCCGGCCGGCTGCAGAACCCTCTTCCAGCGGGGGTGGGGGATCTCCCGGGCTGCCCCCCGCGGCACTCCGGCCGAACGGGCGGTGATGGGGCATTTCTTTGGTTCCCCCGGCGCAGCATTATCATGACGGCCTCCTCCACGTTGCTGGCCCTCTTCCTGATGCCCCTCTGCCTCTGGATATACAGCCGCTACTGGATCAACACGGCCGTGGTGCAGCTGCTGCCCCTGGGGGCGGTAAGCCTGACGCTGGGCAGCACCCTGCTGCCCATCGGCCTGGGGGTGCTCATCCGCTACCGGCACCCCCGCGCCGCCGACCTCCTGGTCAAGGTAGGCACGGCGCCCGGAGGGGAGAGGGGCGGCCACGCTGCGGGGAATGCCCGGGGGCGGGGGGCCGACAGCAATAAGCTTTCTTGTCCCTCCAAACCGATGTTAGTCTCACACAGGCACATTCAACTACTTAGGTGTTGGAACACAAGGACTTACAGTCTTGAAATAAAAGGGTGGGACAAAGAAAGCGAGGGAAAGGGCGGGTTACCTCCTATCGCAGCGCACAGGAAGGAGGGCAGAGTGGTGCTGCACCCTGGCAGGCATCCTGGCCCCTGTAGCAGAGGCATTCCATGACATCCTGTTTTCTCCCCACTCTTACTGCACCCAGGTCAGGCAAAACCAACCGGCAGGCACGGCTACACTGCCTTAAAACATGCAACTAAATTAGCTTAATTGAGAAAGGAAAAGTGAGGCACAAGTCCTGACTCTCGTTTCCCGGCAAGTCATCACAAAGCAAAATGATGGAGGGTGACCTCAGCCCGTTCCTTTCCTGGGATATGATCAAACACTAACAAAATCCCGGGCCAGGAGAAAGCCTGGGAAAGGCAGTGCAACCATCTTTTGCAGTTTAGACTCTTTAGCAAGCCTCTACCTGCTGTGCTTACCCTTTTAAAATAATAACCCTCATGGTGTTTATCAATATCTGTGTCTGTTGCCAGATTTCCCTGTGGTCCCTCTTGGTGACTCTGGTGATCCTCTTCATCCTGACTGGGACCATGCTGGGCCCAGATCTGTTGGCACAGATTCCCGCGTCTGTCTATGCCATTGCAGTGCTGATGCCTCTGGCAGGGTATGCCATGGGATACGGCTTAGCCACAGTCTTTAAAATGCCTCCACACTGCAGGAGAACAGTATCTTTGGAAACAGGGTGCCAAAACGTCCAGCTCTGCACCGCCATCCTAAAACTCACCTTCTCCCCGGAGCTCATAGGGAGCATGTACATGTTCCCCTTGCTTTATGCGCTTTTTCAGTCAGCAGAAGCGGGACTGTTTGTGCTGGCATACAAGATGTATGGAAGAGACAGCTACAAGCAAGATACACTTGGTGAAGAGGAAGACACAGATATTTCCTACAAGAAACTGAAGGAAGAGGAGGTAGCCGATACTTCATATGGCACAGTGACCACAGAGGAGCACAACTCCATTCAGATGGAGCCCAACTCCATTCAGATGCAGCCGACCCAGACGGCGCTTTAGGCGAGACAAAGAGGTAACTCCCCGAGACATGATTGTGTGTTGTGTTTGAAACCAGGCTGGGGCTGTTCTCGCTGCTGTGCAAGCGGAGCTGCCCGGCCTCCATCGTTTCTCCAGCTGCTCCCATTGTACAAGGTGATAGGTGTTTATTACCATGACAGTTCTACTTCCTCAAAAATAAATGTGGAAAAAAAAAAAGTATCATTGCAACACAGACCAGTAACTGTAAAACTTCAAGCAAGGAAACTGCTGCCTGGCTGAGTGCAGCAGGAATGGGTAGAAGGAAGGGAAACAGTGTTCTACAGAGTCAAAGCCAACTCAGTGTCAGTATGGATGACAGGAAAAACCACGTCGCGCATGTATCTCTGTGCCTCCCACCTGCTGTAAAAGCATTGTCCTCATTGCTCTCTCCACAAATACATGGCGAAGCCAAACCAAACCCGTGTTCTCTCCTGTTTAGTCCCTCGGAGGCAATTCAGAGCCGCGCTGCCTGGTTCAGCTGGGGAGCAGTGGGAGGGGGTGGGGGATGGACCAAGGCCCCGCACCAGGTGGGGATGGGAAAGGGCGGCAAGGCCGGCGCCCGTCCGGGGCGAGCCCCTCCCCGGGGGTATTTAAGGCCGCCTCCCGGGGGTTCCCCCGGGTCCAGTGCGATGGCCGAGGAGGCGATGGCGAGCTACCTCTACACCGCCTACCACCCCTACTCCTACCGCTACCCGCCGCCCAAGGGCAAAGGAGGGGCGGCGGGCGGCTGGCGGCCGCGGGGCAGCAGCTACTTCTCGGGCTACGGGGAGGCAGCCGCCGAATACTTCGACAACTACCAGCGGGCGCAGCTGAAGGCCATCCTGTCCCAGGTCAACCCCAACCTGACACCGCGGCTCCGCAAGGCCAACACCAAGGAGGTGGGCGTCCAGGTGAACCCGCGGCAGGACGCCTCGGTGCAGTGCTCGCTCGGGCCCCGCACGCTGCTGCGCCGCCGCCCCGGCCCCGCCGCGCCGCGGCCCCGTGAGGCGGAGCGGGAGCAGGAGCTGGGCAGCCCCGCCACCACCAGCACCCGCGCCGTGCGCTTCCCCCGCACCATCGCCGTCTACTCGCCCGTGGCGTCCCGCAGACTCACCGCCTTCCTGGAGGAGCCGAGCCTGGAGCCGGGGCGGCGGCCGCAGCAGCAGGACAAGGCGGCGGCCGTCGAGGAGGAGCCGGCCGCGCTGCGGGAGCAGCAGGAGGCGGAGGCGGCTGCCGTGAGGGCGAGCTGGGAGAAGCCCCCCGAGAGTGGCGCCGAGCCGCTGGGGCAGCGCTCGGCCGCTCCCCCGGAGCCGGCAGCGGAGGCAAGCCATGAGGAGGCGGCGGCAGAGGCAGCCGAGGCAGAGCTGGCAGAGCCGCCAGCCCAGCCGGCAGAGCCGCCGGCCTCACCCCAGAAGCGGCAGTCGTCGGCGGGCAAGACCCGCCTGCGCTTCCAGGTGAGTGTCGGCCGCGGGGGAGCAGAGCGGGGCCGGGATGGCCCGGGAGGCACCCGCACCGTCGAATAACATTGTCCCCGGCAGTTCCTGGAGCAGAAGTACGGGTACTATCACTGCAAGGCCTGCAACATCCGCTGGGAGAGCGCCTACGTCTGGTGCGTCCAGGGCACCAACAAGGTAGGGCCGGCTCGGATGGCCCCGACGCGGGCTCCTCGCCGCCGCCCCCCTGCTGACCCCGGCCTTCTCCCCAGGTCTATTTCCGTCAGTTCTGCCGGACCTGCCAGAAGTCCTACAACCCTTACCGCGTGGAGGACATCACCTGCCAGGTAAGGGACCCCCGCCCTGCCCCTAGCCCGGCCACTCCCGGGCTCGGCCGCCCCCGCCGACCGCCGCCTTCTCCCTCAGAGCTGCAAGCAGACGCGGTGCACCTGCCCCGTGAAGATGCGCCACGTGGATCCCAAGAGGCCCCACCGCCAGGACCTCTGTGGGAGATGCAAAGGGAAACGCCTCTCCTGCGATAGCACATTCAGTTTCAAATACATCATCTGAATGGGATGGGTTTTTTTGTTTAAGGCTCTTCTAGAAAACTGCAAGTAGAGCAGATTGTTTTTTTGTTGTTTTTGTTGGTATTGTTGAAGGTATTTGGTGAGATTGTAGCTAGGAAAGCATGAAAATAAAAGTATTGCATAGCACACTCAAATGATCGGGGGGGGTTTGTACCCAGCTCAGAGGGTGCACGTTGTAGATTCTGTAACTTGCATAGGTGACAAGCCTAGAGCTGTGTTGTAAATCAGCGATGGTCTTGGAAGCAACTGACTCGGGACCTTGCAGACTCTCAGGTGGAAAGGGTTTCTGGTTCTGCTCCTGCTCTTGAACTAATCAAATGCTTGAAGTTAACATCAAATTGACATTTGCAGTAGGTAGTAGACCATCATTCATGAACAAAACACCTAATAGTATTCACTTACTTGGCACACCTCTATTCAATGTACAAAGTATGCTGCACCTGTTTTTCATTACTAGAAAATGACTGAGAAATGCTGTGTAAGTACTGAATCACTTCTACTGGTACAGCTGGTCTGCATTTAGCTAAGTCAGTTTTCTTGTCTGTAGAAAAAAGCCAAAGAAAGCTTTTCAGGGATGGTTCTCACAAAATGCTAGAGAAGAGAGTCATCGATGTTATGGTGATGGCCTCTTGGTAAATGTGTTCTCATCTTACTTGCACAAGGTTATGGAGAGAAGGGACACTTCAGAGGAGCAAGGTACAATACTGCAGATGAAGTGCAGGAGCTGTGCACTTAGTGGATTATACTTGTAGAGTTTGATCTAGTTACAGTTTAGATGCCTGCCGTGAGGGAAGGATGGAACTCCCACACGCTTCTGGGTTTGGTTTGCAACTAGGAATTGTGCTTCTAGTGTTTGGTAGTAATGGCAGAACCAGGACTGGTTAGTTGCAGATGATGCTCTCAGTGGTGGTGTCTTCTGTTGGAACACCATGCTTCAGCGAGGTGTTACAAGCTGACTCTGGGACTAACTACAGCATCACCATCTGAGCAGATTCATGAGCTAGTAAATCTGACACCACCACCCCAGTCTACCTTTTAGCTATGGAGCTGGGTGAACAGAGAGGAAAACATAATTTTCTGGGAATGCCACTGACACTGTTAATTTTGAAATTGAGCATAATAATGCACCAAGCCTTTTACAGAACTCTTGAGGTAGCTTCCCTTTGAAAAGAGTGACTTTTATATCGGGTATAACACACTTACCTACCCTGTACCCAGCTTACTTGAGAGACTAGTCTATTAAAGGCTAAAGGGAGAACCAATCTGAGCTTATGCTGTAGAACAGCTTCAGTGCCAGGTAGTCTTTTATCTCTAAGTGGAAGCTAGTGTGTGGCAGGGTAGGCAAACAATATCCTTTGTATCAACATGTCTGGTTTGAGGGGCAGTGAGTGTTAATTCTGCATGCTTAACTCATCTTGCTGTAAATTCCTGCCTTATTTCAATATGCCCCTTGAACCTGCTGCAGTAGGCTTAATGCCTCAGTGTCAATTTATTGCTAAGTAATTTTATTTATTCTTGCTGCACTCATTATTAGAGCAGTGTGAGGCATTCTGGGAGCAGGTAGACCTCCCCCCTCCAGAGCAGAGCACCATTCTATTTCATGCTTCTACCTGAAGTGTTTTTCCATGTATCACAGTAAAAGGAAATATCCCTTGCTTTACCAGATCATTCAGACTTTCACAGCAAGTTGCATCCTTGCCTTGTACTCGCGTGTAGTTACTGTGATGAGCAGTGGCAAGCCTCCAGCTTGAGGAATGCACCTGGGGCCCTCTCTGCAGCCACCTGGCCACACTGCCTCAGTTTGCAGTTGCAGCTGTGATCTGGGATGTCTTTATTTCTGAGCATATTCCCCTCCAAGGATGTTCTCCAATGTTTTCCTGTTTGCCTTTCCCATTCTAATGGCTGTAGTCTATTCTTGATATGTGTGGTGAGGAACTGTGATGAGTCTGTGCACCTCAATAATGAGTCAGAGAACTGAACCCCTCTGCCATGTCAGTATGAAATCATGGCAATATGAGCAGTTCAATGCTTCCTATTTCTACAGGAATCCTCATGAAGCATTGCTTTGAGGATTACTTGCTGAGAATATGGTGACTCTTACGCGATTATCAGTACCAGGCCAAAGTGCTATTTAGTACGACTTAAGGGCTGTCATCTCCATGAACTACAGTCAAAGCAGCAATTGGTTCTGCTTGGTAAGATATAGAACAGGCCTAGCTGATGTGAACTGGATGTTGTGCTTCAGCAGGAGCTGATGTGAAGGCTCCAAGTGGCAGGTAGCAACAAGGAGCCACCTCTGCTTTCACCAGCTACTCTGTGGCTGGAGGAGTACAATGCAGTGGGCAGCTGTATTAAACGAGCTTTCCTTAATCCTGGAGCATTCTTCAGTTGCAGAGTAGCTCTGCACGTCATCCCTCTTACATCAATATGTTCAATGCTTCTACTGCTTGCTGCTGAAGTACAATTCTGTACTTTCTAGTTCCTTTTCAGCTTTACTGCTATGTCATGTCCATGACAGCACACACTGACTGGGGGCATTGGTTCCTAGACTTAGCAGGAAGAAGGAAAGCTACTCCTGACCTATGTGATTATGCAAAGTGGAAGAGAAGAGCCTTCATGCTGCCAGTTCTTCAGAGCTATCCTGAACTTGCTCTGTTCAGCTTTTTCATAAAGACATTCTGTTGCACACATTAGCTCAGTCAGTGCTGTATTTGCTGCATCCTACAGGAGGTGTCTGATGTTTTGCTTGTTTCTAGACAGCTTTACCATAGCTTTGGATTTGGCACAAACCTGGCACCAGGTAATGCAGGGTAACAGCTCATGCAGCAGTTGAGGGGTAATTTTTGAAAAGCTTCATGAAATTAAAGCAATATCAAAAGACAGTCAGCAACTGTGATTCTGCTCCATGGGGCAGGTTCCAGTAGCTGTTATAAATGGAGGAAGATGTGTAACAAAAGGAATAACATATATGAATTCAGGTTTGAGTTTCATGAGAAACCCATTAATAGCTTCAGAAGATGCCTAGGAAAATGCTGCTGCAACAAAAGGACATAAAAGGAAAAAAAAATTTACTTCAGGGCACCCAGGCTTCTGGTGTCAGTGTTTAGTCTATTTAGCTAAAGTATTTAAACTCTAGCTTGTAAAAATACACAAAATGACAGATACAATGTCTTTTATTTTTACAAAAAAAGCTGGTAAAAGATGATGTAAATAAAAGTGTAATGCACCCCTAAATAAACCTACTTATCCCCGGTAAATATTAGTTAAATAATTAAGAACACCATCTACAGTACCACAAAACCATCAAAATAATTCAATTTTATCAGGGACAGGGAAAAAAATACAGTGAATATGGATGTGCCTTGACCAGTTACAGAACTTGTTAGGATAACATAACTACTGTCAGCAGTCCAACAGTGTGCACAGTGCCTTCAATTAATGCATTTCAGCATAATTACATTTCTATTGGGGCCTAATTCCCCCAAAAAGGCAGAGCTAAGAATTTCAATTCTACATTCTAAACTCTGGAATTAGAGCCCATTAAAAAAAATCACAGTGGGTAAGAGATGTATATAAAAATACTGGGTGTTCCTTTCAAATCACAGGAATTGTGGGACTACATTCTTTTTTTCTGTTTTTTTTCTTTTTTTTTTTTTCTACAAAATGCTATCGGTTTCAACAGAATCCAGTTTGTTTTATGCTACAGACTTTGACAAGGAACTATGAATATATTGCCTGTTTGCATGTTTTGGTAGTCAGGGTTTTTGTTGGTTTTTTTCTCTATAGTCCCAATTCCTTAGGCTTCAGTTGAGTCATGACAATGCATATACGTGCATTCAAACTCTTCAAACCCTGCAGGCTACTCAGACTGCAAGTACTGCATGTGACTACCACGAGGGAACGCCCTCTTCTCCTCATAGCTTTGTACACCTACTGTTTTAACAGTGCATTGCACAAATTTACAAGAAAAAATACTGGGTTTGCACTATACAGTTTCTAGAATATATACAGAATAAAATAAGTTAACTTCTAATGAGAATTGCTGATGGGCAGCATATATCTTTAATATACATTTTAAAGTCTCTGCAGGCAGCTACTTTTTGGTTAGTTGTTATCAATATTTGTAACATAAGCACTGGTCAGAGAACTGAGCAGCATTCCAATAAAGTTAACAGATATATTATTTCTTTTAGAAACACTGAGAAATCCCAGTTTAAAATATTATTAAATGTCCTAACATTTACACACTATGAGGATTAGATCTAATAAAATAAAATTTCTTCAAAAATAATCTTGCAGCTCTTTTAAGCATGCTCTGAGACCTTATTTAACAATCATCCATACCTTCAAAAAACAACTGTCACATAGCCATACATTCTAACTCACACACATCAGTTCCTTATTACAGACAACAAAAGCAAATAAAATGCTCAGAAGTCAGTGGTTTTTGCAGTCATTTGTCATCCTACTCATGTTTGACTGCACATTCTTCATGATGTTGCAAAGTGTCTCATTAGGTGTCAGGTGATGGTTTTATCTACTACTGCTGGAAAGCCAGGAAGCTTTGCAGGTCTTCAGCCAAAATAAACCAGCCTTGATTTTAGCCTCATCCCACCTGCGATCTTGATTCAACCTGTAGAGGCTGTTACTGCAAACATCATTTATAGCTCTGTTACAACAGAAAATAATGCACATGTATGCATTACATTTAAGCCCTTTTCCTTTCATGTAGTTTTTATACATAAATTTAATAAAAAAATACTACTGCCACACAGTCTGCTGTGTAGAAAGAGCAATCAAGTAGGATGTTCACTTCAATTTTCAGGGTTTTACTTCTGATGAAACAGTTTCTTGCTGTGATAAAAGCGTGTTGGTTGTCAGGATTGCTGGAGGTTTGTTTTTGTTTTTTTGTGAAAGGTGCTCAGTAATAGTCTGAAGTGTCTTCATCATCAGTTCTTTTCTAAATGACAGCTGTTCAGAATCCAGTGGTCACAAGATTTATTCCTGTTTTGATCTTCCCTAGAAGCTGACAGGATTGCACCATGCGGAGAGACTCTCGAATTTCTAGATTAAGTTCCATCAGCTTTGAGCTGGCCTCAGACATATCTTGGTTGGAGCCTACTACTGCAAAACTGCCAGTTTGGCCAAGTGTCTGATGACGGAAATAGATGTGCAGCAATGTTTGAACTGGGTCATCTTCAGAACTGCCAAAGATGTCGTGGGGCCAAATGGATCTGTAGACACACAGTTTGGATTTAAACATTAAAAAAAAAAATTAAATGTTCAGAAGTTCTTTAAACAGACACTTGAACAGAAGACAAGAAAATGCAAGAGAAAATAACATGCAATTTGGATTTAAAAATCAAAAGTTTAAATATTTATGTTCTTTAAGCAGATATTTGAACAAAAGATATAGAGAAATGTTTCTTCCACAGAGTCCTGGTAATTAACAGTATCATTTCTCAGAGATAAATTCTAAAGAACAAGTACCACTAAAATAGCTTTTTATTTTTTTAAAATTATAAAAAAAAAGACAAGCTGTAATGAAGCAACAGTGTTTGCCCTTTTCTACAAGTACCTCCAGCAAGAATGGAAAAAAAAAGGGAATAGTGCCTATCCCTGTTTTTAATTTAAAAAAGTCTATTAAGAAACTCAAGATCTGAAACCAATCCTTAAAAACTTACCTGAAAGCCTTGACCTGTGCCACAGCTGACACAAACTCCTTGTTTCTCAGCGATTCAATGAGAGAGTGAATAGCTGTTTCTGTGCTAGCTTGGGAAGCCTCTGCAATTTCAATTTCTTCAATACCACTGTCAGCCACTGCCTCGGCCTCTTTCAGGCAGCTCTCCAAAAGAGCAAGTTCTTCAGACATGTTTATTACCTAAAACAGATACAAGTTATCTTTTCTAGTTTAAATGTATTTTCAGGCAAATTAATTTTCAGAAGATCAGATTTTTTTTCCTCCTCTATGCAGTAATGAGAAATAGAAAAAGAACACCCAAATATTTTCTGCAGTTGCTTAAGTATACAGTTAATATAATGGCCCAAGTGTGCATGTCAAGTATTTGGGCTTTCCCCAATGAAGTTTCCATCTTAGTTCTTTTAAAATTTATTTCAAAAAGTAAATTTCTTTTCTCCCTACATTATTTAATAACAAACTAACAAAAAGAACTAAACATTTCAGAAAAGTATGACAGCAATGGTGCCATTATAAGGACATCTTAAATACAAAGGAAAAAAATCTGGAAGACTGGTAACCCAGCACAGTAACTGTAGTGCAGCCAGTGTATATAATAATATCTTTGACTTTATCTGCAATGCATGAGTAAAACACAAGGCAGAACATGATTCTGCATCTGACTAACTTAGGCAAGAAGTGGGACTGATGTGATGCCAACCTTCCACAACATTCTTCAAACACAAACTTATTTGCATCCTCTACAAAAATCTGGAAATACAAGTGAGGAATGTGCAGTTTTTTTCTGAAGCTACTCATAAACCAAAGACTTTCACTCAGGTTTTTCATGTTCCTCCCTTCTCTATCAAGCAAGACCAAACCTATTTTTTTTTCTGCTACCCCTGTTTATTGCATTCCAGACCCAGGGGAGAACTTACAGAAGACATTATTAATAGCATAATGCACACAACTTTATTAACATCACATATGTACTACATGTGCACAGCTCAAAGACACTGTTTACTTCTGAAGTTAATACAACTAAAAATGAGGCATAAGAGGTCTAGATTGCACTACTAACTGTGCTTAGGATGGGGACTAAGGTTGCAGAGTAATTGAATGGTTGCTGAAGTGACACAGTTAAATGAATCAGTTGGTAGCAAGTGATGGTGTTTGCGACAGGAAACACCAGGGCGATGGAAAGGGACTTTCATCACAGAGCTCTCTTGAGTGGAATTGATGTGCCTTGATTGTACCTTGATTGGAATACACCAGGAGTGCTACTGAAATATTAAAAATCCTCATCATCGGACTCCCTACATTCTTGTCTTTTTTTAAAGAGCTTTCAAGCTGTACAAAAATCAACATAGGTAATTGAACATCTCAGAAAGTTCTTGTAAGCTCTACTTAAATATTTTATTAATTGGCTATAAAACAGCTGGAACCCTCCTCCAGTTTCTAAAAAGATATCCCACTGATGAAAACATTATCAAAATGTATTTTAGATTGTCTGCTTTTAAAATGTCAACAATTACTAGCTGAATGGCATGGTTTTCATTACCTCTGCTTCTTTCTTGATTGTTTTTACTTGACTGATGAGTTTGCAATAGGCTTGGAACAGAAGCAACAACTGGAAATGCAACTTGTATAGCCTCCGACACAACTCCAGCTCCTACAAATGTAAACAACACTATTATATTCAGGAAGTGCAAACCTCCTGCAGTACAAGAGACAATGAATCACAGTTTCTTCAGTATAGAGTGTGCAAAATTAAAAGTAGTTAATTTGGTTACTAAAGAAAATGCCAAAAATATTCAGAAGCTAACATACAGTAAGCTAATGAAAAGCAGGTGAAAGCTTCATTCAGTTCTAGATTTACAAGTAGCCTCTCACAGAGATTTCAAGTTCACTTTTTAATAAGTTACATTTCCAAGAAGGGGGGTAGGGTGGGATGTGAAGTGATTCAAGGCATTTTGAAATGTCTGGAACATTTCAAGATTTCATGTCTCAAAAACAAGACGAGTTTCATAGATCACTTACTTTTATTGTTGATATTTTACCATTTTAAATTCAAGATCTAATATCCAAAGGAAGCAGTTGTGGTCCGTAAGTATAGGATCTTTCATAACCATTAATGTTTGTATTATAAGCACAGTATATAACCTGGCCCTTAGCTTACACTGCCTGACAGAGTAGGAGGAAAATAATTCCATTCCTGGAGGCAAGCATAATGTTTTCTTTATAAAAGGTAGCCCTTATTCTGCTTTAGAAAATAACACATGATATATTCTTAAGGAAATGAAATAGCAGTATTAACTTACACACTGTCTTGCTTCCATTTTTATGCCTCTAAAACACTAGTCAGAAGTGCAGACAGTGTTCATACTGCTTCACATACAAACATAAAAGCTGGTGCTAATGGAATAATCTTTGTAACATTCTACTAACTACAGGATCGTATTATCTACAAAGGACCAACAGTCTAATGGGTTAGATGATGCAAAATTGAAGCACACAGCATTTCTGTAATAGTCTAGGACAAGACATCATTATTTCACAAATGGACAAGACAGATGGAGACCAGTTTGGTGACTGGCTTGGTTAAGTATTTGATAAATCAAGAACTGTCACTTACTGCTAGAATTTCCATTTGCTAAGCAAGAAGATGAGCAGGTCACAAAAATACAAAGAAAGAAAAAAGAGCAAGAATTAGTGTAGGAAATAATCTTAATTAGGGTAAAAGATGTCCCAGGTAAAATGGAGGAAGAAATACAAGTAACATGCTCCAAATATATCCTGAATGTAAAAAAACTTAACAGGCTGAATTTGACGTAAAATTACTTGCTAAAGATACTAACTAAAATTACTAACTAAAGATAGATAGTATTGGCTTTGTTGTCCCACAGCATGAGTAACACTCTTACAACCGTGTCTGGTCTTTATCCTTTGTGCAGTCTGAAAGGTGCACAAATTTAAGGCAATCAAAATCAAGGAAACTTAGATCTGAACATCTGTACAATGCTTCTTACTTGTTCTGTATCACAACAGTTTAAGCAAAAATACTGCATTTTAAAATTGGAGATGCAAGGTTAATTTGGATTCTGAATCAGTTTAGAAATTCTTGGGTTTGCTAAACTCAATCCTCAACACCTCAGAGATTTCTGTAATATAATTGCACTTGTTTTTTACAACATTTCAAAAAAATGTGTTGGGAAGAGGGATAGGGAGAGAAACAGTCAGTAAATATATTTGTCAGACTAGGGACATGAACTTCACCACTCCTGTGCTTTGTACAGCACTAAGCGTATTGATGGCACTTAGGCACATCCAGTGCTCATAGCAAACCAGATCACAGAATCACAGAATATCCTGAGCTGGAAGGGATCCACAAGGATCACTGAAGTCCAGCTCCTGGCCCTGCACAGGACAACCCCACTGGAATCACACCATGTGCCTGAGAGCAAAACATATGAAGATGTCTGACTCCCAAGAGACAGAAGCAGCTGAGCTTTACTAAGCACACAGCTGTATGTGCTGATATGGTAAGTTACATACTATGTGCTTCACAGGTATAAACATTGCATGTTTTTGTTACACTGCATGTTTTTGTTCTGCACTCTGTGCTATTATATACACAGCACAATTATTACGTAACTGAAAACTTCTGATGCACAGAACATTGAAGACATAAGATCTTGAACTGCAGAAGTTAACATGCATTTGATGACTCACTTTAATGAAGCACAGACAATCAGATTCTGAGAAATGGCAGGGTCGACTGTTTAATAATTTTAGTCATTAAGTCCCAGTGTTCTTAAAGCCAAGTCTCATTATTACTGCAAGCCATAATTAATCCCTTTCCCCCAAATCACACCTTGATGGCTACCTTTTAAGAATTCAAGAGAGGTTATCCTTTAAAAATGGCTTTGTACTGCTTCAGTGTCTTTCACATACGTGCTTACTTGATAAATAATCTGGTTTTTCTACCTGCCTGTCCTGTAGAAACTGTCTAGCCAGAGTCCAGATGCATTCTTTCAGGCTTGCGTGTGCTAATAGCCAGAACTGAATAATTAGATTTACTTGCAAGTCTGCTGGCAATGCACAAACCAGAACAGAATTAATCTCGCTCTTCCTTAGCTGTATGGACCCCAGTGCTAAAAATTAGTAAGAAAATCTTATTTGTTAGTGAATGAAAAATATCTGTTTTCCTGAGCAAGTCAACACTTACACATTTTTAGCATTAACGGTTGACTGCTTAGACTTAGCAGCCCCACACTCTATTTACAAAGACTTTTGAAGAATTACCAGCATGTCTCCCTTACACGCTAGGATTAAAAACCAAAATCAAAACAGGTCCCCACAAATAATAATCAGTGTGATTTGTCACAAACTCCTTTTCAGAGGCTATCTTCAAACCTTGCAGAAACAGAGAAGAATAGGCCAGACTTCCTTGCTGGGGAATCATGGATTCTCTCTGTACAAGCTATTTGAAAGCCTGCATGTTGCTTGTTTTACATTTCTTAGTTTCCCTAGCTATACAGTAGGAACAGTAACATTTACGTTCATGGTAAGAATGCTTCTGTTCTAACAACTAAATGCTAGAACAGTTTCTTGGTGTATGCAAACAAAATTATAAGTATGAACTGAAACACATAAATGCTGCTTTCTTATTAACATATATAGCATTTACTGTACTGTAATAGTAAATGTTGTTATATATATTTCTAAAGATACAGTCAGTATACAAACATTTATGCTTAGTGTAAAATACACTAAAGTATGTATTCATAGGCAAGACTAAAGTCCTTGCAAATAGTAGCAAATGATTTTGCTGGTTTTGTATTACCTAAGCTTATCCACATGACTTTTGTTTTAAATGTGCAACTTCATTGCAGTATAAAAATTAACAGTATATTATCACACGTTTCACTACTCTAAAAATTGAGGTACACTTTGTGATTGAATTAAAAAATCCCATACATATATGTACTTATATATGAAGAACAGCAAAAGAAAATTATATAAAAGAAGAAACAGTCCAAAGATACAGCAAACATTTGTGCTCCTGAAGACTACATCTTCAGCAGCTGAAACAGGACCAAGTGCATCAATGAACAGTTCAACTGAACAAAAGAAATAAAATTCCTTTCTCAGCTTGGATTTGAGATTTTTGTTAAACTGTCATTGTGAAAAGGTAAGTTCATCTGCCACCGGCAGTACTTTCTTATATATTTCACTGTCCTTACCACAGTACTTCAGGTGGCAGATTCCTGGTACCTGCTAATGTCAGGTTTCGGATTTGCTTTTTTTACCGTGTCAATATTATGCAGTTTTTCTATTTCAAAAAAACCCAGTCCTAGTTTATTTGGGGAAAAGCTATCACTTATTATAGCAATTAGTAATATTAAACATGGATGACTGCCATGCAAATACATACAAAATATTGAACTTCTATTAATGGTTACTTAACCTACTGTTAGATGATATTTTGACAGAAGTGTTTAATGAGCTTTTTGCTATACTGCCTGTTTTTGCTGTGCTTTACTCCCTGTTCCTTCTCACCCAAATATTGTCTCCAGAAAGGTCTTATGTAGTTCTATAGTACTAACTATATTAAATTCAATAGAAGTTTTTGAGTAGACAATGTATCTGAGAACATAACCAGAATATTAATATTTTTTTCTTCTAGAATCAGCAACAGAAAAGCAGACTTGCTGGTACACAGATGGTATCTAGTCTGCTTATCTACTCAGTGTTATTAAGTCTAGAACCCAAGACAGATTGCCAGCTTTTATTACGAAGACCTATTCTTATTACCGCTTCATGAGACTCTGAGTTTCCAAAAGATAGGATGATAACTGAAATGAAAAGCTTTTCATATGTTTTTAATCTCTCTACAAATATTAGAATTTTTGTGCCATAAAGATGATTTTCAATCTCATATCCTGAGACTCACAAATGACAAACACCTACCTGGGCATCTGTGTTAGTCCCATGAATACCATCATCAGTGCCAAATGTCCTTTTGCAGTCTTCTAGCCACTGCAAAATAAATATAAACAAGATCAAACATCTTCTGAAACAGAGCAAACTGAAGACTCTGCTAAAACTGCTAAAGACACTTTGTCTTGTACAATCTCGGGTAATGTAAGAAATTGTGATATGAAATCAGTTGTTTACCAATGTTGTTTGCAGTGATGATATCCACTCTGATATATCACATTGTAGCTTTTATTGTGTCCCTTGTGTTGTTATTTTCCTGTAGCCTTCATTACCCAAGACTGAGATAGTATAAAGAGATCAGCATAAATACTAACCCGTGACTGAATTGATACTCTTACAGGAAAGAGTAAGAGTGTGAGAGGGTGGAAGCAGAAACATGCCTCTCTTTACTTTCGGCACAAGGTTTACACCAACATGATTTATCAGCCTTTAAAATATAGCACTAATTCAATTAGAGAATAAGCCTGTTACATTTCTTGGGGCTACTTTAGAAACAGGAGGAAATGGAGCTCTCCTGTGTTAAGTAGATGTAAGTGCAGGCATACAGGATTGAACGAAAACCACCTAATTCTCCAGTGGGAGTTTAGCATCACCTCCTCTTCATACAAGCCAAGGAGATTAAATATTCTCGCATTACACAATGCAAACCTGCAGGTCCCACTCAGTTTAACTCCAGTTCCTATAGCAGACAACAAGTTTATTAATTTCAGTGGGCAATCTCTTTTTCTACCTTAAACCAACCATGCAAATTTCTCAAAAAATAACCTCCATGTGTACTGGCATTCACATGAATATCTGTGGTACTAGAAAGCATTTACAGAACCAAATATGTTCTTTTTTGACAATACAACCTGATCACCCCATTGACACAGGGCCCAGCATATTTTTCTGTACAGTGGAAACAACTGCAAACATGGGTATTACTGAAATGGGAATGCATCATGTTGCGATAAAGTGCATAATATCTTCTGGAATGAAGAATAGGCTCTATACATCCAAGGAAGGATAATTTAGCATACTGCGTGTGTTTGGTATCTTGAATCTCAGAGGGAATTGCAGTGACCTTTTTCTAACCTTTGTCTGATGCAAGAAAAAGAAAAATGCGATTTCCCATCTGCTCAATTTAATAAAGGTTACTTAGTGAATTAACTAGGCCTGTGTGCTCATCAAGAGGAGAAATGGAATTCTCTGAACATCGCAGTGTCAGTTTCAATTAGTGACATGGATACCAACATCCACGGCAAATCTCATTTTTCTTTTTATCAGACAGCATCCATTGGGAATGATGGAATAGGTTTGCACTGGAACAAACAGATCAGCAATTGGGAAGCTAGTATTTATTTTCACACACTGCCCTTTTAAGATCTTTTTTAAAATCTTAGGAACAGTCTGAATAAAGCGTATGCCTAGAACGCTGTGTGTATAAGCTTGTATTCTCTATTACATTTATCTGATTCAGTATCTTTGTCCCTAATACACACATGAAGTCCAAGCAGTCCCCTTTCAAGGAAACAGAACAATTGCTCCAAAAAGGTGACAAAATTAATTTGCTAAGAATTTTTAAAGAACGTATGTTCAGCATGGTAGAAAGATCTAATTTTTTTCTTTAGGAACAGTGTGACAGAATAACCTTCTTTATGTGTTTGCTTTGTATCAGTTCCTGTTTTCTCCATGTATCTCCTACAAAGTCTTGATGAAAGCATAACACAGGGAAATCTGGGGTTGGTCTTGGACATAATACAGGTTGGTTTGCCAGATTAAACCCTTAACAGACATGCTGAACACCCTATACTATAGGTACCTTTCTGTCTTATCTTGGTGCATAGGCAAGAGTTTCAGGCAACTGCAGCCCAAGCTTTTTACTTTCTCAGTGATTCATGTGAATGCCTGTACACCACACAGCACTGAGAGTGACAAACATCATCTATTAGGATAAAGTTTAAACAACAGTTTTTCATTAAAGAAATTAACATACAGATTTTTCCAATGGTTGATTCTAGAGCACACCATATTAACATGCAAATTACATTTATTTAAATATCTGTTAATTTTTATTTACTTTATCATACAACAGCCAAACCACTTAATTTGATAATTTTTCTGTGTGTTTCTATGAAAAAAGCAAGGGTCTGCATTAAGTTGATTAAGCATTTTGCCTTAATACTTTCAGATTTAATAGGATACGTAGCACAACTGTATGCAACAACAGAAATGCAGATTTTACTTGAGGAAGTCTTGTTCAATCATTCCCTATACTCTGTTTAAGAGGACAGAGTAAGAAACAATAAAGCATATCTGAGACGTAGCTTAGAAGATTCTTAGTTTACATTTAATATATAATACACCGTAGAAAAAGAGAGTGAACAGCTAAAGAAACACTTTAAAAAAAGTTTTAGGAAAGTAAATTATCTGAGATAGTCACTACTTCTAAATTAACATGCTCAATAACCACTTAATGCACTAAATTGTCTCAATGACGTGCTATCAAGAGTCAGAGATGATTGGTCAAAGCTAAACATTTCATGCTTATCAGTACTGCTTCTTTTTATTTATAAATTATTAAATAAAAATAATACCCTGAGAAAATGCTCTCAGTTGTTTCAGAACAATTCCTTTAACCCTGTGAACCTTCTTCCTGCTCCAGTCACTCACAAATCTGTGGCAGAAGACAGGCTGACCACAGAAACATGTTACTGGACTCCCTCATGACAGAAAAAAACAACTCCTTCACTATGATATAATGACAGAGGCCATCAAACTGATACTTGTATTTGTCTACCTAGTAAAATAAAATACAAAGAAGATCTTAATATCCAGCATGGATTTATGTCAATATGAAACGTGGCAGTGCAAAATTAGCTAAAAATACAATTAGTGAATTCGTGGCCATCTGAAAGGCATGTAATTTTAGCTTGCTATATTTTGACAAATGAACAAAATAATACCATTGGTTATTGCTGTGATAAACTAGGCTAAACAGGGAGTTGATGTAAAATTCCTCCATGTTTGGATAGTCATCATTCTAATTACACACACACACGAGTCCCTTTTTACCCTGTCATAAATCTTCCTGTATGACCAGGAGGCAAATCACCTTCTGTGCCTCAGTGCTGCTCTCCAAAAGGAGGAATGAAATACATTATGCTCTCATAGGAGTGCTGATAGCATTATGCATTGGAGATTGCCAGACATTAAATATTACATCGAGTAAAATAATCTTAGTCATTAGATGAGCACTTTGTTTCTGATTAAGCCTACATGGCAAAATGCAGCTCATTATATTAGATCAAATAAATTGTTATTACCACAGAGCAGGGCAAACAAGTGCAGCAACTCTTTAGCAGAAATGCTGGCCTGGATCCTACCAGGAGTTTATCTACATTAACAGTGCTGTGTGGCATACTTTAGCACTGGTTTCAAGGAAACCACATTTCTTTTGAGATCCTTTCCACAAAAAGTGTATGTCTAGTCTATTCAACAGATGAGCTGTCAGCAATCTTTGCAAGGCAATGGCCATAATTTCCTAATAAACTCAGCATGATCAAGAAACATGGAGCCACTCGTGCTGCAAAATATAGCTCTGCCAAGGCATCATGGCTTGAATTCTGGTTCTCTTTTGCATCACTCAAACTTGCCTATACTGCCATTGTCACAGCCTCACAGGCTGCTGAGATCAGTAAAATTCAGCATGTCCAATTTTCCTAGAAATCATCATCTCTCTACAACAAAACCCCCACATATTTTCTCTCTCCCTCTATTTGCAAAACTGATTGTAGATCCACGTTTTCTTTTGGTTCTTGAAATACAAATCTTACCTGTTTCAGTTTTCTGAAGTTAGCATCTTACTTTCTGAACTTCACACACAGGTTCACAAACCCAAATATACATTCCCTTGCTACAGAAATTTTCAACTTCTAAACTGCATTTCTTTGGAAAAGAATATAACCACTAATATATACCTTGAAAACTAAATTGCATTATTCTAAACAACACATAAACATCAGCCTCAATGAGTTCCAGCTGTAAGATGAGCCCTAAATTTACGTGTCTATGTGTGACACAGCTGTATAACCCCCATTACTGTTGGTGGAGATTCAGTCACCAAAAAGAAGTCTAAAGAATTATTCAACTAAACAAGTCAGTATCTGTATTAGGATAAATGCATTGCTTTCTTGATTCCTTTTATTGTATTGACCTGATCCTTGAATAAGGGTGTTAATGCACTTAATTCCTATATAGATAGTTATCTGTAAATGTCTTAATCTGGAGGTGAATCCCTCGTCTAATAAAATAAGCAGAACATAAATTTAAAAATCCATTATTTATTAATGTTAGAAATATTTGAACATTTTTAAAAGATAACTTTTAAATTAGGAATGTGCTTTTCCTACTGTTAGTGGATTTGTGCAGTGTTATACATTAGAAATCAATTTCAGAAATATGTGCAACAAAAATGAGCTATACATAAAAAAAACCC
The DNA here is from genome assembly GCA_013398015.1 of Oreocharis arfaki. Lineage (NCBI taxonomy): Eukaryota > Metazoa > Chordata > Aves > Passeriformes > Paramythiidae > Oreocharis > Oreocharis arfaki. The sequence goes on from VZRR01004865.1 coordinate 214,914, forward strand.
CCTCAGGTTCAGATTATACACATAGAATAGTAGTAAGAAAAGGAAACAGGATTTTATTTCAGAAGTGTTTTCCCACAGTTTACCTTTAGATACCTAAAAGTAAACTGTGGGATGAGAGATAAGGACCTGCAACATTTTCTTGATGAGTAGGTTCTAATATTTTTGTTTTGAAATATAAGAGACTCACCTGTTCTGCTGCCTCTCTTTTGACATTATAGGTATCCAAGTGTTCTTGGAGCTCTAGAACACTGAACTTCAATGTTTCTAGCAGGCCACAAGACAGTAGCTGGAAGATAAAAGCAATCAACTCTATAGTCATGTAACATCTGACTATAATCCATTCAGTCTAATATCTAAATTATATAATACAGAATCCCACGTTCACATTTGGAAAAACAAACAAATCAGAATTAGCTGGGCACATGTCATTTGTGACACCTTTGAGTAAGTGAATTAACACAAGTAACTATACCATTTAAATCAGTGAACAACAGTTTTGATTCCAAAATAAGAAGAGTAATACCTAGTTAATGTGAAAGAGAGATTTCAAAGCAATTTTTAGATCTTTCATAATGAAGAATAATATTTGATACACACACCACTAGTGTAAATAGAACAGCCTGTTGAGGGGAGGAAAGGTACTGCTGCAAGATTGCTCCTGTAGCAACCTAAGGCGCATCCACTGAGGGTTACTTGCCCTTCCCAATATACCAACTATACCCCCAGCAAAGGCTTCTGCAGTCTGTAAGAAACAGGACTTTGTCAAAGCAGGAACCATTGGATATTTGAAGAATTTTCTACTATTAATGACTGCCTCTTTTAACATGGCTTCAGAATCTCTTTTTCCCTCAGGGACTGCTATCTCAGCTTTCTTCCATACCATTTCTCCCTGTAGTTTTATTATCACTTAGGTTTTTTTATTAGTCCTTCTCCTGACACTTCCTGTAATAAACATCTCTAACGTGATGTTTCCTCCCTCACACTGGCCAGTCCTTGCACACATTAGGAGCTCTGTACTTTATCGGTGAGAATTAGTCTGACAAGCAGGTTCATTTCACCTAAATTACTTGGAGAGGAAAGATTTATTTATGTACTATTTGTCAATGCAACAACAGTAAAGGGTGTATGTACACATATACACACACAAGTATTTGTGTGCTGTATTTATTATTCCTTTTTATATTTGTGTTTATATATATTTGCTTTTTTATTTTAAAATACACACACTGTTCTAGTTAAGTACTAGTTTAACTCTTCTTGCAGCTTCTTATCCCAAAGAAATTTATTTCTTTGGTAAATTTCTACTGCTTTTAAAGTGGCATAAGTAAAACCAAAAAACATTACAGGTGATTCCCTTGAAATGCACTATCTGTATCACGCTTTTTTAGTTCTCGTATTCTTAAGTGAGAGCTTACAAAAGAGTTGCTCCTTAATACCATGGGAAAAAAAACAGGTCAGGAGAAGTGTCTCACACTGGGTATCAAGGCCAAAGATCCATCTACCTCAGCCCTGCAGTTGACAATGTCTAATGGCAGTTGTTTAAAAAGGGCAAACAGATCCACCTGCCCCAGAGAACTTTCTTAGCCTCTGTCAACATGTTGTTCTGCATATTCAAAGGACCTGTACAGGGCTATTTCTTCCATGGATTTCTTTAGTGGCTTTTTGAAAACATGAACAGACACCACAAAAAGTGACAGCATTTCAAAATTTGATTATTTATCACATGAAGGACCTTGGTTCTTGGTATGTTTTGTAAGTCACTGCTAGCGTAATTTGATTACCCTCAACATCAATTAAGACAAAAATAAAATAATTGCTATCACTTATCCATGATAAGACATCTATGGACAGATTTATCTTCCAAAGGGCTAAAAATCCTGGCCTATATACTCATATCTTACATGGAAGTCACTGTACATATTTCATCACCCTCGTGATCTTTCTTTAATCTTTTCCAGTACTACTACATTTGCTCTGAGAGCAGGGGACCAAAACTGCCCCCAAAATTCAGGATGTAGGTATACTGGGAACATGTACATTAACTCAGGTATGTTTCCTGTTTTGCTGTCTCCTTTCTTAATAATTCTAACACAGGTGGTTTTTTGACTGCTGCTGAACATTGAGCTGACTTCTTGCATTAGTATTTATTATAACCAGGATTTCAACTTGCATGACAACAAACAATTCAAAGTCTTCTCATTGTGTATTTGTAGCAAGAATGTTCTTCTCATGCATCACTGAATATATACATAAAACAATGTGATATAAAAAGGCAAAGTTGCTGCTAGATAAGTACTCTCCCTTTTTCTCACCTGCACAGAGAACATAGAATAAATATAAACAAGCAGGGAAGGTGAAGAGTAGTAAGGGCATTAAAGTGATCTCTACTATCAGTGAGTTTCCTTACTGTTCACTGTTATAGCTGGAGCCTGTTTTTTGAGAAAATGCATTTCTCACTTGTGGTTTCCAGTGTTTATGATACATAGTGGCCACTTAAGATTTTAATTCCCTTCTGATTTCAAAGAGTTTCTTTTTTTCCCCACATATTAAAACATCATTTTGTATATTACATGAAATGTTTAAGCAGACAGATTCCAACGTGCACGTTTGAGATTCTTACCGTTTCGGCGTCCACAAAGACCGTCGGACATTCCGAACACAACATCATCACTTCCAGAGAACTTTTAAATTTTGTTCCAATGCGCTGTAGACTTTCACCAAGAAAGCTGACTGAATCATTTGTTATAGATATAAACTTTCTTTGAATGGTCTAGAAGTCAAATCAGAAAAACATTTATCTTACTTTGTGTTTTACTACTCTTTTGGCTTTTTAGGTAAGAATTTCAGAGCAAATTTCCATCACGACAAATTTCTATCACATTATATTTTTTCATTAAATGACAAACTAATATGTAATTTTCTCTGAATGTAAAATTAGCTCTGGAAAATGCAATAAATCAATAAAACCAGCTAGTATCTATAAAGACAATTACTCTTTTCATATCTAGGCCTCTAGCCTCAGTATAGGTGGATGACTATTTGCCTTTATGCAGTACAGATAGTTCAATTTATCTTCAAGTGTTAGTGTTGCAGAAAATTACAGAGTTTTATGAGTCAGTATGTGACCTGCATAGCACAATCTGTGTCCAAAACTGCCACCTGCAGGGTTTCTACCGTCTTCAAAAATCAGTCCTGAGTTTATCATGCTTGATTATGCAGACTGTCAGCTTAGCCCAATGTAACACTGCCCTCTGCTATGGACTATTTCACTAATCCTGGAAGTTACATGTAGAATAAAACTATATAAAGATTATACAGACATCTGCAAAGTTAAACATAGGAAGGAGCCAGAAGGCAAAATGGAAAGGTCCAGTCAAACAAGGAGTCAAACAAGGCCTCCCAAGTATCATTTGATCATTTTAACCCTCCTCTGCACCCAGTAACAACTCCTTAGGAGCATTTTTTGCCCATGCTTGAACACTGGATTGCTATTGTGCAGAGTATCCAACTTTCCAGATGTTAAGCCAAGTTTCATCTTTCTTCCTAGCTCCCTCTTTAATGATCACAAAAGAATATGAGCTCTCATTTTACCACTTTCAAGAAATGAATGAATGTGTGAAAACCAACTGCAGCTAAGCCTTGGTATAATACAGAGAAAACAAAACCCTGATGTCTAGATGAAGCAGAAAGACAAAAATCTACAATCTGTAACAGGAATTTCATGGCACTGCGGCAAAATACTTAGTTCAATATAAAATGGAAAATAGGTATAGATGTGCAAACAAGTTATTCCATGGGAAAGGCAGAGTATGAATTCTTCACATCTAAGTTACTGCCATATGCATGGGACAAAATATGTGCTAGTGTAGGTCTCACCGAGACATTTATTATGATATGCCTAACAGCAGGCAAAATTAGTATTAGAGATAGAAGAAAGGGCTGGAGTCGTAAGATCTTGTCCTGAATATTCTCTTAGCTCATTTGGCACATTGCCTGTACATAAAATGGATTAACTATACTTCTTCTACCCCATAGGACTTTGCAAAGAAGCATCACTTTTAAAATGTAAAAAATTCATCCCCTACATATAGGGAGGAGGGAGCCAGAAAAATTAAGCCATAGGCATTTTGTGTTGGATATCAAATCTGTGAGGTACAGTTTAAGAGAGGAATTTGAAACATCCAGCTCCAGTGGATCTCCTGGTGTTTCAATTACTTCTCTTCAGAAAGAAACCCTTTTCTCACAAGACAGACGTAAGATAAATTCATTAATGTTTGTCATGCTGCAATCCCATAATAATTACTCTGACAGAAAAAACAGGAGAAAGACATTAATTCTCTAATTATCACAGAACCTGAGCGATGTTCAGAAAATAAAACAAGGGACACAACTCGAAGTAGGAGCTTGCAAGAAACACTGAACTGGTTTTTTTTGAGTTTTCCTCAATTTTTGTTTATTTTCTGAGCAGGTTCACTCCTAGGCAATGAATACAGCAGATATCCTACGAAAAAACAGAGTATGATAATGTAACATTCCTTTAGCAATGTGTTTTTCTGGTCTGCTTTTGATTCACTTTCTAAAGCTTCTTGCTACCGTAATTTTGTGGCTTTTGCAGTTTCAAGGGGAAGAATAGCTTCAGAAGCAAGAGGAAAGGATTTCAGATGAGCAATCATACACTGACAATTCACTGACCTGAAACAATCTTGAGAAGACATGAAATGTATAGACAGCACATGATCCATCTGTATCTGACAGCATCTGATTGACGTGGCAGCGCCAGGCTTGCTCTTCATCATCGTACGCCACTGGCTGGAAAGCTGCCAATATGGCAGAAAGAAATGGTGAAGGAGGAGGCGAAGTTTGCACTTCTGGGAAACCATCCTGTTCTTCTTCATCTTGGCTACAAATAATAAAATAACAGAAATTACCTCCTCAGCAAACATTCTGGGAAAAAAACCCTTCATTTGTGTAAGAAGGAAAAAATAAGAATTTTGGATTCAGAATAGCATTTTGTAAAATAAATAATGGATCAACTAAGAGAACTATGAGCCAAGAAGAAAGTAAACAATCAAAAACTTTTGCTACTGCAATATATTAAAAATTGCTTATACTCTCCAAAATTTACTAACGCATGTCAGTTCTACACATAACTACAAACAAAGAGCTATCTGGAGGTTATATATAGGTATATACAGCACTATATATACGTACACTGCTAAGAAACAGGCATTTTTTTCTTGCTCCCAATAACTGAATTAACATCCAGTTCTTCAAATTTTTATTGATCTGAACAGATGGCCCACCAATATCTGTAACGAGTTTTCGCCTTCCTTAAGGGAAGCACAAGAGCTCATTTAGCAGTGTAATACTGCTTTATTACTGTCTCAAATAACATAAGCAAATGGAGATAGATCGAAACACTTTCATTTTTATGGGCAATCAGTTTGACAGGCCTTTGTTCAGAGAGCATTCTGCTGTCATACTTTCCATTAGGCACCAAACACCCCAAAAAAATTCAAACTATAAATTTATCAATGATACTACTTCCTATCATTAACATAATGATTAACTTAAAATTTTCTGTATTACAAAGGATGATACATTTTGACACTTCTTGTATACCTATATGTAGGCAGCACAAAGGAGGATTCCAAGTATACAGATAGTTTATTAAAATTATTTTTTAAAACATACAGTTTTTCTCTGTGACAACTGCCTCATCCACAGCAGCGCTAAGTACATCTTAAACAAGAATAAACAAGTCGTAAACAAGAAGTGTGGGTGCTGGTTTTAGATACATTTGTTTTAGTAGCACAAAGCTCAAAAGCTAAGACAAAACCCTTTCGATTATCGTCTGGAAGCAAAGCTTCAAAAAAGATTTTCAGATCTTTTTTAACTAGTGTACCAACCCTTTAATCAATCACCTCTGTCACTCTTTAGACTAGAGCTATGGGGCTTCTCATTTGCTTGCTTAGTGTAAATAAAATAAAACCTTGAGAGACTGTTCAGTTGCAAATGAGGAAATAAACTGCTCTTAACTGGTACCTTGAATTCTCACAAGGCATAGTGCAGTAGGTCACGTATGGGATCACGAGAGTCAGTTTCTCTGTCTCTCCCAGTAAAACCTTCTCAAATGACTTTTTTTATAACTCCTGTTGTATTCTTTTCTGAAAAAGCCTCCTTAAGAGATCTCTCTGAAAGAATAGATGTCAAGTCTGTGTTCCTATATATACCAAGTCTCTGTATTATTCAGTCTAAACTTCCGAGCAAATTTTAGATATGAACAAGCCTATGAACAACTTGAATTTTTTGTTGTTGTTTTGGCTTGTTTTATTTGTTTGTCTGTGGTTTCTTGTTCTTTTTCCTTCCTTCTCAGACTGTTACCTCTCAGGGACTTAAAAGTTTCACTTTAAATATGACTCAACCAGCTAGGACTAACTTTAACTTTTCCTTTCAATAATTATTTTTGCTCTCCATATTAAAATGAAAAAGATGTTATTTTACTTTAAAATGTCTTAAAAATATACAAGAGACTTATTAACCTTAATAATGAAAATAAACCTTGGGCAAATTCAAAGACCAACTGACCTGACTTCTACAGGAGCTTTGAATAAAAAAAAAAAATTTAAAAATTATCTTTTTTCCCTGTTTTTTTCATGTCTTTGGGTGCTGCTATAATTCAGAGCAGTTCAAGAGCTTTTCTCTGTTACACTGTTTGCAGTTGTTTTTTCCCATTTCTGTGTTACTGATGGTGAAGAAAAGTGCTACATTTCTTTTATTCAAGAATTCTCATATTTTCCTGCACAGCTGTTTTCCTCGTACCAGAAACAATTGCTGAAAAAAGTACTGAATTTAGTTGCTATAACAGGCAAAAATGATCAGCCATTATTTCAGATAGGCAAACCTTTTATATTCTTTTTATATAAAGAATTTTATTATATATATTTATTTTATATTCTTGTGTTATGGGATTAATGGAAATCTCCACACCATAGGAAAGCCAGTTTGATTAATGCACTGATAACACGTAATTTCTGTTACTTATAACCAGTATTAATCTTACCTAGACAAACCAGAGAAGTCAGCTTCTTCTTCTTCACATCTCTCATCTAGCTCTTTCAAAGCAAGAGTGACATCCTCTTCACAGACAGATTCAGAGTAGCTTCCAGGAGCTGCTGCCTCTACCAGTTCTGGGGTCTCTTCCAAATCCAGAGATTCGTGACAGACCAGACAGTCTTGCTGCTCATGTAGTAGGTACGACCCAGTGTCTTCACTAGCAGTGCTAACCTGTTCATCCCTTACTGCTGAACTGCCTTCCTGTGAATCACACATCCTTTTATCAGTATTACTGTCAGGGCCTATGTATTCTTATCACTTTTTATAATGGTAAAGTAACAGTTATAAAAGATTATTTACAAATATTTACTTTAACTATTCAGCTCTTTGGCTCATTCACACAGTTCTACTTGGGCAAAGACAGGCAGCCTATTTGTAATGTTTATAACTTCTGCTAAACATTAATATCCTAGAATGTGACTTATTTAGTGCAAATACAATTTCTCAAACACATTTAATTAAATCTGTTAGGGAATATTGACAGAAGAATATGCAAAAAGCCTCAAACTTAGTGAGATCAAACAAACCCAAGACTTTCATATTTTACTTTTCTAGGTAAGGATGAAAAGGACTGTCTTATGCTTGCCTTTGGGGTCTACAGCGAGTACCAGAACATTTCTTGTCCTTTCTAGTATCTATTTTAACAAGATTCTACAGCATACCTTCTTACCAACAGTGTAATAGATAAACAATGGAAAAGGGATATTCCACTATTTTTGTTATTTTGCCATTACTGCTAATATGGGCATCTTTAAGGGTTTTATCCTGAATCTCTAAATGTAGGCTTTCATTAACTAGCAGTTACAGAGAGAGGATAATTAAACTCAGGTAGGTAATATTAAAACGACCCTTTCTCCCTTCCTCCATTAGCATTATTATATTCACTAACATTACTATATTGAACAGACAAATTAAGATTACCTTAATAACTTATATTAACTTATAATGAATTCATTTGAAACCTTTTTATTGGATTTCTCTGTGGAATAAAAATAACACTTTCTATTTCCTAAAGGCACAAATTATTACATATTTTCATTCTTAGTATCCTGGTCTTTCTACTGGTATATTCAAAACTGGTCAAAGAACCTTTGGACAGCCTCTAAGCACACACATCACTTCATGGCTTTTATCAGTTGAGACAGATCCTCTGACAGATTAAATAACTGTACACACATTAGAAAAGACAATTCAGCTTTAAACAGAACCACGTAATTTTCTTTCACAGTGATCCTTACCAAATCTCACTTTGACCATGGTACTCCTCAACGTGACACTGCTGCTGTTTGACACAGCTAGCGACTTCCCTGCTAATGCCTCTTTTGTTAAAGTAAAATCTGGAATTTTTTTCATAGAAGAGTCATTTTGTTCTACCAAGCAGCTGAGGCACATGGGAATGCAGGACATTTTTACCACAACAAAATAATCTGGATTGAACCTATGGTCCATTTCTGTTATAGATGTTAACATAGGATACAGAGTTGCACTATCAGGACTGGTACATGTATATATGAGAGATAAGCTTTTTGAAAAGATGCTTATTATTAGTTAATAAATCACTGCCAAGTTTAAGTCTTCATAGTGCCATGACTCCTGATTTCGTTTTCTGTGTATCACTGGACATGACTACCAGTACGAATATTCCTTAAGTATCTTAGAAGGGTGACTTTTATCATTACAGAGTTACCAATGCCACAGAACCTTAGGAAAATTACTTCTAGTAAACCACTCCCTCAAAAATCTACAGTACAACTGAGTAAAAAAGAGAACCATTTTAGTCAGAAACTTTCATATACATAAGCTTGTAAAATTTATTGAACAAAATTATTCTTCTCAGACAGACTGCAAATTCTTCACTAGAATGTGAAATGTCTTTTTGCTTTTTCTGGGAATCAGCCAAATACATTTAAGCAAACTATTAATTTAAATACAGCAGTCTATGAGACAAACAAGGAACTCAACTACTCAACTCATCTAACCAGCACGCTCTTGTTTATGAATAATGGCTTCAACTTTTCCCATATTGTCTTAGATAAATTTTGATATATACTTATTTCTATTTAAAATTTTTTTGATAATTGGCAGTTGGCATACAATGAAATGCTTGTGCTTAAAGAGTTTTATATATAAAGTACAGGAGCACAGGAAAAAACAACTGCCCTACGCTACGAGTTGTACAGTATAAGTATTCAGAACAAAATCAGTTTTACTGGCTTCACAAATATTTCAAAATGAGCCAGTAATGTGCACATTTTCAAGCTCATTCTGGTAAGAGGCATAAAGCCAGCTCACTTTTTTAGCAACAAAATCCAACCAGATACCTCAGTCTTGTATTGTAATAACTTTGAGTGTTTGAATTGTGCTGAAGAAACCTGTGTATTTGTTCAAATCTCATATTCTAACAAGCACAAAAACCTGGAATACATCACATCTAGTGAATGCATTTGTATGCACTTGCAGTATTTTTTTATATGTATACAGAAATTTGTCTGAATGTTCTTGGAATTATTCCTGTTCATGGAATTATTTTACAGCCCAGTTTAAATGTTTTCGGTATTTTTTAATGACAATGGTGCTTTTTTGTGTGAATATTTTCACCTGGATTATAGAAGTATTGTGATTTTATAAAGGGAGCTGCAGAATAACAATGAATTCTAAGGGCAGTCTCAGATAGAACTATGAAAATGTAAAAATTAGTTACAGATGAGGATGTACCACAAGCCAACAATGGAGAAGACAAAAGTTTTATCATGGTGAATTTCATTCTGTAAAATTCCTTATTTTGCAAGCTTATATATTGCTTCTTGCTTCTGAAATCTTAACATAAAACACCCAACCTGTGTGGAAAAAGTTCATCCAGATTAAGTGTTCTACCTCAAACAAAATTCTATTGGATCAAAAATGCGTGTTGTAGATGAGCATATAAAGTGTCAACAATTTGTCTGACAATCTAAGCACAGGTATTGTGCAACAGCTGAGACACTTTATCAACAGCAGTGTAATGAAACACTTTTTTGAAAAAGCACATAGATAATCGTAATGGTAAAATATGAAAAAATGTGGGGAAAAGCCCTTTATGAATGTCACAATATTACACCTTTAAAAGGTGAGGATTTTATCACAGGAAATCAGCCACTCTCCCTTTATTGTACTCTTTTGTTCTTACATTTTTCTTCATTAAATATTAGCTACATCTGCGGTCTGCCTGTTAGTAGAGCAATTCTTCTAGCAGTAATCAGGTAAACCAGAGCCTTTAGAAACCTGAACTAGCCCTGTCACTTTAACTAGTCAGCAGACTGTTTAAACCAGGCTGGCTGAAGACTCATTCTTAAGTGTAAACAGTGCACTCACTGGTTAGTCAAATAGACACAGGAATGTCTTAATTTTCTGGAATACTCAATAAAACTGCATGTATAGTTAAAGATGGGATGAGCTAACATTATCCAAAAAAAATAAAGATTGCCAATAGCATAAATAATTTTAAATGAAGAGATTAAAAAGTAAACCTAAACCAAGCCACTTCAAGAAAAATTGTAGCGGATGAGAGTTTTTTTTAAATTAGGGGCGTTTTTTTAAATTTTAAATTATTCAAAAGTTTTAAAACACAATAAACTGAAGTACTCACAGATTTGCAGGCGGCCATTAGCGTGAAATCTGTCTCAGTCCACATGGGCCTTTCCAAAAAAGTATACCACTAGCATCTGTAGTCCTTTCTAAAGGATTATTTAACGGGACCAACTGCCAACACAGCTGGCCTGAGGTTTTATTCCCATATAGCACCAATCACAACCCAAAGAAAGCAAAAAACAAAAAAGGGGAGGGCAGGGGGAGTGAAATAAAAAAGTATTTGAAAGAAAATGTCACTCAAGAAGGATTTCAACCATATCAAGTAAAAGCATTTTGAATTAGCCTGTTTCATTCTGCACCATGAAATTATCACAATCAGCCCTTCAAGAATATTTTTAACCTGTGGTAAGTTCCCTCAGTCCAAGTAGCTTCCACACTGAGGGAGCATTTTGTAAGAACACGCCAACAGGTTAGAAATACTAAAAGCAAATCAACTAATCAGTGTAACAGATGAAAATTCAGTTGAAAAGAAAGCCAAAGTTGCTTCTAAAACTAGAAGGAGCCCAAATCAGCCATGCACCAGCCCATATTTCTCCCCACCTCAGGCAGCTGGTTGCTAGAGTTATCTAGAGAAGAAGCCTCCAAACTTGGGGTCTCAGTTCTGATTTGAAGCACCTCTTCTGTTCCCACACTGCTAGTGGAATCTTGAGACTGAAGTGATAAACCAGCATGATCTGACACTGTTTCATCTATGGCAGAATCACTGATTAACTAAGACAGAAAAGAAAGAAACAAAATTCTTCGAAGGAAACAGAAACTGCAGGTAAAAAATGCATTAGTTTTGAAACAGGCTGTTTCAGTATTGTTAACTATTTGAATTTATTTACATATTATGAATTTCACAGCTTTACACTAGAACTATTACAAGCATCACATGCATTTCTGAAACATTTCACTTTGAAAAGAAGGTTTTCCTTTCAGGAAAATTATTTTCCTTTCTTGTTTTAGAAGTTTTTTTGCTAGATTGAAACCATTGAAAAGCAGAACTCTTTGTTGGGAGCAACATTAACACGAGCTTTGCCTAAAGTCTGAAAAGCAACATACTCATCAAGCTGCCCCCCATCAAGTCAACTTTTTCTTAATTTAATTTATGTAATGCAGAGAGACTTCCAAGTGGCCAGCATTCTTGATTTTCCTAAGTTATATGTACACAGGCTTCCAAATCCATAATTAAATTAGCAACTTCTGTGCTTAAACACAACTTAGACCCCCATGTGACCATTTAATACTCTTGGTCTTATTTAGCATTTGGGAGGTTTTTTTCATCTAGAAATCCACAAAGACACACACTTTATATAAAACACATGCAATTTTGTTCTTATATTTAAACAAATATATAAGTGTAAAGACACTAAAAAAATTAATACTGTACTAAATCTATAATCTGGTATGTACCACCAATGTGGTAAAGTAATTTTTTTCCTTCATTGATGCTATTATGAAAAAGAAGCTTAGCCACATCAATTTAGTTCTTGACTATGTCACTTAGGCTGGAAGTGTGAGCCACACTTATCTATTAAATGTGCTGGGGAAAACTTAAGTTCTCAGATTTCTTTCACAGAAAAATAACTTACCATCTGTGAACGAGACAGTATCTGACTTGCAGTCAGTGCTGCTTCTTCTTCTGAGGACTCATCAGTATCCTCCTGGTTGGTCAAGTTCAAGCTGGGTGTGCTACCAGAGTACTGACACTCCTGAAGCGACGGCGTGTCTCCTTTGTCAATGCTGTCAAGAGAGCGCCTGCGAACGCCCCAGTTGAAGTTGTCCATGCTTTCACCCTGTAATAAAAAAATTTGCACACATATGGTATGTACGAATTTCAACATAATTGAATTAATACACAAAGGGGACAGAGAAAACACGAGTACTGAATGCGTCATGAACAGAGTTTCAATCAGCCCTTTAGTTTTATTAAAATTTTAAGTACCTTGTTAAATGCTTGTAAATAAAATATATGGCAAATGAAGTAGAAATCTTTTGAATATCTTCTTGGAAAGTAACTCAATATGTAATCTAGAACTATATCAGTATTGATTTTATATTCTGACTAGAAAGTACAAACACATCACAGACAACAACAGATGAACAAGCCAGGGCACCAGGCTGCAACTTACCTGCAGCTCCTGGTTAGCAAAAAGGAAAACACATATAATTAGAAAGAACGAGGACAAACACTTAAAGATACTCTAGAACCAGGGAAAAATGTTTTATTACATAGGATTTGCCAACAGTAAAAGACTGATTCAAGCTCTGAAAAAAAGCTTTAGTCAAAAAGCTGGTATTTAAAATAATGTCTCTTTCTAATGAGATTAAAAAAAACCAAACTGACGACAAAACACTAAGATCAGCATGCTCATGATACATTTTCTCTAGCGTAACATGTAAAGCAACTGTTTCAACAAACATTGATGAAATTCTTTAACTAACACACATGAATCTATACTGACCACATCCAACTGACAAAACACTATCAACAATAATTATATACAGGGTGTAGAAAAGATGATGTTGTCAATAACTGCTTTATCAGCTACTTTGTGTCAGTTTTATGAAGTGCACCCTGAATACCAATAGCTAGATACATTCCCTTTGTGCATTTTCAAGCTGAGATATTTGGGTTTCATATATCCATTATACTAAGTGACATCCATATCTTAAAAACACTGTTATTTTAATTCACAAGTACAATAATGATCTTTGATTTTCTCAAGCACTTTATAAGCCTTCAACAATCCAGCTAAGTGATACAGAAGACCTGGTGAAGTCTAGCCCCAAACATGGCTCCAAAACTGCCTTAACAGAGTATCTCCTGCTGTGACTTAAGAAATCACCGTGAGGCATTAAATATGCAACACAAACTAAACACTTCGTAATCTCTCTTAGTTAACTATTTCTTTTGCTCAAAAGCAGATGAAAAGTTTTGGCAAAGCAAAAGAATTTCAAGTACAACCAAGTACTACTACTGTGGGCTGAAGCACTTAAGTTTAATCTGAATATTACTCAGATTTTAATGCAAAAGCCCTAGTTCACACTGTTGACATTAAATTATCAGCAATAAAGAATATTCTGTATTTTTGGTGAAAAAATAAGCCAGAGCTCATATACCAAGTGCACGATTTATATGTAGCACCCTAAATTCTTACTATCTGCACTCTTAATTTCTCTAGTATAGAACTACATGTTGCATCCAGGCAAGTAATAAAAAAGAAACTGTATTTTCTTAATTATGATCTGCCATTAAAACAGCACAGAAAATTAAGTTAAAGGTTAACTTCGTCTGGCAAAGTTTTCAACTTCTGCCATCCTATCTGCAAAGTCCTGTCTAGTGTTAATGTTTTAATACTACTAAGCCTCAATTCTGAACTGTTTGATTACTTGTATTCAATACAGGAAATGGTGTCTCTGTAGTGTGTGGTTACATCTATGCAATAGACCATAATGAGCCAGTACTTTTCCTGTAAGGTGCAAATACTGGCTGAAGTGAAGCAATACAGAGGAAGCAAGAGGAAGGGAGATAAAACTAAAGAATTTGGGGGGAAACCCTGTAAAAAGGCCTAGATAAATCAAGAGGAGATCAGTGTTTAGATAGGCAAATATTCTTAGCAGCTTGTGGACTCATGACCAGCAAGGATCTCCACTGCTAATTCCATATTTTGCATAGACTGTAACAAAACCACTGCAAGAAACTACAAAACATTTGACTTTCTCCTCCTAGTCCTTTCACAGTCATACTTTTAAGCTTCCACAAATTCTGAAGCCTTTTATTTATCCAAAACAAGTAACAATTGTTAACAGAATCTTTACTATTTCTGAATACCTAATTTTGTTTTACCTCCTCTCTCTTTTTGACAGAAGGAGAAGTGGAGGAAATATAAGAACTGCAATAGACCATATATAATGTAAAAGCCAATGCAAGCAGTTATAGAGAGCAAGTACATAATGAGATAGTGCATCATACAGTTTGTTACTTTGAAAGCCTTTCATCAAGTTTTCAAAATCCAGAAACATATCAGAAACAATGATTATGCCATTTTCTTAACACACTGTTCCATAATTAAGTTTTCTCCCCCATGGTACCCAGGTGTTCATGCTGACATTGGCTTATGCTGTCATATTACTTCATTTTCAGATAAAGTCACTTAAATCCCCTCCAAAAAATCTCAACTCCTCCCTCCAAAACCAGCCAACAATTTGCAACAACTTAACCCTGCAAAGTTTTTGGCTCAGGTTTCTTTACCTAAGCTCCACCATGTCATATATTCTTCTGAATTGGATTAGTTAGCAGAGTTGCCAATTCCCTAGAATTGCACCAACACAACCTTACTTTTAAAATGTTCTCAAATGGAAATACACAGAAGAAACCCCAAGGTCTCACCTCCGCATCTTCCAATTCAACATCTAAAAAGTCAAAGTCTTTAAAAACTCCAAACTGTTGTTCACTGGTATTGTCTTCTACAGCCACTTCCTCCTCTTGAATCACTTCTTCTGTTGCTGAAATTAGACTAGTTTGTTGATCTCCAACTTCCAAGTCTTCATTAGAAGAAAACACAACCTGCAGGTATAGGTAAAGATAGAAGTAAAAACTTCCAATTTCTGTAACTCTGAAAGTCAGCTATCCTGCTTCCTGCCATTTAATGGAATTAGTGGGAGTCAGCATGAGTACCCCTATACTGACAATACTTTGCTTCAACACTAGCTGGATTTTAAACTACATATTTAAATTAGTGGTATCTTTCTCTCCTTAATGTAACTAAGAGTTACAAAGGAGAGAAAAATATATCACCCAAACTTCATTTTCATAACCACAATATCAGTCAAATTTAAGAATCAAAAATCCATTATAATAACCATCCACATGACACAGACCATATTGTTTTCACCTACAAATTTCTATGGAAGGACTGTACACCTTTAAAAGGGAATCCAATGCTGGCCTACTGTGATGATAACCTTCACAAACAACAATATTGTGTTTATTTCCATGCAATGCTTTTAAATCTCTTCAGTTTCAGCTTTCAAGCATCTATTTTTATTTATTTTAACTTCCTCCACTGGATTAAAGATCATTCTCCCACCAATATTTTTCCCCAGGTAAGAACTTCTATCCAACAATTAAAAAAAAAGCTCTAGATGATAACCAAGGTAGGCTACTCTATTTTAAAAGCTGTGAAAGTCATCACCACCATCAAGCTTAGTATGCCAGTGGGGGATTCTTTGCACAGAAGTAAAACCATCAACTTATTTTTACTCAACAGTTAAGACTATTGTTCCTATAAATAACCATGTTAGTTTCAAGGTATATGATCCACTTTTCCATGGATTCTAGGATATTTTCAATACAGCATCAACATCCTTGCAGTCCTCAGCTACTGCTACCCCTTCTATCAAAAGCATCTATTATGGACTAGACAGAGATTTAGTCAGAACAGGGGAGACCCAGTTCAGTTCTCTTTTCTAACCAAGACAACCATGCCCATCGGAGTCCTTGAGGAATATAGTAATCTATTACTTCTGATTTGTCTTTTTAATCCTTTGACTGGATTTGTGAACTGCTGAACCAAAACTAGCTTGCCCAAATCCACTGTTCATAACTTCACCGACACCTAAAAATGCAATAGCATTCCGCTTGTTGACTTCAAAAGCCAAAACAAACCACCATCACACCACTCACCGAAGGATTCTTGGGAAGACCAGAATCTGGACCACACAGAGAAAGCACATTCATTAGCTTCTCCCTAGTCCTTCTCTGAAAAATATACCAAAGAAAATCACATAGCAGGGCAGCTGCTGGAGGTCCAGGCAAAAATATAAAACAACTGCATTTTTAACTAGTCATTTTGCTCATTGACATCCTGTAAAAAGAATCTTAAAATTTTTTACTTTTCACCAGTATCGGCTTTTAGTTTATGCTGTAATAGTTTACTGTTTTGCTAAGACATAATACAGACTTAAAAAACCACTTCAATACATTTTTTTTTCATACATTCAGAAACAGAAATATATATACACATATATATTCTCTAATACATGTATAAAGTGTTTGAGGCACAATGTACCTGAGATGGCTGTGGTCTCTTCCAGCTGACAGGAACCAGTGCATTTGAATTGGAGCCTGATGAAGTTGAAGAAGTGCTCCGGGTCACAGCAATAACTTTTGGCTTCCCATTTCTACCAGCTGCACTGTGTTGATCACCATACTTATTCCCAATAATTGGTGTCTAGCAAAGACAACACTTTCTTAGAATTCAAATCTATATTAGTAAAGACTACATATTTGACTTCAGAATTCAGCATTATATGAAATGTAGGAGGGTTTGTGTGTAAGCATTCTGTAAAGCCCATGTCTAACCCACTGAGCCTTGGCACACTGCGAAATACAAAGCTGAATAATTGTACCCTATGCAGCAAGCCGCCATTCTGCTCACTTGTGTGGTTTTTAATTAAGCACATTTTATGCTGACAATCCAATTATATTTTTAACACACTTTAAAACCAACTGTGTTTTAAGTTTAAAAGATGCAAAGCTTCTCTGTAGAATCATTCCCTGACATGAGCAAACTGTTTTCACAGACCAGCAACTTCACAAACACACACACGCTTCTGAAAAAACAATGATCAAATTCAACCCTTTTGACAGCAAATGCTAATCCCATGAACTCCATGGTAATTCATCTAGTCTCTCAATTATCTGCATGCCCTGAAACTTCAGTAGAGAATGTACTTATCAATTTAAGTAATGTTCCGAAGACATCTACATCTCTAACCATGATCTAGGGTTAGCTTCAACCAGGGCTCTTACTTCTGATCACTTCTAAAGTTTCTACAATTTTCATGTCTCTACATTACACAGCAGTCACTTGGCCATGCTCCCCTTTTCAGACGTAGAATGAGTATCATTTGTGGTAAGGGTGGTATTTTTAACTACGGGAGATTTTTCTCCAATTGTATCTCTCTTACCTTGAATTTCCTGTATTTTTTATCCTATCCCCTCCTCTAAATTTCCTCCCCCTTCCAAAGTCATGCTAAAACTGCATTACAGGGTTTTAATCCTCTCAGCCCTTGAAAGCACAACCCTTCAATTGTTGCAAGACTGGCATGTTCAGCTGCAAGCAGCTGCACTGTCTGCTCTCTGACACAGCTGAGATACCCTTGAGAATAATCATACTGACTCTCAGTAATTAACTCTCCAGACATTCAAAAGGGGGAAGAGGCAAACACACAACATAAAAAAATTCAACATTTATCTTCCAGTATGACTCTTACTTACAAAACTTCAATGTAAAACTTCAATCTCTGCCATTCTTATAAACTATACTTATTTAAAAACATACAAATGTAGAAGGCTAACAGAAAATAACACCTGAGTTTGCAACAGCAAGTCATTAGTGCATTGTCATTTAAATATAATAATTACCTCTGATATATCAAAATGAAAATCTAAGGTCTTCCCAGGTAGCTCCTTGGAGACATTATTAAAAATTTTCGTGAAAGAGATTTCAGGAGAACCTATGTCACCTCCATAAGACTTTGGAATATCATTAGGCACAACAAGGCTTGCCGATCGAGACACCACCAGTTTCAAAATATTAAGGGCTTCCTTCCAATATGGACTCTAAAGAGAACATACACAAATCACACAATAATCCCTTCAACCAGGACAGCAATTTTTATGTACAGTAGCATTTTGCAAAAATCCCCAAATCCCCAACCCAAAACCTCTGATCTTTTACACATGGCTGAAAGAGCTAGCCCAGGTGGGAAGCTGTGGACCTTGAAATTCCAGGAAAGCAGTGGCGCAAGACATCAGGCCATGCCACGGTGGGTCAGGTCCAGCCGAGCAGGCTCAGTGGCTCCAGGTCACTGGGCCAGCCACACCAGACTCTGGTCCATGCCGCTCCTTCCCAGCAGTCATACTGGTTTTTGCCACTGTCCGAAGCATCTGCCCTTTGTGACCCAGGAGATTGAAACTGGGAGTATTTAACTATCACTTAACTACAATAACTGATAGTATTCAAACTAACTATTCCACCTCATGGCATCTTTAATTATTTTACAGTTATGGGCTGAGGAAATGGAATTTGAAACAAGCAAAACTATTCTATGCTTGAAATGCGTGAGAAAATACAAAAGATTTTAACAAAGTGAAAATATTTACAAAGTTTTTAGCATCAAACCAATGGAGTCCTTAAAAAAAAGCTATGGAAAAAGTGTGAGACTATAATAGGCAGAGCCTGAGTTAAGTGCACTTTCCTTAAAAAGATGATTAAGGCAATGTAAATAATTCAGTGGTTTCAATTACACACACTATGAAAAGAATCAGAAGAAGAGACATAAAATAAAAGCTGCTTTGTTCAAATATTTACTCCTGGAATTGCAAGGATTCTGCCTGAAACTTAAATCTTTCAATTTTTGAAATCAACATGATGTCTGCTTTTTTTTTTTTTTTAATTAGGAGGCCATGTTTGTTGAAATATTTTTTTATTGCATTAAAAAAAATAAACACCCCTTTCAATGCTCTAAGTAGTATATGCTTTATGCTTCTTTGTAGATAACGAGTCTTCAATAATCTCCTGAATTTCTGTGCATCATAAACATAAAAAAAGGAGTCTCAAACTGGAACTATCCTGTAGCAACTTAAATTTATTTACAGCTGTTGTGATTGCAGAGGACTGATAAAAACCAAAGCTTAATAGAAGCACATTTAAACAAGATGCGATAATTTATGATCTTTTCTTTTGTCATTTATAGTAACATTTTTTTTATCAAAAATATGTTAAGACTTCTCTGGAATATTTTTTCGCTAGTACCATCTTTCGATAGCTTACATCTAATTAAGATTACATTCCATGGTAGTAAGGGCTTGCATAGAAAGCTCAGAGAGAGGTTAGAGGTGAAGCAAGAAGCCGCCAGGCCATAAAAACTATAGCTAATGCTAATCATTCCATTTTGCCTAATGCATTCTGACAGGAGCACAATATCTAAAGTACATACTCCTCAGTAACAAAACATCCAGGGAACACGACTTTTCCTGGTTAATTATGATTAAACCATTTGACTGAAATACATTCAGCAATAATGGAATTCAGAGGAAAAAAAAAAAGAAGAGAATGTTGTGCACTGAAATGGTTTTCTGCTCCAGGCATTTTCATAAAATCTTTCAGCAAGATGCTAGACTTTCTTATGTGAAAGAGATTTTCAGTAAATTTGTGTTTCGAGTAAAAAGGCTTAAATTACCTAGGGCAAAACACTGTGGTTCATCTTTTGGGGACCTTCTTTAATAAAAAATGTACTCAATTTTGTTATGGTGCACCTTAAAAGTTCCTCATGGATATATTACTGAAAGTGATTTAAGTATGCATTTAACTGTAAAATTTTCTTTTTAAAACACATACACATAAAGAAAACATTTGTACAGCTTAGCAGTAAACATCTCCTTGTATTTTAGTAGTTGAAGGATCATCCTCTCTAACTACATATGACGAGTTGCCTACATCTGTAAATAGATGCACATTCACCCAGATAACTTGTTCCACCAGATGCAAATCACATTGGAGAAATACACAAGCATCTAGGGAATTAAGCACATAGGAAAAAAACCCAAACTCTATGGAATCTGACTTTTAACAACAATTTTTATATCTGAAATAAATTGCCTCCAAAATTCAAGTGTAATTTTGATATCATTTCGATAATAAGCAGACAGGCTTTTACAGTTCTTCAGAGTACCTACCTGAACATATTTACCAATAACTTTAATGATTTCCAAATTAAATTGCTTCACTGGTGCTGTGGATAGGTCAATATGACTCAGAAGGCTGTAAATTATCTGCAGCAAGGACTGTTGCATACTGGATAAGCCTTTCTCTAACAGCTAAAAAAAAATTTTTAAAATACAAAATTTAATTAGGGCCTTAAACAGTAGCAAAAAGTAAAAGCAAACATTAAAATACAGCTAACTTCCACACACATTTATTGTCCCCTTCACGAAATTTAAACGCAACACTTACTGTTTTTCAAACTTTTGCTTTAGCACTAAAAAACCAGTAATGCAACAGCACAATGTTTTTTGTCCTAATTAATTTTTTCCCCGAATTTTGACATATTTTTAGCACAGATCTAAAGCACCTAATAGTAAAACACTTTTCGTTACGTAAAAGTGCTCATACTAATTCAAAATCTTAAAACTGTATGAAAAACAATTACAGCTACACGTTAAACAAGGTTGGTAAATGCAGTTTTACCAACAAAATAGATACATATAAAGTCATTCATAAGAATGAACAACCTTTAAGAAGTATCTCAAGCAGTTTGAAGAGATACACTTCAAGGACAAGCTCTACAAGCTTTTCACAGAAGGTACTTAACAGCTTTCCTGTATGAATGGCTGACAGAATAATATATGTATTTCTATAATTTAAATTATCTTTTTATATATTATGCACTACTTACAACTGAAGGTTCCAATTATTTTTAAAATTGTGATAAAGACATTTGTACCTGACTAAAGAAGATCTCTTAAAATTTGCATTAAGCACATTTTGCTAAAGCCAAGACAGTGTCTATTTATGTAGTACAGAATATAAATGTCTACTGCCAAACACTACTCTCACAAAAGCAGATCTTTCATTAGAGGGATTATCATTTCAAGGTGTATATATAAATTACTGCACTCCAAAATGGCAGTAGTCATCCCTTTTCTACATCCTAGAACATTTTAGTAATATTTTCCTGTTACGGAAGATGTGCTTTACTCCCCTCAATATTCAGAATCATAAGAAATTAGGACTTGGCAATGAATTGTCAACATGAGATACTTCTAGTAAAAATTTACCTCTGCAAGGTAAGTTATGAGGTTAAACGTGGCATCTGAGAAAGAGTCATGCAAATATCTACACACTACATTAATCCAGTTAGAACAGTCTCTGGAATAACTGTGTGTACTGTATAAACTCATCATATGAGCCAGATTCGCAAGAGTTGGAGACTTCTCCTCTGCACAAACCTGAAAAGCAAAACCATATTTAATTACAGTATAAATGATTTTCTTTTAAAATCTAAGCATTCACGAGTCATTATGCACTTCTCCCAGATTTCACTCCAAGATGTCATTTCCAAGATTTCAGTTCAGTTATTTTCTAATAACTGAAATCAAACTAATCACACAAGCATAGAGTTTCTATGTAAACACATAGTTTCACACAAACCTAGAGTTTCTGTTGAATTTCGGCACTGTGGCATCCATGTTTCAAGTTTATCTACTTATCGTACGTTTGGTATGATCAACCAATATCTCTTGCTCTAGTAACTCAAGTATCGAAGGGCAGCAGTAATTTCTAGACTCGCATCAGGCACCTACTCTTTGAGCCAGCCCGTGCACAGCTTAGTGGTTCACGTGTCACAGCCTGGGCAGCCGGAGGTGCCTGACTGCATCTCCTATGCCAGACAGCTCTTTTCCATGCCCCTTTCCACATTCTTCCTTAAAAGACTCAGGCCAGTACAACGCTATCCTGGCTGACAACAGCTGGTATGCACCATGTACTGCTTTAACAGCCACTACGGCTCAGAAATATTTCAAGGTGTATTTCACTGTGTACAAGTAATAGAAAGCACAAACAGCCTTTTCTTCTCTGTCTACCAGTCTGAAAGGTAAGAATCAGTTCCTTCTCATAAGAAAATTAGGAAGCACGCTTAAAATGTGATTAGGTTTACATTCAAAATTACAAATGGAAAAATCAGACAAGTAAGAAAAAGTAATTGATACCATTAGTAGGAAAATTTGTTCTTGAAATCTGAATTTTACAGAATAAGCTAAATGTGCTTTTTCGTTGACAAACAGAAACTCAGGGGTTGATATAAGGTCCAGCTATATAAATCAGGACTGGATCACATCTTTAAAGTATGACCTCTTACAGTTACATGTATATTACTATTAGAATCACATAGAAGTGTTAAATAAGGGACCCCAAAAAAATACAGAAACAATGCTGGTGTGTATATATATATATATATATATACCTATATCCTCCTGGAAACTTCTCCAAGCATCATGTTACATACCTTTGCTATCCTGTCAGCTGTTTCTTTACAAAACTGAGTTGGGTTATCAAAATGTTGTATCAGATGAGGAAGTAGGCACAAGATGTTTAGGGGAAATCCTAAACACATACATAAACAGAATTATATGAGCCCTTAAGGTTTTTTAATATGACTTAATTAAATGCAGAATTATCCAGTATTTAAAACTCTCACAGCCTGACACATACATTCACACAGGTATATAAATTATATATGCACATAGATGTACCTAAGTATGTATGTATATAAGTGTGTCTGTGTTAGGTATAAAAATGCATGATGAAAAGAAAACCATCACTGGACCAATTAAGTGAAACTACCATGAAACTGGATAATTTTAGGCACTACAGTCACATTGTTTCTAAAATGTGTAAATAGTGCTAATAGAGCTAGATAGCACAAGATAATGAAAAAAAAATACACAGCTCTTAAAACTCACTTGCAAACAACAACCAATGCATAAAGTTTACATGCAATCTTGCTCATCAGATAATCATAGTCTGTAATGTATTCCCACTACGGAGCAGTGTAATATGGACAACTGCAGAAAGCATTTAACTGAAGTGTCTCTTTAAGGCAAATGCATAATTACTACTGATTTTGATTCCACTTAATTTGATGAAAGAATATATTTTTATCACATATTTACTAAAGATACCTGCTAACTGAGAAGGATCCACCAAAGCATGCCGGGAAATTGTGATGAGTTTACTGAGGAGATGAACTGTCATTTCTTGTGTAGAGGCTGAAGTAAAGCCTTTTAGGAAAAGCTGCTGAAGGCCTGGAAAGTTATTCCATTTCAGTTTATTCTGCACCTTTTCTATCTTTTCCCGACTCTCTGATTTATCCAGAGGCATGTGAATAAGAAGCTTGTTGAGTAGCTTGAGTGCCAGAAGGTATTCATACTCATAATCTGACTCCAGCAACGAAGCTGCAATCCAAAATATGGTGGCCATCAAGTTGACAGGGTCAGTAGTGGGCTGCACATCATACATCCCTCCCTCTCTCAGAGAGGAAAGGCTTCTAGTCCTGGCCAAACTTCCACCATGATTTATCCTTCCATCCATTATATCCAGCGTGTTGCTCCGTCGCCGGTCGCCTCTCCGCTCACTGATTAAATTCAGTCTCAAGGAATTACTCCTTGTATTGCTGTAGCATCCCAAACAACTGCCACTATTAATGGGACTTGTGCTTAGATTTATCTGTCCAGTGCTTTTCCTGTTAGCTGCATACTTGTTTCCCATTACAGAATCATGGTATGAGGTTCTGAAATAAAAATCAACATTACATATTGTTACATGCAAAATACTTTAATAACATAGAGTTCAGAAAAAGGGAAGAAAGAAAAAAGATGTTACACTAATCACATACATACGCAGGGAATGCTCTGGTTCATTGCCCTAAGAGTATTATAATACATGTAAATACAGGATTTCTGTATCTATTATTAAAATATCCAATGGCATATTCATGGCATAAAAGACAAGACTGCAGTATCCTGTTTTCTCTTCTACCAAATCTGTTTGTTACAATCCCAGAATACCATAAAAATTACAGCAAAATTTGAAAAATTAGCCCATAGCATGTAAAAGATTATGCATAAGTGATGATCTAGCATACCAACTTACTTAAAGATGTGATAAAAGTAGAGAAATTAATTAATTAATACAATTACTACCATGTATTAGTCTGAGGTATCTGACCTAGGAAACCCAACACCTTTCTATTCTGATACTGAGAAATTGAATATATTCCTAGAAATCTCAGCATTTTCAAAAACTTTGTGAGGAAGTCAAACAAACATAGATGTCTGCACATGTAGGGATTTTTTTTCAGTTTGATAAAAAGTCATCAAGGTAACCACTCAGACTGTAATGAGACACACAAATGATTCAGACCGTTCAGTTACACTTCTTATCTATGGACCACAAACCTGGCCTAAGACAGACTAATATTTGCAGAGCCTTTAAATCCAAGAAGTTTAAGTAGAACTGACAACGTCTCAGAACCGGGCCATAAGGAACTCCTCAAACACCTTTTTTACAAAACTGAATTGGACCCAAGAGGGTAAATCAGTAAGGCAGTAAGATATCCTTCTCATGAAATCTAGATTGTTACAAGCTTTGCTTGAGGCAGAATGATAAAAACATACGACAGCAAGCAATTTTGCTATATGGATACAATTATTCTGCAAAGATGACAAGAAATTATTTCATTACATTTATAACACAGATTTTTAATAATTCAAATGTATAAAAATGCATAATGAAGCTTGTCTAATAAAAGAACTTACTGAGAAAGGGCAGAAAGCAGATCATAATGCTTCATGGTTTCAGCCAATGTATCAATAGCAGATTCTAAAGTCAAAAGCAGCTCTATGACAAAACCCTGGGGAAAGCCACAGGCCATTATAAATTATGCAATATGCACAAGGAAGATCACAGAAAGTCTACTGAGTAGTAATATAAAAATATAAAACCAGCAACTAAATTATTTCATGCTTCAATTAGAATATGATCCTGATGGGACAGCTCAAGTTAGCAGTATAGCTTCAAGACAAGGAAAAACTTCAATTTATTTATAAGTAAATCTATTTATTTACTGAATTAATTCTGGTTTGCATTATTTTTAAGGATGTATTAAAGGATGAAGTCATTCAGACTCATTTTGCAGTATTAAAAGATTAGATACACTCTTAAGATTTACAATGACACTGAGCTGAATGATTGTTAACACTTTATCAGGTTAAGTTCGTAACAAAAGAAAACGTAATTTTTTTTTTTATATGGCTGATCTCAGTATTCTCTGGCAATGAAAGAGGAGGTGTCTACAGAAAACAGACGTATCAAACCCTCTGAAAGATCCTATTGCTGTAGAAGAGAATGTGAACAACATTTCCTCTGTCAACAATGTGAAAATCAGAAAGTGTCACAATTAAAAACTTTTGCGATATTTGAAATACTTAAACATAAAAAGCAACTGAATAAAACATTGCTTTTAAATCTTGCTGTGACTGAACTAATAATGCACGTACGTCATTTAGGCAGACTTAGCTTTCTAATGAAGTGGGAGCAAAATTTCAAATACCTGAGCTTCTTCTCCTGCATCTCCAACAGTTTCTACTAGTCTGGAGAGAACATCAGAAAGTGTAGATGGAGTGAGAGGCTGCTTCAGAGCCCTGAAAATCTGAAAGGACCTCCCAGCATAATGTCGAGAGGAACACGAAAGCGCAGTTTGCAAAGCGACTTCACTGAGACGATGTTCCAATTGATATCCTCCTAGGAAGGCAAATAAATACTCAAGCAACACTGCTTGGTAAAAAACCAAATCCACTTGAATTTACTGAAGGGTAAATTGACGAAGCCATTCCTAAATTTAAAATATTCTCACATACTCTACATTTCTCTCGAGAAGTATTAGTGTCAAATATCTTTATAGGAATATAGACACCAAATACTGGTGTATTTATACAGTAAGTATTCCAAATCCTTAATGCTAGAGAGACTTGCAGACAATAAAACATTTATGATTTGAATATTAAGTGTTCACAAGAAACTAATAAGATGCTTTACTTCATTCCTAAAAAATTATATTTAAATCTGTCATAACAGAAACATGAACTGAAGTGTGCAATACACAAGAAAACTCTGTTATCTAGAAGCAGTAATTACCTAAAGTGATTTTATAGATAACCTATGCATTTACACGCACTAAAAAATATTTTAGTTTGCAGACTTGCACATTCGATCATGCATTGTCTGTTTTCTAACATACCCGAGCTAGACTGTTTAAATATAGATACCACATGCTTTAAAAACACAGTTAACTGTTCAGCACTCTTTATATTAGGGTTCTTGGCTGAAACATCTTCATGATTCCAAAGTGGGCCTCTTTTCCTAAAAATATAAAAATAAGAGTAAACAGAATATAAAACATAGCCTTTGTCCTTAATATAATTTAAACGAAATTTGAACCTTAAGGTTATTTGCAAAAGAATCTACTATGTACCACATAAAAGAAACCATCTAGAAGTGCAGGCATGAATTGGAAAGAATTTTGACAACTGACCAATATTATACAATATACAACAAGTTAACACAAAGTGAGCAGAAATGTATCAGATCAAACTGAAATAACTGGGTAAATTTTGGCAGAGATACTCTCTGATATAGTTCTAAGCATAATACTTAGCTCTCTAAGAAAGAACCAGTACAACTACCACCATTACACACTTCTTAACTTCCTTTCTTCCCATTTTCTTTCCATCGATACACCACACTCTTATAAATTTTGGCTGGGGTAAAGCAAAAGTATCAAAAGCATGGAGAAACAGGTAGGATTTCAGATTTACACCATCCTGAAAGCTTTATATAAACTATCAAACAAACTGCATAAATGTTGATGATTTTACAGATGTTTGTTGCAACAAATTCCTCATTTTTGAATAGTCAGCTCTCTACTATTAGGTAATCCCTAAAATGCACACAAATCTTGCAGGTCCCTAATCTTAATGTATTCCTGCCCTAATTCAGAATAAAACATGGGAAAATACTTTTAAACACTCAAGACTTGAGAGGGTGGTCAAAACTCTCTGAAAGTGTTAGGAAGTTAGAGCTTTTTATATGTGTATCACGTAACACTTACTGGTGATAAAACAGAGACAGAATTAGACAACATGAAGCTAAGCAGTAAGAGGTTTGCTGTTTTTCCACAAAATACATGTCTTGACAAAAATGAAAATCGAAATCTTACCTTGAGGTAATAAATTCTATAAGAGTTTTCACTTTTTCATCCTGCTCTACTGAAATGTCAACCTCATTGAGGATTGTTGTGTGCAGTTGAGAAATGGCAGCACTTGTATTTCCTAAACTGATGCTAGAAGAGGTAGAACTTGAACTAAGCCCTGAGTCTGTCATGGGGGAGGGCTGGTAATCAGGTATAAAATCATGAACACCTCCTGAAATTGAAACAAGATGATTATGTGCTTTTAAGCTGACAGTTAATATTAAATATATAAAAAGAAAATATAGCCCTCTAAAAAGACCGATAACTTAGTAAACGTAATGAGAATACTTAAAAGAGAATAAATTAATGGATGCAATAATTTCAACAAAATCAACAAGTCTATATATGCAAATTCTTCACATGACTTATATGATCTTTAATTGGGAACTGCTAGATCCCTTTTTAAAATCCCTGTATTATTCTTGAGTTTGTACTGGTAGTATGAGAGCTCATCAGCTTCTGAGGCATCTCAATTTAAAAAGTTATACACACTACTTCCTACTAATGAGCAGGTAAATTTTTGTTAAAACCCAGTCCCAGTGTAAGTGACAGTACTTGAAATCAGTGAATACTAAGTATTATCTAGTCAATCGACTCCAAGCAGAGCCCCCATGGCTGTACAAAGTTTCTCGGAAGTTAGCTTAATCTTGTGGCCAGAAGTTTTTTCTCTTCTGTATAAAGAATCATGTGGCAAAAAAATATAACTTCAGTGACTCCTAACATTGCTCTCCTATCCACCTATGAAGGGCCGAGAGAAAGTAACCCAGCAAGGAAAACTGGCAGGGCCTTTGACTTTAACACTTGTATTTAAATAAGCTTAAGACTCATTGACACCCACCGCAAATTTTCACTCTATGGAACCACAGAGTTTGGACTGGCGTATTAGCCAGCTCAAATAAAAGTCAAAATTAGCTTGTCCACCCTTGTGCTACGCATGCATACCTGTAAACACCTTATCCTAATCCCAGCTGGAAATGTTTGATGCTGACCTTATTCTAGTTTCTATCAGACATCTTTGTTTTACTAATGGCAGAATATTGTGTCATGCTTAGACACTTTTATCCAAGCCCTTAAAGATTAGGAAGAGAATGGTTTGTATTTGCCACTGTGTAGATGCAACATTAAAGTTCTGCCAAACAGATTAATATAAAATAATTCTTCCACTATACACAGTTTTTAATTCCTCATTGCTACAAAAACCAAATTCACAAATCAGATGACAACTTTTGCTAACTAATAAAACCAATGCTCATGTGAACAAAAGATTGTTAGCAATTGTATGGCAATATGCTGCCACCTACTGAAATAATATGAAATACTACATTTTTTTAAAAAAGAACTATTTCAAAGAAACTACAATACACTCTCACCATCAGAATATTTCCTTCATAAAGAGATACATAGAAATATAAAGTGTACTGTATAATTACAATATTGTAAAGTTCAGGTGAATATTAAAAGGCAGTATTTCAAAGAAGTATTCTGATAGCCAATAAAGCATGCAACCACATTTGACAAAAACTGGAAATTTAAAGTTGCTATAAACAAGCAAGAGATGTATTTTCTTGGGTTTTATTTTCAAAGGTATCATAAAAACTGCTGTATTAAAGTTCCAAAACCTAGAGCTCCCTGTTTGGTTTCCACTACTTTTCATCATTCAACTATGCTCCCTACTTCGATGACTGAGCACAAAATGCTAATGAGAACTCTATTCATTCTGACTTCATTAAAACCCAAAGAAACACATTTTAATGCCAAGGGATCAGGAAAATATTACAGACAACAGAAATCTTAATAATGCCTGTAAGAAGAGATAACTTCCTATGTCATTTTAACCAGCAACACATGAAAAATCAAAAGCATACCTGTGAAAGTGTAATCTAAATGAGTAGTTTGCTTGACAGTAAGCACCCTGGACTCATTGAACTCTCTGTTTCTGAGTAGGACAGAAGCAACAGACTGGACATTACTGCCAGAGCCCATCACTATCAGTAGATGCAGAAGTAGTCGTTTACAATGCTCATAGACTTCAGGGTGACAGTGGTCAAAACCTAACACAAAAGGAAAATGGCAAGGCTTTATGATATTCAAAGGGCATGCTGAATTAGATTATTTTAAAAATAGCAGTATTCAAATTGGTCTGTTATACTTTACCAAATAACAGATATATAATTCATTAAACAATGCTTTTTCAGTGCTTCAATATAGAAACGACAGCATACAGTTTAACAAACTGTGTTGATCAGACTAAAATATATATGATAATCCCATACAGTGTTAAAGTACAAAGTAATTTTAAGTAAGGACAGTTTTAAGTAAGAACTTAGTCTGTGCTCTGTATGAAAATTACTGAACAAAGAAACAGAAAGAAAAAACCTGAATTTTACTCTGTCTTCTACAAGAGGTAAAAATGACTCTGAAAGAAAGTGCCTTAAAACAACTCCAAAAAAATCATAATTATACTAATCAAGCTAAAGACATTTAACTGAATTTTTAAAAATACTGTAAATATTACCAAATTAATGGGATTTCAATACAACAGCAAAAATTATTTTAAATACCAGAAAGAACAGCTGAGTATTTCTCAGGCTACTGTAAGTATTTCTGTAAGAAGTTAGTTACCTATAAAAATTGCATGAAGCAAAAGATGCAAGTATCCTCCCCATTCCACCTTTACACTGTGGTCAACTATCAAATCAGTCAAAAGAATCACTGCTATATTGCATCTAAAACAAAAAAAAAATTGTTAGAAGAATGTAACATGAACTTCACGAAGAGCTGCAAAGAGCTTCATATGCTTCCAACTTGTATTCTTCAGTCTATAAACATTCACAAAGTTGTGTTAAAAGGGAAAAGATGAATGCTCATAACTAAAACAGAAACACTTTAATCCTCCAGATTAAAAGTTTGAGTAATCTTAAATTGTTAGACCTGTGAGTAAACCCATGGAAAACAAATGTATTATCAACTGCACTTTAATCTGCTATCTTCAAATTACTATATTTGTGCAACACAAATGAGAATACAACGAATTGCCATCGGCACGGCCAAAACAGCTACCTGTGAAGTGACATGCCCGGAGCAGAAGTTTCAGGCAAGTAATCCACCAGTGGTGACCAGCAGCCTCCAGAAGGTGGGAAAGGGAGAGGCTCTCCTTGGTTGTGCTCCATGACCTTCAACCGCCAGTTTGAATACAGAGGCATTGAATCACCTAACACAACAGAAAATTAAACCAGAAATGTATAGATAATGCATATTTCGGTATCTTACAGTCTTCGGAAGAAATACTTCTAAATTCTTGAAAAGCTGAGACCTGGGAGAGGGGAAGGGGACCCAGCTGTAAACAGTCGGACACAGTTTTTTAAAAGAAAAAGAAGTGGTTATTTATTTTAGTATAAGGATGATTCTACTGAAGTTACACACATAACAGAGTAAGATATTTTTGAACAGGTTCATAAAGACTACGATAAACGGTAGTGATCTGATGTAATTTCCTCGAATTTGAAACCTCTCATCAGATAGGAAGTGAATTAAGGCTGGGTCCTAAGATTTAACTAAACTCATCTGGAAGAGCATTTCATTACAGGCTAAGGCAATACTCCTCAAGAGCACATCTTTATAGGTCTCACAGCAAAATCCCACCAGTTCTACGTGTCAGATAATGCTGGCCTGATACATGGGGTAACTTGGAAATTGCCACTTTTACAACAGCATAGTCCAGTCCCACTGGTTGACAGAAGTCACTGCTCAGAAAACCAGTAAATTTGTCAAGAAAATACAGAAAGACATTTAGTTTTTGATTAAGCAAGCTTCAAAAGTGCAAGAAAAACATTAGCTGTTTAGTATGAGAGTATACTGTGTTAACACACCCAAAATACTTCTCTGGTATAAAAGTCATTTTGGACTTCAGAACTATCAGCTAAGACTAGAAATGAGGAAACTGCCTCAACAGTTCAGTGTTTCAGTGATTCTACCAGCTCTCTGGAAGTATAGCTGCTGAAGTTTCAGATGTTCACACATGTATCAGCTCGTTATCACCTTCTCCACTGATGACAAATTTCGTACTGACGGAACACGTGAAATACCATCTAGTTCAGGATACTCAGTGCTGCTATCACAAACAGCAAACAAAACCAAAAATGACTGCAGCTGTGATAATGGACAATGCCTATCCAAGCAGTAATAAAGACTCTGGCTGCCAAGAAGGTCACCAACCTGTTACTGACCCAAAGTTTAGCAGGTTCTGCATTAGTATGTCCAGCCCTTACAACAAGCTCTGTAGAGGACATTAGATTTCACCTCCTTGACAGAGGCAGTAAGAATCACATATTCACTCTAATCTTCACAGTGTGAAAAGAATCAGTAATGGAGGAGCGCATCAGAAGATCCTAATGGACTCTTGTTGCTTCAATATAGCATGGACAGGCTAGGTTCCATACTGACACCTAAAGCTCAAAATGTAGAAATTTAACTCCTGCTGTTCAGTCTCACAAGAAAAGTAAGGAAAAGGCAGTGCTGCACCGTGTGCTGTAACATAGCCAAACAATTTAACTGGTAGGAAAATCAACTGTCAATAAAAAATTGATTGAAACCTAACTCTGTGGGACCACTATAGTGACTGAAATGTATCTGACTATCCCATGCAGGGTGAAGTACACAGTAATTTAAATTACTAACAACCTGATAGCTGAAACAAGAGTTTCAGTCAAACAACTCCTCTGACCAAGCACACTGAACCCACATAATATAATGCATCATTTACTGTCTGACCACTGTCCTCATTTTTGCTTGGTTACATGACCTGTTTGGCTTACCCTAGTGTTGTCATGGTGATTTTGTATCTTAGGCATTGGTACAAAAGTAGCCATAGTTAATAAGCCTCTGTTAAAGAAAACTTTCCAAAGGCATAATGGAGTTTCAGTAGAAATTTCTATCTCTTTCCATACCTCTGCATCTCAGAAAAAACAAAACATAGATCACAAAAAACCCCCAAAACACGTTTTCAAAACAAGCTTGAAAATCAGATGTACATAAAGAGAACTTTTTCCCCTGCCATATTTTCCTTTGCTATGGCTTCAAGAAAGTTTAGTACCCTTTTTGTTAAACAAGCCAAGGAATGCTATCCTTTAAAAGAACAATTACTTCTAATTTTCTTTTTTTAAAAAAAACTTCTTTTCCATCACCTTTTTCTAAATCTCATCTTCATCCTGCTCATCTCTGTTTCTTGTGCCTAACTGTCAAAGGAAATGGAGTAAAACCATTTCATTTTGGAAGATGTTAACAACTCATTCCAGCGGACAACGAAAGGAACAAAGAGTACTACCTTCCTTATACATTTCATTGCAGTCAAATGTATAATAGACTTCAACAGCAGTAATAAGACGGAAGAAGACTAAAAAAACCTCTTATTTTTAATAGCTTTATGCAAAAAACACTGATAATGCCCATTTCTTTATGCTCCACAACCTTCAGTAGAAGTATTAACTTGTGAAAATTTCGTTTTCTATTCATAGAAATATTTTAAAATAAAGACTATTACTTTTTTCCTCTTCATATGATCCTCCAGAGCTGCTGCTGTAGCGAGATTCCAGCCTGTGGTGCTGGCGGTTTAAGTTGCTGTTCAACCCGCTGTAGATGTCTAGGTGTGCGTAGCTGTAGGTGCAAATGAAACAGAATCAGTAACTGACATTCTGTCGCAAACATTAATCAGGGTCTCCCAGTAAAACTATTTCAGCAAAACTCTTATACAGAAAATTTTTCATCTTATGAAGATAATCAACATGATGCCAAAGCATCTCAGCCATTTAAGACATACCTTCTCTAGCAACACTAGATAAGAAGATTCAAAGAGATTACCCACTATAAACTGTATTTCTGTTCGATCATTTTCACTAACATTCAAGTACATTAAAACATTTGTTACCACTATATATAAGTTGTTCTCACTCTTGAACAAAATAAGGAAATTCATGTGTGATCTGGCAGAGATATATGCATGTATACACACGCAGTGTCCAAGATCCCACCTCGCTAATCTGATAAAGAAATCAGAGAAATGAGAGTGCTAAAAGCACTGTTTCCAAGCTGTTTCTATGTAAGTTTCTAAAATTCTCTCCTCCTGGCAAGTCCAAGATGTATAGGGTAGATCTTATCAAGAAACATATAACCTGGGGAAGTCATAGACAACCCTACAGTATATGCCAAAACTTGCAGAGACTTTCAAAACTGCCTTCATTACTTTACCAGCTTCTTCAGCTCCAGCCCCTAGAGCAGCCAAGCACTTGTCTGTGCCTTGCTAGGCTCAATTCTGAATGACACCTTGCATTCCAGGTTTCTGTGATTTACTTTCATACTGCTCACCCCAAATTAATTTAAGTATTGGGGTTGCCTCTGCCAATATATTTATTATTCTAATTATGTTGACATAATTACCCTAGGGAAGAAAAAAAGTGTCCAACTGGGAAATTATATTACAACCGTAATTATTAAAGCTCTCAAACAAGTTGTCTGAAACTCATTTGAGGATTTACTACATAGTTGCTACTCTACAGTAATGGCACGTGCACACTTTTGCCCATGCTAACTACAGACTCTCCACTCCCTTTTCACTTTAAGGTCAGCTATCCATATTAACACAAAGTGACAGCACGCAGTCAGTAACTGTTGAGCTCCAAATACACAGCCTGACTAAGCCTGTATCAGCTGTTTGCTTTCCACCAGCCTCGGTAACAGTGTCTGGCATATTTCTCCAAAGGATTATCCTTAAGCAGCCCGAAAATTAGGGAGGGAGAAACCTGTTTTAAAGTTAGCTGTAAGGTATCTTGACACAGATACCAGGCATCCAAATACCCCAATTAGGGAAAATAAACTACTTTGCAACACACAGGCACTGTTTATTTCTAGTGAGGTAATAAACCAATTTGCAAACCATAAAATCACAGAATGACTTGGGTTGAAAGGGACCTTACAGATCATCTTGTTCAAACCCCCTGCCACAGGCAGGAACACCTTGCGCTAGACCAGGTTGCTCAGAGCCCATCCAACCCAGCCTTGAACACTTCCAAAGTGTTCAATCTGGTCAACGTGTTCCAGTGTCTCACCACCCCCACCTTACAGCATAATTGCTCTTACGTGAACATGCACAGTCCAGTTAACAGTAGCTAATTTCGGCACCAACAACAATACAGCTGTAGCAACACAATGCCTGATCTGGACTGGAGTTCAAACTACGACTGAGGCTGCTACTGTTAATCTCAAATGGTATTCCAGTTCTGTTGACATACATGACATTACACGGCATGAAATCCTTGCAATGTAGACATACCTGGAGCTGCTGAGATACCTACCAGGAATTCCTGTAATTCAACTAATAACTGCTCTTTGAGGAGATACTTACTTCTCTTCAATACTGTCTTTCATGTGTTTACTGTCAGGGTTGCCATCTGTGGGAGCCACCATTGTATTGCTACTAGAAGTGGTACCTGTGAATTACAGGCATGGAGGAAGGTTGGTCAGTAAAAAGGAAAAGCAGCCTTAAGCAGTACATGATCACCCTTATTCGCTTGTCCTTGCTGAGAGCCTTAATCAGGTTTACTCTACAGCAACTGGCACAAACACAAACTGAGCCATACAAACTACTTTCATGTGCAGTAAAGGATTGTGAGCTGCTACCATAATTCCACTAACCAAAAAAAAAAAAATCTATTCCAGGAATCTCTGACTCTTCAAGGTAAATCAAGCAGAAAGTTTTTTAAGCAGTATCTAGAGATCTATTTCCTTTTTCCCTGCATTATACACCTCATAATAATCTGTAAAATGTAGCTGGACTTTGGTTATCCAGTTAATTCAAACCACAAACATGTTAAGGATTAAAACCTAACAGCCTACAGTGAAGCTTTTAACAATTCTCTTTTAGGAGACATTTGCAAGCATCACACGGAACCGACAGCCACAATCAGAAGCAATTTTGCACCCTTCCAGCCTTTGCTATTCTAAATTACATTAAGCGTAAGTGCCCCAGAATTTTCTTCTTATTTTTAAAACACTTTCAAGAACAAGTGCCAGTGCATTCACCGTGTGATCCAGATAACCCCATGTGATAGGTCCAGGCTGCTTTATTATACTGACAAATTTGCAGCACGAAAGTTAAGCCCTTGCTTAGATACCCTCCCCACATCCATGTCTTTTGCAGCTTGCTTTGACAGATACTCCACCAAAACAAGACAGCTTTTCCCCACATTTCTCAGCAAGTTCTTGGATTGAAGCACAAGGGAGACACTTCTGCTATTTTCAGCAGTTTGGGGTTTTTGTGATGACTGATCAATTGGTAATTATTTCTAGCTAAATTTTCCTAAGTAAGTGAACTTAAATCCTCTTGATACAATTCCTATGGATGCAGCTTGTGTCTGTAACAGAACTTCAAATATAACAACTTAGACGGATTTAAAATTATATTCATTTTCCCTGTGGTTTGACTGACTAGACATGAAAGTCATATAGTGAAGGTAAACAGCGCAAGGTCTGAACACATACAAAGTCTGATGCATATATTAAGATAAACCTGTCCCTTGTGAACCAATCAGATGTTATTCATTAAGAACTCTGGGTACACCAAAAACTGCAGATCTTGTAAAACAAACTTTAACCATATTTTTAGAAACAGAACCTTGCACTCCTACTGAATATTTACAAACAAACTCCAGTAGCATAACTGATTGATAGCAGCATGTTCATAGTTGACAATAATAACAGTTTTAGTTAAGTCAGTAAATGCTTACCTGAAGTAACAGAGGGGATTTTGTAACTGGATGTAATGCGGTAATACGGTGGATTATCCATATGGGTGACTCCTGAACTGACAGGATCTGTAAGCTGAAGTTCACTCACCAGCTCCTCTAGTAGTTGCATTGTTTTGTCTCTACCCAAATAAACAATGACTTTC
>VZRR01004865.1:251571-366644 GCA_013398015.1 Oreocharis arfaki
GCAGAGATTTGAATACCACAACTTGTTGGAATCAGTATCTACCTGCACTGCAAGTGAGGACGTGTGAAACTTACTCCATCTCTAAAAGCAACCAAAACTGCTTTCCCAGTTGTCAATAGCAGCAAGCATGGGAAACATAACATAACAGTAAGAAAGTAAATCTTCTGAGTTCAAATCTTCTGACAATAAAGTCTGAAAATGTCTTCTGAAAATTATTTAAGCAAAAGATTTTCTTACAAAGGTTTTAGCAGCACCTGAGATCAACACTGGAATGAATGTATTTTGATATAATTTCTTTTTGATACTTCACAGTTCTGTTCTACACTATTTCTTTTCCTGGAATCATATTTTTCTTCACGCTATCCTGCAATGCTGTCACACACATTTTGACATAAAATAAAATTGGTTTTGGGGGTGCTTGGGATGGTTGGTGGGGTTCTTCTGGTATAATACATAGTCATAAGAGAATAATGCCCTCCATGGTATAACAGGTGCTTTGTTTTCCTGTATTATCTGTCTGCTTTTTAGGCATATACTAAACTATAGCATGGGAAAAAAATTGTTCAGTGTATACTCTTAATAAAATTAATCTAAATTTAGCTATCAAACTCTCAAGATTTCTTCATATGACAAAGGAAAACAAAATGCTAATAGATATGTAGAATTTCAGTAACTCTTACATTTTTCATTACTTAATCACTAAATAAGGTCTGTGGTCCTTGTATAGGCCTGAATTTTGACAACGCGTAACTGTTAAGTCAGCTAGTGGACTGTGTCAGACTTAGCAGGCTCAGCAAATCGCAGTGGTCACTAAGTTGTCTAAAGGAAGCCTCAGCAACCTTTAAAGTGAGATATCCTTTCTCATTGATTTCCTTTCTCAAGACCATTCCATGAATGACAAATTAATTGATTTAATTGATTGAAAAATTGATTCTGTAATTTTGCCACAGATGTCCAAAGTAATGCAAACAAAAGAAGTGAATTTGATTTTTTCATAGTATTTCGTGGTCATAAAATACAGGGTGGAGATCTTGATACTATAAATCTTACCTCACATTTTTGTTTGGTGATCTTTGCTGCTAGAGATACTACTAATTTTTAAAATATCAATAAGCACCAGTGAGAGATGTGTCACATACTCACATAAGGCAAAAGGCTGGGTTCACTGTTCACTCCACAAATACTGATCAAGAAGTGCAAAATTATTTTCAGATTCTTTGGCCAGCTGTCCGCCAAAGTAGTCCAGACATTTTCTATCTCTGACCAAGCCACTTCATCACCATACTAGAAAACAAAATAAAGGTATGTCCTGAAAACTCCATCAGAAAACATTGTACTCAGAAGTGATCTCTACTGATCAAGTAGAACAGGCTCTCGAAAAAGGAGACAAAAATCTTGAAGGAAACTGTCACCTTTTTAATGCTCTGGAATGATGTTTTCACATACATTAATTTTTAAAAACATATTCTGGAAATAACTATTTTCTTTTATAGATATAAATGTATAAAATATATCTAAAGATACGTGTACATACTACATATTTTACTGATACATAATACATTAGACTGAGGAAGCTGGGCCTTTTTAGTCTAGAGAAGACTGAGAGGGGGGGTCTTTATATAAGTATCTCAAAAGTCAAGAGGATGATGCCAGACTCTTTTTGGTGGTGCCCAGTGACAGGACGAGGAGCAATGGGCATACACTAAAGCACAAGAAGTTTCACCTCAACATGAAGGATTTCTTTTGATTGAAGGTGGCAGAGCACTGGAACAGGCCACCCAGAGAGGTCGTGAAGCCTCCTTCTCTGGAGACCAAAAACCCACCCAGACAAATTCCTGTGTAACACGCTCTAGATGACCCTGTGTTGGCAGGGGGGGACGGTCCTGATGATCTCCAGAGCTCCCTTCCAACCCTAATAATTCCATGCAATTGAGCAGAGACCCAGTCTCCCAGTTGCTGACAATCTTGAATAAAACTCCATGGACCACACACTGACAAGAGTTTTTAATTTATAGTTCAAAACATGATCTCTCATCAGTAGGATTCTCATATAACAAGAATTGGCAGGAGCATGGCATGTGAGCAATATTTCTTCTCTGTTGGAAGTAGTTATTACAGGAAGAAGGAGAGTCAATTAGCCTCTGGTAGCAAGATAGGTTCCAAAACTCCACTTTGAGATCATAGGTATACAGACAGCTTGGTACTCTCTATCCAGCTAGACATCTATATTGCAAAGCATCAGCTATATACTGTTACTGTAGATAACAACTACTGTAACATTTATATTACATATTACATATTTCCTGGAATACCTCAAAACTATAGGGTCAAGTCTGGGTATACAAAGCACCTCCACAAATACGAACAATAACTCTTGAAAGCTTGGTGACATAGTATCTCTGAACAGTATTTTCTTGCATCCTAAACAGAACAATCCACTGAAACAAGCACATAAAGTAATTAATTTTACCTTTGCAGTCATGTACATCAGATTGTTCAGAACCATAGCTGTAGCCTGTGGTGATCCCCAGCCTTCTCCTCGTAGCCATCGTCTACTGTTCACCATCATTTCTCTGTCTTTCAAAGAATCTTCTTCATCTTCATCTTGCCGACGAATTGTTGGCAAAGGTTTCAAGTCTACCAACTCAATATTGTTCATCCATGGCAGCAAGTAATGCAGCATCACCTGTCTCCCAGCTGGGTGAGCTGTCTGGATTCTCTGACTTACTTCTGCCATTCAAAAATTAGGTACATACATGAATCCCAAATTAATAATGAGAACTGGCTGGGTGATAACAACAACCATGAGCCCAGCACACCATACTGCTATAAAGTAATGCTGATACAGATGCAATTTTTTTGTTTAGCTGACTAGTGCCATTTCATGATGATAAAGTCCATGGTCTTCAGCAGAGCTAACTGAAGATGCTGCTAACAAGCAGTATGTTCAAGAAATCACATTAGTATGCATATATATGTGTGTGTGTGTGTATGTGTATATGTATTTCTCTAACTGAAGGGGGGAACTGAAAACCTACACCATAAAAAAAATGTACCAAGTTCGGCAAAAACAACACTTAAAATTTTTTCTTCCTAGATTAGTCCTGGTAAGTTTTTTTTAAATTGGTGTAAGAGGTAATTATTCTGCAATTGTTTAAAAATGCTAGGGAATAATGTATTTAAGCAATCTACAGTAAATAAGAACACACTAGAGAGAACAACAAAAGAATGTTTCCAAAAAACAATTGTAAATTATTTCTCTAACATGATTTTTCACGGTTATTAGAAAGTCAGTAAAAATATTTTTGATTTATGTTCTTTCACCTTGACTGTATTTCAAACACAAGTGAATAAAAACTGTCACTCAGTAGGCTTTTCTGTCTCCATTCAGTATGATGATGCTGTTGTCCTGATTTCAGTGAATTACATATAAATCAGTTATAGAAAAATAATTATGTATTTTGTACAATGCTTTTGACTTGATGAAGCTTTTTGTTTTGTTTTACAATCATACCTGAGAAGATAGCCAGTGTCAGTTCAGGGTAAGTCCTTGCTAACTCTTCTGACAGCTGATAATATGACATAGAGTACAAATGTGGTAAAGGAGAAGGCTGTCCCAAAACCCCATCCATCCGCTGAACTTCCAGTTTGTGAGCGTAACGGAACATCTTTGGTTCCAAGATCTACAACAGTAATGTTCAGAATTTGAAGTTAATTACAGAGCTACTGTAGAAATTTTTATATAAAAATCACTTCTTAATTTCATGTATCTACTCTCATTTAATGTTTCTCACCTATGCGGATCTCCATACACCTACAGCATTTGCTTGCATTGCGGTAATTTAACACAAGACTAGCTAAGATACATTTCTCTTGATGAGTTTCCAGCAATAAAGTTCCAAAATCTGCTTTCACAAAATACCATCTTAAATATAAATTTATCTATAATGAAACGTGAAATACTACTTAACATCTGCATTTCCAAACAATACCAATTTTTGCTTATCTATGAGACATGGATAGGAACAACATTTGATGTAGTAGAGAGGCAGCAGGAGGCTAAAGCACTCTGATACTTTAAAAATCAATTTGGGCTGATCTTAAGCAGTAGTGTCCACTTGAGAAGAAATATAGGGATGATGTATCAACAGGGGTGTGACTCCAATGGGGACTTCACTGTCGAATTCAGCTGACAACAAAAACCTTCGGAAAAAACTCCAAGACTTAAGGTCTGAGCCACAATCAGCATAGATTTATTTATTTTTAAACACTAATGCTGCCTGTAAGATTAAGCTTACCCCTAAATGACCTCAGCAAGGACTATACAAACGTAAATTAAATGGGTAACAAGATTTTCACTGTCATCTCTCCAAATGGACAGATGAAAAAATGTCTGGTAATAGAGCAAAAATCAGAGAACTGACTGCTATGCAGCAGACAGTGAAGGCTTGGGAAGCAATTTGCTTCTCTCTGAGGTGCTTTTGGACAAATGGAGCTATATATCACTCTGTTTCATGGCCAAATCAAGAGAATCCTGATTTAGGTTCTGTTTCTTGAAAAAACAGGTACTATGAAAATACAGGTCTTGAGTGCATGGAAATAGACACACTTTTGGGGAAGCCTATTTGTGCCAGGTAAGGATCTGGTTTAACCACATGCTGAAATAGAGAAGAAAAACAAATATATTGTATTTCATTACTGAAGATAACCAAACAATAACAGATTTTTAAAAAATATATAGGACAATTCTTATTTTAAAAGAAAAAAATAATAATCAATATTCGCTTACAAACCTGCAATAGTTGCATAGCAACTTCATAGATAGCCCTAGTAGAATCAGCTGCTTTAAATAGTATCAGATTCAGGAGGGTCACTGTATCACACTGGTAATCCCTATGAAAAAATTGCAAGTATGAAAAAAAGTAAAATTGCATTTGGTTTTCTAAGATTTGAATTTATTGAAGTTTAATTTACAAGGGATATGACAGGGGATAGCATAACATTTTGAGAAACTATGTTTCTTAGTAA
This sequence comes from Oreocharis arfaki, assembly GCA_013398015.1. Taxonomy (NCBI): domain Eukaryota; kingdom Metazoa; phylum Chordata; class Aves; order Passeriformes; family Paramythiidae; genus Oreocharis; species Oreocharis arfaki. Next base: position 256,600 of record VZRR01004865.1, read on the forward strand.
CACATACACACAAACAGTGGTGATCTTTTCTCCCTACGGAAGCAAAACCCACAGTCCTACATGAAAACACACTCTGAAAATGGAAGTTTCAATGTTTTGAAAAATGCTGTAATACCTGTTTTGGAACACGTTGGCTATGGCTTTAAAGCAGCCAGCTGCTACTCGCTTGGAACCTGTGTAACACCGGTCAACGGCCCAGTACATGAGGTTACTCTGGTCAGGATTGAGCTCCAAGAGCAGCATGACTGCCTCACAGCCTAGCTGGTGAACCTAGGGAAGAGTAAGTATATATTTAAAAATGTAGAAAAAAGACCAACTTACAAAATGGCATAAAATAGGAAAATAAGTATTTAAGAAACCTGAAACCTTTGGGAACATAAAATCTGTTCCATCCAAAACCAATGATACAATAGCTTAAAGTAACAGCAGATAATTATATCACACCGTTTAATGTTCAACTTGAACACAGCCATAAATTACTGACACAAATAACTAGAGAGCTCTACTGACCCTTTTTCCCTTCAGTTCCAAGGCTAGCTTGAGCTATTTACTATTTTTATGTCTTGCACTCAACAGTGCCCTGAAAGCACTAGATACAGAGCAGCATTTAAACATATGCAGAAATTCCAGTGGGATAGAAGGGATAGATCTGCATGGAGACTTGCACCTTCCCTGGAATCAAAGTAGCCCACAGGAGCTGTATTTTTATGTAGTCCTAGCATTACAGGGCAGGAGAGGTCCTTTTAAGCTTGCCTTGCTGTTTAGATGAAAAGCTTGGTCTTCCTAACTCCAAAGGACCCCAAGGAACTCTACAGTCACACAACAGTTCATGTTCAAAATCTCATCTCCTTTAAACCTGGAACACCTGCTTATTACTACAATTTAACATAGTCGATCAGTTTATAAACAATATACAGTGCTTCACCCGTTGTCCTTTCCTCTTCCATTCTGTTTGCCTGCTCTTAGACTGTGATTAAGGACCACCTTCCTCAGCAGGGTGAATACACATGAACGACAGTGCAAAATCCTGTGCTACTAAAACAGCTTTGAGCTTAAGCCACTCTAGACCATTTAGGCAAATCTGACTGCAAACTCACTAAAACATATGTTTGAAGTTGCAAAGTGATGTTGACGTTGCCTGTATTACCTTTTTATCTTGTGAATCCAAAATATTATCCAGCCATTTGTATAAATAGCCATCAGATGAAAGCCCGACATTGTCTGCGACAGGACCACAACACAGTACAGCAGACATAGCCTTTGGAAAGCAATTGGAAAACACATTTCAATAACTCAGATACAGGAAGTGCTCTTACAAAGTCCATTAAAATATCAAATAACTGAATTCTAACCCGTTAAGGGAGGAAGACTTAATGTAATAAAAAAATGTTTAACATTTTACCCAAGAAATTATTCATTCACATTTTTCTCAACTTTCAAATACAAGTAAGGGTCAATACTAAAATGCTGACATATTGAAGAGTTAATATGCCAGTTTCTTTGTAATGTACATTTAGATTAAAGCCTTTAACTTAAGCAAATGAGAACTAAAGTCATAAGAAGTGAACATTCAGTAGTAAATGTAAGAAATTTCTATAGCAAGTAATAAAGCAGAAGAAAAAAAAAAGGCATTAAGTCATGAATGGCAACGTGGATATGAAAACCACATCTAAAAAGCCCAAATGTCAAATTTGCATCATGTCAACATAACAGTCTATTTCTGAAATTCAAAAGTGTTAAAATACCTTTAATGCACAGTATTGGTGTCTGTTTATTCGCATGTTTCTATCGCTGTATCTGTCCAGGGGAGTAAACATGATACTGAAAGGACCTGCCCAATGACTGAACAGCATAAATAAACTGTGGCGTAGACTCTGCTGTGGAAAGACACTTCTTCTCTGGTGTACTGTAAGAAAAGCCCACAGTCATACACACTCCTCTTGTAATTCTTTAAAATAAAGTATGCAACCCAAACAGACCCAAACTACGAACAGAAAAGGAAAAATCCATGTAAAGACCCTCTATTTTAACACCACAATACCTGGATGTAGGTTTACTATCGTCCTGTTTAATGCCAGTGGTGTACAAGATTAAGCTATTTATTAGTCCACATAATTCAAATACATAGACAACCAACAAGACTTTGCCAAACAGTACCAAAAATCTCTCTAAAAACTCATGCTACTAAAGTTATACTCTAAACTGATGTCAAAAATTATTTTAATAAAAGTATGCTGAAAGTTCAGATAAAAAGCGTCTTTTTGTTTAGTTTCTGTTTGGTTGTTTCTGGTTTTTTTAAATATGCTGCATATTTAATACAGTAATCAACAGTTACATTTTTACATACCTGGAACATTTTGTATGATATTTGCCACTAAGGCACTAAAATGGCATCGGATATCTTTCAATGTATCAGAATCCTTTTCATTTTCAGCTTCTAGGAGTTGTCTTGTTAGATCAACATACTCAAGTAAAGTGTTGTTGAGGGAATGTGTTTCATTATCAAGGCCACCACTTGCACTTAAAAATAAAATAAATTTAGAAAATCAAATACCATGATAATTACATACAACATTTGAAAATCATCCTTTTTTTTTATCTTTAAAAAAACCTACACCCTCATCACTGCAAATACTTAATTCAAAGTAATTTCTTCATCCAGCTTCTACTTCAGTCTTAAAATAAAAAAACTCTAGTGAAAGCAAACTAATAATCAAACCTAATTATCCAAACTCACTCATCCTTCTACAGAACTAGTTCTTATACTGGAGACAAGTGTTAAAAATAATAATTAAAATCCCCAAATGCAAAGTCCCTTCCCTCTCCCCTAGGGAGAGCCTTAAAAGATAAAGGAAAGTATGATTTTAATAGCTGGACTCTAAAATATCAGCATGCTGAAAAACATTTCAGCAATGCTTCTGAGGCAACATTCTGAAATATACTGCAATAGCTTGTTTAAAGATTGAGAATTTCACACAGATTATATTGTTAAGGTTGACAAACGCATGTCTAAGTCTCATTGTCTAACAGAGTGGGAGGAGGGGGCTAACAATCTCCTAGCCTACTTGCTCTTACACATTTCCACATGCATAGGAAAAAATTCCCAAGGGACTTGTAAAACATATGCCAAAACTTCTTCTTTCAAAGCATCCCTACACTAGTAGGGTAAACTGAGGAAAGAATCTCAATAACCAAGTCAACATTCTCCATCCTTCAAAAGCCCAACATCAATGAGCAGTAGCCTTCTACGCACAGCATGTGCTGACTAGCACCAGCACTCCAATAATGCAGAAGTCCCTGAAAATTATCACAGAATAGCTATCATTTGCACACCTGGTGTGATGTTTGAGCATACACAAACAAGAAGGAACATGACATATTGCCTGGTCAAAGTAATGTCTTGGGGAATAGTAACATTTTAAATAAAACATAGAACATGATGACAAAGAATGTGAGAGAGAGAGGCATCAGAAAGCCAGCAAAATTCTGAGTTTTATAAACCCATGTCAACTTAATTAGTGGTATACTAAAACTCATTGATGAATTTTGCAAGTTTGTTATACTGAGTAGTAAGCACATCAGTGACAATTCGCAAACATCAACAACTACTCATCCGTGCTGCCCCTACCTGTGACTAATGACACCAGCATCTGCCAACAGTTCAAATATTCGTACTAGTTGTACTCGTAAAATATCTCGACGCCTGCGCCGTTTCATGTTCTATTCATCAGAAGAAACACAGAATTAAAGGAAGCAGAGGAAAAACTAAGTAGAAAACCAGTGTGGAATATAAAAACATTATTATATCTGTACTATAACTGGCATCAGTTATCAGAGGTGCCAACCTTTTAAGTCAAATTACCAAAATTACTAACAATTTTAATAAACCAACAGTTCCCTGTTGCAACTCTGAGATATACCACGTTTGCTATTACATGTATTATCCAGATAATGGCTTTTGTCCGTCTCCTGTCACTTAGTGCAGCATATAAAACAATGAAGCGCAAAAGGCAGTCTTCCTACATATTTTGAGGGAGGTGATTCTGTCTCTCTGCTCCACTCTCGTGATACCCCACCTGGAGTACTGCCTTCTGGGGTCCACAAGCACAGGAAGGACATGGGCATATTGGAATGGGTCCAGAGGAGAGCTGCAAAAACGATCAGAAGGCTGCACCACCTCTCTTGTGAAGAGAAGCTGTGAGAGCAAGGGCTGCTCAGCCTAGAGAAGAGAAGGGTCCAGGGAGACCTCATCGTGACATTTCAGTGCTTTAAAAGGGGCTTACAAGAAAGATAGGGACAAACTTTTTAGCAGGGCCTGTTGTGATACAACAAGAAGCAAGCATTTTAAACTAAAAGTGGGTATATTTAGACCAGATATAAAAAAGACACTTTTTATGATGAGGGTGGTAGAACTCTGGAACAGGTTGCCCAGAGAGGTGAGAAATGCCCCTTTCGGAGAAACATTCAAGGTCAGGCTGATGGGGCTCTGAGAAACCTGATGTAGTTGAAGGTGTTCCTGCTCATTTCAGGGTGGGTGGACCATGAGACCTTTAAAGGTCCCTTACAACCCAAAATATTCTATGATTCTACGATTTGTATGCCAGCCTGACAAAACACACTACAGTACAGTAACATTTTGAAACAGAAGTGCCGTTCCTTCCCATCGTTTTCATTAGAGCAGTCAGGTGAGTTTTTTCATTAAAAAAACAACAACACCGACACCAACCCCCAATGAAGTTGGTAGACAGTAAAACTCAATTCTATGTCATAGGTACCACTAACGTGGGAATGTCACTGATGATATAACAAAGCAACAACTGTGTAAAACTATGATTAGGTTAAAGAAATTAAAGGAATGTGGAAAAGGTTACAGTATTTTTTCATCATTTGAAACAAAATCTCTGATACAGAAATAATAGAGAGCTCAAACATGAAGCCCTTCTAATGTAAACACCTCACAATCATTTAAAAGAGCAACAGTTCACCTTTTTATCTGTTATACTGATCATTTTTACACGCAGAAATTAAAGAACATAACTAACACCTCCTCTTTGTGAAAAGACAGTTAAAACTGTACTGAGTATAATGGAAATTATTTAATTACCTCTGGCCTTCTTTCAAGTGCTTCCTTAATTATAGGATGTAATTCTTCTATTAGCTCCCTGAATTAAAACAATTAAAAGGATAAAAACAAACATTAAATTAACATCTCAACGGAAAGATGTTCCTCAGGAACTAGTGTTACAACACAAGTTAAAACACCCTCATGTTTTCCTTTACCTGTAGCTTTTAAAAGAAAAGTTTCCTAGAAATATATTTTCCTAATTTAAAGCAGATTATTAAATGAATGTCTAAACAATTATCCCTATATGTGCATTGTCCAAGTATTATGGCTTATTCCTATCACAGATGATTTTCATTTATTTTCATATTAAGGGTTTAACAAAGCCATATGGTGCAAATAGATATCATTAGCGGAAAAAAAAGATGTTGGCAGCTTATCATACAATGCTCTTTCAGCTTTTATGATGCATTTAGTTGCTAATATTGTTTCTTTAAGTCCAGTAACAATACACTGACAGACGTCAGACGAAACTGAAAACTGAAACAGGTTTCGACACTGTGCTTACACTTCCCATTTGTTCTGAAGCTCCACAGTCTTTCTTACTACTCAATTCCTTCTGCCAAACTAAGACTCTCTTATGACTTCAAAAAGGTGGCAGAGAAAGGAGATCAGTAGTATGGAACTGTGCAGACAAAATACTAAGGTAAAAATATACTGGGTTTATGTTCATACTTGTTAACATAGTAACTACTGCCTCCAGATGTTAGAGTGGACACATTTTTCTACTTCCTGTGACGCTGTAATTGAGACATATCAAAAGCATAAACCACTTCAAGTTTTCGTAGTAAATGACTGACTCCTCTGATACTTCATGCAAAGTTTCTCTTTCAGAGAATGGGTCCAGGTGATCTGAATGCTGTGCAAACTTTTGTGGTGTACTCAATTACAAGAAAGTTAAGCATCATTAGATATTGTTCTATATTTTCTTTCAAACATAGAAACACTGAAAATAATTTGGAAGAAACTTTTTTGTGCTAAAATATAGTAAAGGGTCAGCTTACAATGGAGATCAAGAGATACCTAGAAGAGTTCATTTGATCAGTAACACAAAGCAAAAATCATATTCTAATAAATTTAAGTGGATTGCATATACATTTAATCAACAGTGAAAAAAGTTCCTGAGTAAACATAACAAGTGGGGAGGAACAGTGCCTAAAACACAAAAGCTAAACACCCTAATCAGTGCAGAGCAGCAATGGTGAAGGGTGGGGCTACAGCTAGCATCTGGTGTGACTACATGCACTGGACAGAGAAGAAAGCTGGCCATCAGAAACAACACACCCTGAATACAGAAATTATAAAACTGATGAGGATCAGATTTTTTTTTTTAACTTATTGAATGAGTTGCTTCTAATTTAGAAACCAAGGATTTCTTGTAAAATTATCTCTGAAAGTATTTTCTAGACTTTAGAGCTGTTAAGCAGATCTTCAGCATCATGGCACTAAGTCTTGCTTTACTCCTGTTAGCAGAGTAAACTCAAATATTAAATAAAATCGTAAGATTATCAAGGGATATAAACCAGAATACGACAATTGAGGGCTTGGCATTACAGTTTCAGCATTGGCTTTTTATCTGTGATAATACGGGACACAAGCGACTGGAAAGAAGCACCACCTCATTCAAAACCAACAGTATCAGCAATCCCTGGTTCCTTCTGCAGAAGCAGAGTTGGTTGCTATGCATGGTACAACTTTGTAACTCTCATTATAGGAGACTGGATGATGTCAGAGAACATCTGATGGCCTTCTCTGGAGGTTTTCTTCCCCTCAGACTCTTCATTCTCACACTCTTCATTCATCTTCACAAAGAGCAATTGGCAATACCAATAAGGAGAGTTTATCAACTCTTACAAACTTGATTCTAATTAACATTTCCAATGTTATTAGTTCGCACAATCTGTTCTTTCAGATAAAGGCAGCTTCTAATACCAATAAGCTGTTTATTCTTTCTACTAACTTCTTTTTCTTTATGCAGGCATGACGGCTACATAAATGTCTTACAACCTCTAACCATCTCCATCATGCCTCTAAATGCTAGAAAAGACAACGACAATCAGTTGTCACAGCTTTTTAAAAAATTCTTAAAAGAAAAAAAAGGGAGAAAAAAGAAAAAAAGAGCTCAGATTCCCCAGCTTTGTAATCAATTAGCATAAAAACAGATGAAACACAACAGTTACCTAAAAGCTCCTGAGTTGGTCCTGCCAAGTCCCAGGACAAGGGATTCTGTAATTTCCATGCTCTCAGAGCGCATCATTGGAACTATGTGCTTAAACAGGGAGGAAGGGGATGGAATGCCAATAATCTAAAAAGAAAACCAGAATAAAACACAATGAAGTAGTTACCACAAGGTGATGACCTAAAAACATCTGCTGTAATTTCACAGTCTTCTCACACTGGACCAATGACTCAAAATGATAAAAGTGAAATTTATCTTAGACATGGAAAAGATTTTCTGAAACAGTAAAGTAGTATTGACTGTTTCTTGCATTACTGAATTTTCATAGTCAGATGACAATGAATGACTCAACATGACATACAGATGCTTTGCACATTTAGTGTATCTGCCCTCCTTAGGGAAAAAGCAGATTTCTGGTGTTCAACTCCTTAGACTCCCAAGCGGTTCTCAAAGAGAACAAAGCTTTCAGCCTACAGTTTCCCAGACTTAGGGAAAGTATCTTGCTAAAAAAAAAGTGGAATGGGCTGCTTCTGCCAAAAAATCTGATGAGTCCATGAATTATTTTCAGGTCTACTGTACCTTTTACAGGAAGCCAAAAAGGAGATGAACAAAAAGAAGCAAAGAAGAGGGGAAAAAAAAAAATCTGCAGATGATAAGAAGCAAAGCAGACAGAAAAGTGTCTGAGACTGGTAAAATATAACAAGATATATAATGCCTGAATAGGTGCCTGTCTCAGTTATTGAAGTGAGAAGCTATTTGCTCAAAACTGCAGAAGTCTAATGACAGCAAAACCACACCCCTTTAACAGTGAACAAAACATTTCCGTATTACTGCTAGATAAGACTTTGAGATTAGGTAAATGTTTTCAATACATGACTCGATTTGCCTTAAAAACATACGCAGCACAGACTGGGAAAAGTGAACTCAAACACTATTCTAAACAAATGTAAAACAAATGTATCCTAAAAATATTTTCAGAAAAAATTATACCTGTTTCTAATCATGATAGTTATTATAGCCTTCGGTGTTTCTATTTCCAATAACATGTATACTTATTTACAGTAAGCATTAGAAGAACCTACTCTTGAATCAATGCTATAACCACTGTCAGGGGTAGACGCCAGCGTCTCAGGAGGGGAACATCTCACAGAGCCTGTGGAAGCGGAGGAGTTTGAAGAAGATGCTGCACTGCAGCAAAGAATCAGGTAGTTTCTCCAGAGCCCAATATAGGAGTCACTGCTTGTAGTAGTATTTACTTTCTTTGCATTGATAGGGCTGCTATTAAAAAAAGAAAGAGAAGAGGTCAGTAGAGTAAATGAAGCTTACCATATTTTACTTCGGTTTTCTACTGAATTTATTTTTCAATCATGCATATGCCATTGCTTTCCAAATTGTTAACATGGTAGACTCCGAATAAGTTTTTTCAGAGCAGACTTGTACATCACTAACGCACGCTTTTATATTCAAATCTGCTGAACTACAATTTGGCCTAAGGCATCAATTAATTAATCTTTACAGCAGATGACCTTTTTATCCAGATAAATCTGCTTTAATTTTTTGTTATATAAAGCTGAACAAAATCCACAGACAATATCAAGAGTTTATATGCTACTTCACTGAAACAATAATGACACTACAATGATGATAAATCTTGAAAGAATACTCAATATAATATACTTGCAATATAATTTACTTTAGAAATCGACGTCCTTGATATCCACTTGTGGAGACAGCAGCTGAAGTCTTGTATAAGCAAACGTCCAAGCATAGCTTACAGCTGTTGGGCAGTGTTTTGGAAGATTTTCCTGCTTCATGAAACTTGAGAGGCTTATAATCCATGGATCTTGGCCTTGAGTCACATGTGCAAATATCCAAATATGTGAGGGACTGACCACATCAAACTGGTGGCTGATTGGGGAGGAATTCCAGTCAGCCAGAGTTTGTAAATCTATTGAACTGGGACAGTACAGTAAAGTAGTCTGTGTGCATAGAAAAGACAATGAGGCAATAATTAATATCCATGTATATTAAGTAACAACCTCTTCACTGTTATTTATCTAATAAAGTATCAGTGTCGAAACCATATCTGGAACAGATAAAAAAGTAATTTACGGGTTTTTTTACAGAATTTCTTAATGTGAACAGCTATAGAGACGTTTGAGAACAAACTGGTATTAGGAAATGGCAAATGCTAGAAAAAGGCCCTTTCATGCATAATGACTTAATTCTTCCAAAAGATTTGTACTCTGAAAGCCTTACTACTGAATTTCAACTTGTTTCCTAAGCCTAAAATCAGAAGTGTCCTTGATACTTAGGAGTTTCCGATAAATACTTAAGTATGGAATTCAGTTGTTATTCATTGACAGTTACTTCATCATGGACAAAGGGCACATTGGCACTATCCTACTGCAGAAAAGAGCAGTGCCCTTCGCTTTTAAGAAATTGCAGTCTATGATCGAGATGAGAAAAAACAGATGAAGACACAGCTGCCAGTGTTTACACGGTGGTGATAGTGACACACTATCAGAAAGTTTACAACAGTGGTGTCAACCTCACAACATTTCTCAAGATTTTTGCCTTTTTCTCTTTGTGGTGATAAATTGCTGATGAATTAGCATGAACGTACTGACGCTATCATTTAAAACATATACCACTTATTTGGAATAGCTTTGCAGAATACCCTCATCTTACAAGCAACTTTCCATAAAAACTGTCCTACCTGGTCAGCCCCCGTGAGATGTATGAAACTCTCCAGGATTGTAGCACTTAGTCTGTCCATTACATCTATAGCCAACTCATCATCACTCTACAAAACACAAAGCAAAACCAAGCTCAAAGAATGTCAAAATGAAAGCAGTTTCACCAGGCAGTCAGAAGAATGGGTCAGCAACTCTTACCTTTGAAATTTCTAGAAGTGTGAACAAGGCCCTTATTTCTCTGAGAACGCTGACAGCTAATCTCCTGGTGGCAGGCCTTGTGCTGCAAAGGATGACCAAAGCAAAGCCTTCCACCACATGAAATACACTGGAATAAAGGGTCCTCTCCAGGGGAAGGGTATGGGCAGACCCATTGGACACACCGCGCTAAGAAAAACATCACGGAAGTTAAGCAAATGAAGAAAAAATAAACACAAGTACGATACAGTTCCATTATCAGCGATGGCAGATTTAATCATAAAATATTTAGCTTTTTGGCTACTAGTCAAATTTTGCATTATGAGAATGACATAATATTAGTCACTTCATTTTTTATTACCTCTCTGAATTTAGTCCAAACAAATACCACAAGAACATTTTTATTTCACTTTCTCACAAGACGATGCAATGAGAGCAAAATTTAAAAAAGCTCAAGCAACACTCTATTGTAAAAGATTGTAATATTAAATTATTTGAACCCTTTCTACTGGCTAGTAAAAAATGGTGGGTTTAGTTCTGCTGTTTAATAACTCCTACATATTTCCAGCTACACATTAAAAGGTCATGAATTAGCGTTTAGGTAATACTTAATAATTTGAGACTAATTTTGTTTTGATAAAAATTCAGATTTAAAATAAGAGAGCCGAAAGTCCTGAAGCACTGTAAGAAATTTAGCTGAATTTTTATTACTTAACAAAACCAGTAAAACCCACTACTGAGTTTGTATGTAGATTCAAACTATATTTTAACATCAAAGGACCTTATATAGATATACCTGAGAATCCTGGCTTTTATTGTGCATTTGGGCTGCTTGTTTCCACTGATTTATGAGCTGCACTAACATTTTTACTGCATTGTCAAGAAGCGTTGGGTGGATGTCAGTCACTTCACGCACAATAAAATATACAAATCCTGAAAGAACATCTTCCCGCCAATCTGGAAAATCAAGCATTAATGCTTGGAGTGTATTGAAAGCCAAGGCACGAAGTTCTTCATCCATATGAATTGTCAGCCTGTTTAGAAAAAATATTGGTATCATCACCCTAGATGGACATACTCTTAATCAGCCTTTGTCATTTAAAGTTTGGTGTTTACTCTTCCTTCTTTACTGTACAAAGTAGAACAGTTCTACACAGATGCACTTTCTGCACTGAATAAACCTGAAACTGGCTAGTAACAGAAGGCACTTCTACTACAGTACAATGACGCAAGGTTTCACAAAACTTAATACAAATAAGCTATTTTCAAGAGAGACTGTCAAGTCTTTAACAAAGGTACATCTTTGTATGCATCTGAACAACCACCTTAGAGTTCAGCAGACCAGCACCCTGTGATGTACAGGATATTTTCTTCAAATCAAAATTGAAAATAACTCATTATTTTTGCAGTTAAAGGAGATTTACTTTGGATATGAGAAAAAATTCAGAAAAAAATCCTCTGCATAGACTTAAAAATATGTCTAAGCCTGCTATGGTAGAAGACACCTATCCCAGTATCATACTATTACTTAATACTTTCATGTCCTTTATACGATTTTTAACACTAAAGAAAGAGTGTTAGAAAAATCTTATTCTCTTATGTTATTACTAACTTCTAATATATTTAACTTAACACATTATATGAAAATGAATTTACAATTTCAAAGCTATAAGCTGTTCTGTATTTCTGTGCCAAGACTATTCTTGCACTAAAAATTAAAAAAATTCTGTCTCAACTATTTATCAGTACTGATAAGGTACATGCAATTTAAACTGATAAAAGAGATAGAAGAATATGGGTAGCGTTGGATCAAAAAAATGGAAAAACAAAGCAGGATTAGTAGAGAACAATAACAAAGCTTCTCCCAAGAGCCTGTCTCAAATTTTGGTAATGTCAAAAAAGAATGACTTTATGAAAATTTATAGTATTTGCAACAGAAAGAAAAAGAAAGGAAAAAAAGCAGTAACAAAATAGCAGTAACAAAAAGATGTTTTATCTTCAAAAAAAAAGCAACAGAAATAAATCCCTACTTCTCAAAATCCCTACTCTCTCTAAAAATAAGTGCAAGGTCTGCAGGATAAATTCACCTCCTGCTACCATGGCCAGTAAAACCTGACCAACTGCAGAAGGCTGGCAGGAGCAGCAAGGACAGAGTCTGCATGCAGCGACTCACACTGCACACTGAGTGCACTGACAAACGTGCACACGCAGCATTTAAAAGAGAACATCCACTAAGAGCAGAATTCCATTTCTCTTACCTTGCAAGCAATTCAATGAGGTCAGTCCTACTCATGCCATCTGGAATCAGTCTTGGGATAGCAGCAATGCAAGTTCTAAACAAATCTATCTTAGGTTTCCTCTCACCCCTACAAAAACAGTTTATAATCAACAAAGAAACAGGAAAATCTACTTCAGTACACCAGACACATATTTTTGGTTTCATGCCAAAACTAAGGAGGTAACAAACATTTTTATCAACAATTAATGAAACTAGCATTCACTTAATAGTCAAGTAAAAAACCCACAGCTGGAACGCATTAATGATGGGATCTGCAACATCAGAGCATAAAAATAATGCGATGCTACTGTGACAGCAAAAATTCTGCAATTCAGTACATACGTAATCATGTCTTCTGGTTCTTTATTGGACATCTGCACACTAGTCATGCACATGGGCCTTCCAACTTCTTTGTCCAAATGCCTAAGAATGCTATCCAGTGCTTTTCTGACTTGAGGATAGTAGATGGACATTCCTGAAAGTCAAAGAGTTCCATCACCTTTTTTCGAATTTTTATTAAAATATCTGCCACTTATTCAGCTTAGGACAAATTTCGTATTGCACAGATGACATGAAATACATACTTTGAGTGTCAAAACAAATGGATGTATATATGAAATACATATGTATAAATATATAAATATGAGATATTATACAAAAGTAGAAATTTCCTTCAGAAAAAACATAAGCAATGAAGTAACCATTAGTTGCTTCTTCTTTTTCTCAATTCTAAACTTTTTAGTTCTAGATTAAATTTAATATGTTGAAATAGTCCTTTAGAGATGACTACCTCATTCACAGATGATCAACAGAGCACAGGGATCAAGACTGTCTTACTCCACTCAGCTGTGAGACATTTGGGACATTTTAGAGTGACATCAAGGGAAAAAAACTTGCCATGCTGTTTACCTCATTAACTGCACTCAGGCTTCTTTGTGCTTATTTGGCAATGCAAAACACTTCAAGAACAGACATGGATTTGGCCTGAGACATCAGAGGGTCAATACTGTCTAGCAGCCCTCTCTAACAAATCAAAGCAACTCTCGCTAACAATTAAAATGAATACATAAATAAAGTTACACAAATGTACTGCTTGAGAATAATTAAGAACATATGCATACATATTGAAATGCCAATTTACAAAAGAATACAATATACCTATAACTTTTGCTTCCTCATCTGTCAGTGTTTTATTAAGAAAAATTTTCTTCACACGTAGAGTATTTCCTGAAGGAAGAACAACTCCTGTGGTTGGCATTGGTGGTTCACCATCTTTTTGCTGCAAGCTATCTGCTATGACAAGGAAGACTCTGAGGCCAACATTCATCCTCTTCAAGAGCAAAAAAGAGACAAAAAAAGGAAAGAGAAAACATAAGAAATTACAATACTGAAGTAACACAGAGACAAAATACAACTTGCATTTTTCCTCTCTTTTAAACAGACAGCAGTACAGTTCCAGTAGGACAGGCTTATTTAAATGCTACAGATTAGGGTAATCAAAGTACCAAGAATAAAGTTTAAGCTTTCTGTGCCACTCCACTCTCTCATTCAAGTGAACTGACCTGGCCCAGGCTAAGATAGAGAATATTTTATAGTACTGAGCACTACAGACCTTGATATGAACCTCTAGAGCAACAGACTGAAGACAGACATCGCTTAAACATCCCATCTGTTAGACTGGGTCTTGAAGAGCTAGGTACGACTTTCCTGAAAAAATGCTTTACGTTTACGCTGTACCAAAAAAAATACTTCCTGAAATTATTGTTGAAATGAGTCTTAACTGTAGAATGGCTGCTGGCTTGCTCACCCGAAATCAACCAGCAACTGCGCACAACTACAATTACTTCTTCAGTGTTAGCACAACACAGAACACTCCTTCAGATACTCATTAATCTGCTTTTAACCTGGCTCAAACATAGTTAACCACTTCCCCCCACCAAAATCCCCCAGTGCCCTGTTCTCAAGGCATGCAAGTAATGAGCTTTTATTACCTCTGGATTAATAGTGAAGGTTTTAGGTGATTTTCCAACACTAAGAAGATCAAATATTATTTCTTTCATTGCAAAATCCAAACGTTCCTATAAAGGAAAATACATTAGTATGATCATCTTTTCTGTTAATATGCATAATTTCTTGGCTTTGCACAGGTACTGGGTATCATGTCTTAAAAGTAAAAAAACAAGAAAAAGTTCAGGAAATAATCCTTTTTTTCTTTTTATTCTTTTGACTTAATTATTTTTAAACCTAGTACAATTCAACACAGCTCATCCCCTGATATGGTTGAACCATTTCTCCTGAAAAAATTCCCAGACAATTCATCTCAGATCAAACGCATTTCTACAAATAAGATGAGCTTTTATAGAAAACTAAAAATTAGGGATAAAGAGTAGCCCTAAGGAATAAAAAAAATTACATTATAAATACATAAACAGTGATAAGTTGTGTATTCCGCCTCATCCCTGTATGACCAAAAGCAAATCACTTTGGAAGCTGAAGCACAGACAAGCTATTGCTAAGACAGGAAAAGATGTCTATAATCTATAAGGTTAAAGATTAATGAGAGTTCATCTTGTGAGACTGTATCTTGCATTTTGATATTAGGACAAGAGAAGCACCTAAAATAACATAAACCATAATGCAATGCCAACTATACACTCCTGCATTCATTGCATACTATTTCTGTCTATAGAGGCCAGTCTCCAGGCTAAATAAAAGTGGGTAATACTGTTCTAATGCTTCACCCCTTACAAAAACATCATAATGGATATAGTAATTATATTAGTGTACTATATAAATAAATATATATATACACACATACACAGAGCTCCCAACAGTGCAATACAAATGTAAATACTAATCTCATAATGTTTGTACACAACAGTTTTACAAGTTTAAAAAAAATAGTTTTGCCACTACTAGAAAGAGAATGAGTTCTTTCGTTTGTTACACTTACATGAGGAAATTCTACTCAAGATATGAGACCATTAATTCAGTGCAAATATTTCAAAAACTAACCTTAAATTTACATTTCTTCCAAATAATGTTCACCCTATTATTATACTCTACCTAGATGTACTCTTACCTGAGCAATGAACTGAATAATCTTCACAAATATATTCAGAGGTGTGTCTCGTGGGACCACACTACGCGATCCTTTTGGGAAAAGTGCTGATACAATGCTCATGAGACGGCTACAAGAATTTAGAAACAAAAAGAAATAAAAAGGCCTTTTAAAAATAGCTCCTTATAATAGCATAGATGTCACAGTTCAAATCCTGAAGTGCGTGTGTGTGTGGCTACTATGAAATAATACAGAAGCCTATGACAGGTAGGACCACGTACAGGAAGTACAGCCCCAGCTGTCACAGGCAACAGGATCATGAACTCTGAAACTCTATGAACTGAAAAACATCCTGGTTTAAACCAGTTACTAATAACCAGGAGAAGGGGCAAAACCTGAATGACTATTCCAAATTCTCATTATAGACAATTATAAAGAAAACCTCTTCATTTCCAGCCCTTACTTAGTGATGGACACTTCATACCCGATTTATTCTGGCACCATTAGTGCCTTTAAACTTTAATAAATTTTCTGCTTCTCTCTCTGCCCTCTTCTATCCCTGCAAAGACAATTCTAGACTCTATTCCTTCTTTCCAACAAAATACTCAAGGGCTTTTGGTTTTCTCTATTAAGACAAAATGTTTGGTCCCATTTACTTGACTAAACCATCCCTGAGCTGGCTTCAAGATCTCTTCTGCTATCACTAGGTGGGAATAAAATCTCCAACAATCAGTAGTTTAAAATACCTTGCATGATGAACTTACCTTTGAGTTACAGTGTTGCTTTCACATTTAATTCTAATAACATAAACCCACAATAACCTATACAAAGATTCCAGTGCAACTCGGGACATTTTGGGATCTTTATTCTGTAAAATAAATTCAAAAATACAGTTATTGTTGCCTGTGAGACACTGACAAAATTCTATTATGTTTATTTACTTTTGAAAATAATTTTTTTAACAATGAAAGCAGATGAGTGTAATACTGACTACAAGTTTTTGATATTTTTTCATAAAAATAAGCCCATATTGCATATTTCCAATACTCTCTAAATTTCAAACTAGTAATTCCAGCTCATTTTACATGTCTCTAACTCTGAGGGCAGAGCAGTAACTAAAAAGCAGATATTCCTCTTGAGATGAACACACCAAAAATATACTGCTTTCAATAACTTTTCTCAGAAAGCCATTGGTAACAAAGACCTACTTCACAGCAAACTAATTTATAGCTTGTCTAAAACAGTAGAGTAGCTGCTTTGGATCAGGCACAAGGTCTCATTCCGTCACTCAGTCTGTGACAGCAAACAGTAGCAGGTGCAGAAGAAAAGAATGCAAAACAGGACAGGCACACAAGGATGCTTCTCTGGGTGTGGCTTCACACAATGCAGACACTTCCTGCAGGCTGTATTAGTGTTTACCCACTTTCAATGAATTTTTACTGTAACAACTATGCTACCTTTTCTTTAATTAATATAAAATCTTGCAGCACAATTCAGTTTGAATTATGTACTGTATGCAGAACAATTTTTGTCTTAAAGCTGCTACTACGAGTTTCTTTGCTCCTCCAAGCTGTTAAATTGTGTAAAACAGTAAATAACTAACATTCTTTGTACCAGCTCCAGAAACCTCCTTTCCAAATAGGGATTCTTGGAGTACTTACAATCTAGAAGTGTCCAGACAGATTCCTGGACTTGGCCATAAATATAAACTTCTGAATAAAATAAATGATTCCCAGTCGTCAACTTCTTAGGCATTACCCCAATTCAAATTAACAAACCCCAACAAAACCAACAAAAAACCCAACAAAAGATCCCAAAACCACACCTTCCCCATTTCCAAGGAAGTCACTCTGCTTCAAGACATATCTATATGATGACTTGAACATAATTAATTTAATATTTTGTGCCACAATCCAGTGAGCCAGAATAGCAGATAACTTAGCCCTTCCAGGAAAAATGGAGTGCAAATTCACAACGGGTGTAAGTGGAACTACAACCATACTGTTCAAAAAGAGATGGTCTCATTCATGGTTCTCTCTTCCACAACCTCAACACTCCCTCTGCATTAATTCTACCAGTAGGAAAGTCCAACTTGCACCAGTAAGCTGATCAAAGTAATTTCATGTCCATGTCTGTGTAAAAGGCTATATAAACGAAGCAGAGTAGTTTTGGTGGCTTTAACACAAGTGGGTCCAGACTACTGGTTTCGGCAACATCTTATTTTAAGAAAGGCTAAAAGCCTATCACAGAATCACAGAGGCAGAAGTGGTGTTTCAAAGTAGTACAGACAAGTAACATACATGACTGACTACTAGAATATTAGAGGGAATCACACATTAGTGATAATGCTGTTCTACCCTCCCTTCCCTCTCATCAATGTGTGCTGCCAACACCTCTGAATTAGCATCTGTAACTAGGCAGTGGGTGAATTTATGAAAGTAATCTGGACAAAATCTATCCAGTAAGAAGTTACACCTGCCCCTGATTACTACTCACACTCATAACTGTCCCACTGTTCAGTTAATTTACCTGCAGTGCTACTTTGAGGAAGAAGCAAACATAACTGCACCAGAGGGTGAGGCTGTGATAGCTTTGATTCTAATCAGCTTAAACAGCAAAAAACCCTCAATATTCTTACACATTGTATTTAATTTACAGGCCAGCAATTATTGATTGTCAAAGTAGGCTGGGGAATTCATTGGTACATGTGTTATCAAAGTCTATCTGAAATGCATCTGGTACTCAGTAATGCTCCAATTTTCTTATTTCTGATATTCTACGGGAGAGCCTAATTTACAGGCCTAGAAGTAAACCAAAAAAATTACTGTTGGCTTTCAATCATCTAATAAAAAATGGTAAAGGCAGCAGATATTTTAACAATAATATAGCAGATATTTTAATAATGTGTAAACAACATTCCATCTGTTAGCAGGTGTAACATCCAAGAGAGCTACTTCTGAGTAGTTATGACAAAGTTTGCTAGTTATAAAGAATAAAAAGGAGCATAAAAAGGGCATCCACCTTTTAAAAAGAGTCAAAAAATAAATCCTGCAGTACTTTTATTATTATAAGCATTGAAAATTTTCATTATTACTTCCTGTAATGAAGAACTAAACAAATATGCTGGAAAAAAATTGCTTTGGAGGTCTGAATTATAGCACACTTCGTGTACACCTGGTGTTAACACGTCAGTATTTCTTTCTTCTTAGACATTAGAGCAACTAGAATAAGGAATAGACAGCTATGTAATTCCACCTGACAGAATTTTAGTCTTTTTTAGATGATGTCTGACAGATTTTAAAAAACTCTATATGGGTTTTTTTTTAAACATAGTTTCGTTTGAAATCCTAAAACCTTTAACATAAATTATGGTATCAGCAGACTATGAAAAAAGTTGTCAAGAATAGTATCTGTTACAAAACCAAAAACGTAAGAGCAAATCACAGTGGTTTTACATGACACATTAAATGAGTCAATGAAACAAATCTCAGTGATGGCAAGAAACAAAATAGCATTTTTTCCATGTTAGTCAAATGTAGTCACTTACTGAAGAAAGTACTTTTTAATACTGATGTTAAACTTTTCTTCTGTTCTGAACTAAAACAATTTCTACTTTTTAAAACCTGCAAAACCAACAGTGTAAAAGTCTTTCAAGTTAGTGCACCGCAAGTTGTTACAGTAAATCAGTTTAACATTTTTTTAATTGGGAAAATGCTTTCAGTTTGCTCACATGCAAGACACTTTTTGAAATGAAGTAACAGAAAAACCCATACATCTGAACAGGTGGTTATTTCCAGTGGAAACATGCACTGCTGTTCAGGAAAACCAGCTGTGATACTGATAATCAATCTTACAAAGCCACACTTTCACCCCCAAGGAAAAATTGGTATTAGACAATTTTCTGATCTTTCTCCTCTACTCCCTGGCAAGAGAAAAAGATCTTTGAAACATTAGCTATTCTTAGTCCCGTTGCTAACAGTACTAACAGCAATTTTACAAAGAAAGGAAAGCACAGAATACAACAAATAACATAAACCAAAACAAAAAGTATTTACATGAGACAAAGCAACATTTCACTGAGTTACAACAACATATTAACTCACCTGCAGTGTTTCTATTTGTTTTCTGATACTGTTGTTAGATGGCATCTAAATAAAGCAATGTGAGACAGCAAAACATAACAAACATGAGAATGGAAGGCACATGCATGTTAGATGAAAAAAAGCACAAAACCAACAGATAGCTGTCTGGCAAGGACTCTATTCAGTAGAAATAAAGGGTTTGCTACAGTGGCAGAAAACATTCCTTCAACTTTCAAGGTTTTGTGGTAACAGACACTACGGGTAAACTGTGAAAAAAAAACCCCTCCTTTTCCAGCCAACAGTGGCACAGAATGACAGACACTGTTCTCTCCCATTTCTGCAGCTTTTTAAAATGTTCCTTCCTCTCTCCAGAAGAGGTAGTAAAGATACCACAACAACTCAAGATTCATCTAAGAATACATCAACTTTCTGACAAACTTGCTAGAATTAGTCTCTCTAAATACTAGTCAAAATAGGTAAGCAAAGTGTTTTACAATACTGACCCAGCGTTACTGCCTGATGAACAAATTCAGAATTTTGCCTACACTACAGCGTGTAAAAAAATGCCTGCTAGGCTTAAGGCTGAAGCAGCATCCCAACAGCTTTGTAGGACAAAGCCAGCTATACATATACCAAAAAAAAAGAAAAAAACCCCTTCAGTACACTCCTGGTCTAAACAGACTCTTACAACTCACTGATATGCTATTTGCATCGGTCCAGACCCCTAGGATTCCTCCTTTCAGCAAGGCCAGGATGTTCTCCCCTGTTCTACCCCTGCTTTGAGGATAACTAAAGGCAATGTGCACTGAAACTCAGCACAGAGAGTTTACAAAGGCCATAAATACTGCCAGGTTTAGGATTCAGAGCACTCTCAGGAGCATTATCAAACTTAATGTAGCACCAGAAGGTAAGGCAGGCCATGAACAAACTCTGCATCAGGTATTATGGGGCAACTGCAAAGGTGTGAGCTTTCACACCATGGCAAATGGGAAATGGCTTATTTCAGTCACCCAAGTGCAATGTGGCGTTCATGGCTAAGGAGGAGTTTGCACTGGGAAATCACCATGGAATAAAGAGAGCACCATGAATCCATGATCTACGTTACCTCTTGGTGACTTGCTAGCATGCCTGTACTCTTCATAGACTATCCCTGTGACAGACTCTAAGTGTTATCATTATTTCAATCCCTAATTTGTTAATTTCAACAAATACAGCAGGGGTATATGAATCCTATTAGTGCTCTAAGTATCTCCTAGTAACTCTCAAAATTACTTTATTAATTACTAAGACACTAGAGGCAATGGATTCAGAATTTCTTATTTCATTTTACATATTTAAATAACTGCAAATAAAAATATTATAGTCATTAGAAAATCAGGAAATAAAATGGGGAAGGGGAAATCTAAAAGACTAAACTGCTGTGAAATTCAGATTTATAAATTAATGAGATTACTTATTACAGAGTGCATGCATTTAATTAGCTTCAGAAACAAAGGAACACATTAATTCATAAGACACATGAGGACAGTGGGGGGTGTACTTTTCCAGATCAAGGCCAACAAAGTTTCTGGACAAGGTAGGCACCCCAAAAACTTGATAGTATTTGGTATGCCAAATTAAACCAAGCCATAAAATATCCTATAGAACTCACTGATGGCATAGCATCATAACACTGCAAATTCTGAATTGCAGAAATTCTTATGTGGAATTTCTGCTGAATAGAGCCTTACAGTAAATGTGTTAAGCTGTTAGTGGTTAACAAAACTAAGTAAAATATAAAATGCATGCTCAGCAACTACCAGTTAAACTCACTGGCATTTATAGTTTTAATGCATCCATTATCAACAATGGACATTGTGCCAGAAAAAGGCAACTCCTAGATTGTAAGGAGTTTTTTTAAAAGCTTTAAAAACAAAAGCACAAGCAGCCTCCATAAGCAAAATAAACCACAAAACAAAAACCAAGGCAAATATTGCAAAAGAACTGCAATAATGTTAGATGAAAAATATACAGAACCCAACAAGCAACAGAAAGGTGTGAAAGATGTAAGAACAAAATGACCCTTAAAAAAAATCCAAGCAGCTAAACCGTTTTCCTTTTCACTTCATGCTGGTTTACGTATTTTATGAATAAGCTTCAGAATTGTTATTCATACCTAACCAGAATCAATGTTGTGAAGGAGGATCAAAGAATTTATTAACATTTTAAAAAATCAATACATTAGGCAAAATCAAGAATTATGTTAATCATAATCAACGAAAGAACACGTACAACAACTAATGCTACAAGAAAGTCGCTAATTTGTAAGTATCTTGATGTCTTTATCAATCAGTTGATGTTTACAATGGCATCAACAAAAGTCACAAGTTAAAGGGACACTGTAATTGTTTTTTAAAATATGTATCACAGGCTGTAGATACAACATCTTTTCTGGTCTCACAGTTCATTGCCTATTCCTTCAATAAGGGAATAAGAGAGAGAAATTTTGCACTTCCTATACATTCTACTTTAGAAGAGCAGACAAGTCACTTATTTTCTCACATATAATTTGCACATAAAGAATTACAGTTTGAATTTTTTCTGGCATGAATAGCCCTTATTAGCAGACACTTCTGCAGATTTTACTAACTAAAAATGATAATCCTCAAGGGGACCACACTTACTTCCAACATGACCTAGCATCACAAAAACTTAGTAAGTTTAATACATAGACTTGAAACATTAATTTATTTTTAGAAAAATATTTCAGTGTCCTTTTAAACAGCCAAATATTATTCATTGTTTATTTGGCACAAGAATGCTGAGAATATATCGTAATAAATGCTAGTGATTTGCAACAGTTCCTTAATTAGAAAGGATTCTTACCTTTAGATGTGACAAACAGTTCTGCAGGAAAACGTGCCAGTTATTTAAAAAAAACTGTTTCTGACTGACACACAACAGGCAGGTGATCAATGGATACAAAGCCTATGAGTAGGGGGGAAAAAGAATTGATCAAATTGCTCTTTGCAGACCTCCTAAGTGTTGCACATTGAGAATAAGACACACAGTTGGTTGTTGCCACTCACTGTCACAGTTTTGGCACCGCATGGCAGCCTCTCCCCCCCTGCACTGGGACACTCGTGCCAGGCACGGTGCCCTGGGTAAGCTCCTGGGTGCTGTAAGAGCCCAAGGTGTCAGACTGCGGCAGGGGCACCACGGTGAAGCTCATCCCCCAGCAAGGCCTGATCTCAAACAAGGACTGAGAGCAGTCTGACCCTTCATACAACGCTCATGCTCTCCCTGCAACCACAAGACCCAATTCATATAGTCCTACATGCTGGGCAGGTGAACTGCCTCCAAGAATATTCAGGAAAAACATCAACACAGTAAAATCTGAGGCAGACTTTAAGTTGTCAGAAACGCTACTTCTACTCAAGATCTAATTTTAGTGAGGAATGAACCACAATATAATTTAATTTAAATAAATCTGTGAATATGCAGAGTATGATTTAGCTTTGCTTTACTAACATGAGATTTGTTTAAGTACCACATACTTTAACACATCTGACTGCAGATTTGCTTGTTACAAAGCAAAATTAAAACATGAGTAGGTAAATTGTACTCTGATACAACATTTCTAACTTCATAAACTAAATGACATTTTGAATACTAATATCAACCACTTTATGTTCTTCTTACATAAGGAGTTTAACCAATACAATGATATATGCTTCATATGTGCAGAATACTAAAAAGTAAAGTTTGTCTCTAACATGGAAGTGAGAATAAAACATTTTAAATTCACTTGCATCTAACTGAATATGCCAACTGAAATGCAAAAATTAGCTCTACACTTTCAGCAAAGTGAAGTGAATCGATTTGAAACATGGCTGCCATAGTCATCAAAAATAACCAATCAGTGCATAAATAAGAGATAATAAAAAATATTGGAAAAACAAAGAGGAGACAGGCAGAGGAGGGCTATTAAGAGGATGCTATTTTACAGCAAAAGTCTTGTCTGACACTTGCATCTTTTAATTAACCCTAATTTAAATATATTCAGATTCCCTGAATGCAAGTTTTTAATGAAAAAGACATTAAGTTAAATAACTCCGCTAAAAAACCACTAAAATAATCAAAAACAAGCACTGATTGCAAGACAACCTCACAAGCGAGATAACGAGCACATATCTGCACAAAGAAACAAAGCAAAATTAGAACAAATGCACATACACTGTGGGAATTTAATTATACTGAGACATTAAGATTTAAATTAATATAGCTGATAAGATTTTCCTCATATAATGTACTAGCTTAAGAGCCTAAGATGAACAAAATGGAGAAATTGAAATATTTCTTTAAAATACCAGCGAGTGCTTCTTTCTTGAACTCAATTCAAAGGTAGTCTGATAAAGCATCTCCACAAAATTTTTCAAACATGGCACATTCACTTCATTTTTAACAGCCTATTAAAAAAAATGCACAAATTAATGGGCTTAAAAATTTACACAGAAGGCAATTTAAATACACAATAACATGTGTATGAATTCAAAACCATTCAAAAGTTAAATTTTACATTAGTAAGGTATTTGAGTGTATTTCTCTGAAATACAAACAGAAGCACAAGAAATCATGCCAAACACTAGAACCACACAGCTAAAATTAACAATTAAAGCAAACATACGACAAACCCCACCCCAGCAAAACAGTCCACTAAAAAACACTGTTTTAAGAATGTGGCCTCTATTCCATACTTAAAGAAGAAAATGTATTTGATACCAACTAACAAATAGAAACTACATTGAAACTCTTCATACACATATTTTCATTTATTTTAAAAATTAACATCTGTAACTTTAACAGTTCCCCTCTTAACTGCTCCTGTTTTCTTTTTTGTCCTCCAATACTGAAAACTGGAAACTTAAGAAATAATCCACAGGATTACCAGTCAACCAATCATGCAAGTTGTCTTTGCTCAGCTTTCAGAATTGACGAAACATATATGGAACCCTACACCCTTTTGACCCACTCTGTTCTTGCATACAGAATAAGCTTCCTTCCACAACCCAGGCAGTTACCACCTTCTTTATCAAAACCTCTGCAAGGCTCTTAGGCTTCTCTCTGGTTACCTATGATGATCCATTTAAACAATATTCTCAGCCTACTCTTTTTACCTGCTTCTGCTTTATTTATCAAATTGAAGGGCGGGGTGCTGGAGACTGAATTGGCTTATTTGGAAGAGGTCTTCTGTACATATAATTTCCTTACAGTGTAAGATAATTTTTGTTATTTTTGTTATTTGTAGTTATTAATATCATATAAACATAATATCAACTGACACCATATAAAGAAAAATCATGCCCACCTTGCTAAGAGCACTTTAAAAACAATTATGATGTAGAAGCATAAAAGTAGCATGTATTTCTGTAAAGCGTTCAGATCCAAGAAGAAAGGACTAAGGAAGTAGTTACGATTTAGATCACTTCCTACATATCAAATTATTTATCTTTTGCTATTCTTAAGCTATAGGTTGATTAGTACTGTGCTAGCTTCACATGATAAATCAATCAGTTGTTGTCATCACTACATTGTTGCTTTGGGATACAACCTCAGGCTGTCAGAGAAGCCCTAACTTCCCTGCTATAAAATGTGCTGTGATTCGTCATATCTGTAGGGTCCAAATCAGGTCAGGTTTCTTAAAATGCCTGAATGACTAAGCAAGAGAATGACAGTAAAGAAGTCTCAATGCTGAAACCCAACAGCTTCCTCACTTGAGTGATTTTCTGTATCCAAGATACAAAAAAATATACATTCAATTCCTTCAGCTGTATCAAAAATATTCAAACTTGCATCTCACATCTTCCAAGAGAATGACTAACCTGCTCAACTGCACCTCATTCTGGGAGCAGGCTCTTTGCTTCTATTTAAGAAGCTCTATTTGTACAAAATGATTAGAGACTCAATGAGTCAGAAGGAAAGAGCAAGCCTCCCCCCGCAACTGTCTGAAGCTTTGATTCAGGCTGTGCTTGTAGGAAGGGACCACACACCACCACAGGTGTTCTGCACAGCCAGTGTTCCTGCCTCCACCCTTGCCACCCAATACTCCCAACTCCCAAATGCTGTTTCTTCCTCATTATTGTAAGGGCAGTTTTCACCATGTTTATGATTCTGCAAACTAATATTTGCATTTACCTAAATGCTAAGTAGTTTCACTCGGCACTCCCACACCAGCTGCCAAGCAAATACGGAATTTAAAATGACAAAATGTGTTCACTCTTTAATAGGACAAGAAATTCTTCACTAGAAGAGTGTAAGCATGCCTGGGTAAGATCAAAACTTCCAATAAACAGTTACTAGAACCACCTCTTTCTAGTTATATCTTATGAAAAAAGATTGCCTCTACTCTAATTTAAACAAAAAAAAAAACCCAAACCCCCAAGAATACCAAACCTAACTAACCAAATGAAAACAGCCAAAACAAAAAACTCACAAACAAACAAAAAAACGCACCCAAACCCCCCCCTCAAAAAACCAAGACTCAGGCCAGGGAAGAGAAAGAAGCATTTGCCCACGGCCCAGGGCAAGGCAAACTATTTAAAAGAGGATGAAGAGTTCAGAGAGAGTTATCTTCCTTTTCCTATGATCTTGCTCAGATGGGATGCCCACCCAGCGTGCTAGTGTTTGTAGATCCCATTCTACAAAACAAGATCTGCATGTCCCAGTTCTCCATATATAGCAAGATATGCCCCTATAATCAGTTGCAACATAGAGCCACAACCTGCCATTTTTTGGGACTGCATGCCAAACACAGCGTGACCAGGCTTCTACTAATACAACTAACATTTTAAACATCGATCATACTAAGCATCAATATACTATTAAGAAATTAACTGAGCTTGTGGTAAACGGTCAACTTGAAGTATGCATACTCAGGTGCTATTATTTCTTTACCTGTTGAACAAGCTTCACACAACCAAGCAAAGCAGCCTGGGAGGAAAGAGAGCCTGTCTTGTGAGGAATGTGAGGAAACATTCTCACAAACAGCATTACAGGCACTGTACATCCAACATCGTGATGATATCAAGGCTTTTTTTTTCCTTGTTCATGGCTGCTGTGTGAAATTTCTACTTTTAGATTTAAAACACACACAGGAGATGACTGACTGCTCTTCCACTTGAAGGATTAAATCTAGTGGACATCCACCTCTACAAATGATTTTTTATTTAATTAGCCAAAATCTACATTCTTCCTTCTTGCATAGGAGTTCACACTCTCCTTATCAGACTGCAAAAATGTTACATATCTCAGCTTATTCTAGAAAGAGCTTAACAGGTTTCAGCTAACAAAGAAAACAAGATCTCAACAAGACCCTTGAGAAAACAAATATTAAACCATGGAAATGTCAGTTTTTTAGAGCATGTATAAAATTAGACAATGCTGTGAAAATAAAGGTGTCTAGAAAACAGACGATTTTTTTAAGTTCTGAAAAAACTTTGGAAACTAGCTAACACACAACTCAACATACTTCCCTTTAAGACTGTGAAGGTGCTTGTAATCTACTTAACAGTCACAGAATGGTCTGTGTTGGAAGGGACCTTAAAGATAATCCAGTTCTAACTCCCCCCTCTGCCATGGACTGGGGCACCTTTCACTAGATCAGGATGCTCAGAGTCCCATCCAACATGGCCTTGAACACTTCCAAGGATGGGGCATCCACAACTTCTCTGGGCAACCTGTTCCAGTGTCTCATCACTCTCCCAGTAAAGAATTTCTTGCTAGCATCTAATCTAATCACACCCTCTTTCAGTTTAAAGGTGTTCCGCCTTGTTCTATCACTACACACCCTTGTAAAAAGACCCTCTTCAACTTTCTTGTAAGCCCTCCTTAGGTACCAGATGCCTTTCTGAATCTAAAAAAAATGTAATATTTTGAGGATTAATTGAAGCAATTTTAATAATGAGAGCCCAGTTTAAAGTGGGAGGAACAGTGTGGCAGGGGGGATTAAAATACTTACAGCAGCCACAGGTATGAGAATTTCCACAAACAAACCAGCAAGTGCATGTTTTATATCTTTATCTTTTACTTCCAGGAAGTACTGAGCACACTCCTTAGTAAGAAAACATTAGAAAAATATTTAGAAAAAAGAATACAGACATAACTACACCATAAAAACCACCAGCAGTATAACATTAGTTGCCTGTTTTAATTTAAAACATGCAATGTGTTTGAGTCAGTGTTATATCCCTTAACAGTATCAACTTCACAAAACATAAGAAGCTTTAAAACCTGTTCGCCCAGCAATACACCTCAATAAACTGAAAGAACATTCGTAATACCAGATAGCTATTTACTTTTTACTCAGAATATAAAGAGTACTCAGAATACAACAGAATGTAAATATGCACATTTTCTTTACATTATTCTGAAGCTTAAAAAAATTAATGCTTGTCTCTACTAAAATTATTAGAAAATTTTACTTTGTTTTTATATACTAATTTTCATTTTCAAAGGACTTTGATGCAAAAAAAATTAATGATAATTAAATATTCCATACACAATAAATAATCCATAGTACTTGTTTCTAAAGAAAAGTATGTCTTGACATCTCATCTGTTAAAAAAAAGATATATCAAGTAATTCTTTTTCTTTAATACACTGCTTTCATAAAGACAGAAAATTATTTCATTGCTACCCATTTTCATTTAGTCTTAAATTCATATACTACAGGTTTGCCACATCAGCGAGGCAATTGTGAAAGGTCTCTCCTGATGCTGGGTACTCACAAAGTGCAGAGAAACAAATAATTTTGCACCCCTGAAAACCTGACTGAACAGAAAAGGATGAAGGGCGGCACACAAGTAGAGTGAGTGACTGATCACAGCAAGCATCATTGTAGCTTCATGACTGAAACATTTAAAATTATACTCATTCCAGTTTTCTGTAACGTTCGTTTACCTGCATGAACTGAAATGATGCTTCAAAATCCTCCACAGGATACATCTTTACTCGAAAAAACTTCATTCCCATAATCAGACTGATGATACTCTGTACTACATGAGGACTCTGTTCTTTTTGTCGCAGTTCCTTTAATTCAGTGACAAACTTCTTCCTAACAGCTTGAAACCTGAACAAGGGATACAGATGGCAATTATTTGCATTCTTAGTAACTTCTTTATGAGGTCTATAATTTTGAACCAATTTCTTTAGTCTGTAACAATAAAAGCAGCTACTGTATGAGAAAAGCAAGCAAGATGAACTCCGATACTTCAAATCTAGGTATTTAAGAGTACCTACAATGACCAGCACATTAGAGTATACCAGTTAACTAAACAACAGTTGACTGGCACAGGGCCTCCTTTCCCTGCCCCTGACAAGCTGACTGCAAAGCAATTGTACTAAAGATTATTTCTTGATTTGTTCAATTTTACTGGGCAGGAACATAAGACAGACACGACAGACTACACCTGGCTACACTTGACACTTACAGGATTAGTTACTGGGGACATCAATAGATTCTGCTGTATTAAATAGTCTTTAATTCTACATTGGTTTGTCCCTAAACACAAGAGTCAGAGACTAAACTTACTTTGATTGAGCAAGAACCCCTGTCACTTCTGCATATAAGTCTGCAATAATATGCACATTCCCAGCGTTGGTTCCTGAATACCTAAAGGGAAAAAAAACACCAATAAATGAAAAAACCCCATTAAATACAACTTTGATCTTCTAAACCAAAAGCAAGTTCTCAATTACTAATAAAAAGGTCGTCCCCTAGCAAGGCAAATTATTACCATAAAAACAATTAAATTCAAACATAAAATGCACGGGGTGGACATTTAAAGTAATGTTTCATTTCTTATTCCACAAAAAACATATTCTGGACAGAAATTTTACTGTAGTTATCCAAACTCAGATTTTTCTTACTGTGTCTGCATATGCAAATCATTCTGTATATTCTAAGCAAAATAAACTCAGTGTTACCTTGAACACAGCTGTGTTCTTTCAAGGTATGTTTTCAATTTAAAGACATCAACTAGTGTTCATTTACACTGGTATTATCACCAACATGTTACATGTGAGGCAAAGGTCAGGAATCACAACAATCAAGCATACGCTTGTAATACAAAATATTTTAAAGTACACAAGTGAAACTTACCCTTCCTTATGTTTAAAGTGCTTAAAAGCCAAGTTTAGAACTTCATGTACTAAAGGATCTGGCACTGGATGAACAGGTATCTGAAATGCATATATCATTTACATGTATGTAGCATCTATACATACATGTATGTACGAAGCAAATAAACAGTACTGTGAGATGCCCTGTAGAAATCACTCCCACCAGTATCCAAGGACATATCCTTTGCTGGCATATATCAAGCTAATTCTGCAATATACGAACATTTACATTTTGGCATTCTTAGCCAAACAATGATAATTCTAAGCAAAGTTACATACCTTCTCTAATTTTTTTAAATGACATTTTAGTCTCGTTATTCAACAACCTCACCCTGCATTTCAAAAACATTTAAGCTGACAAAGGGTACTGAACATAAATAAAATGTTATTTTTTACAGTTCTGCTTTTTGCAGTGCATCAGCAGCTTTCTAAGACACATGAACTGAGATAATGCAGGCATGTAAAAAAAAGACAGGAGAGGTCAGAGGCTTTATGTAACTGAGAGTATAATTACAGCCTTGCATATGTTCGTCGTAGATACGTTTTAGTTTTTAAAATAAAAATTTAAAGGAGACGATCAAAAACCAACACTCAGAGCAAAATATTAAAATTAATTCTCCAAAGCGAAAGAGCTTACCTGTTTTAGAACCTCTATTAAAACTAAACAAAAAATGAAATCTACAGCTAAGTCCCTCCTTTCAAGTAGATAATCTCTTTCACGTTGTTGGTCATCCCTAAAATAAGAAATCAAGAATGCAGGTATCATACACAACAACTGAACACAAATATCACAGAGACAATGTCTGCATTGTTTTTCACATAATCACTGTTGCACATGTGTGTAAAATGGATAGTTGGAAAGACTTGGGGGTTTGGCACAGAACTGACATCTTGCCCTCTCCTCCTGAAAGGACCAGCCAACAGTCAGAACAATTTGAAAAGGGACAAACTAGCTTGGAATTACCAGTATCCAACTTCCTTTTGTATATCCACACCAAAACCATTAAGTCACTTCATGCATATAATCTACACAAGTTAAATACACTACCTCAAAAAAGCCCGTGAGGACAAATCCAAATACAACATACTTGTCACAGAAGTACAAAACACACATTTTCTTAGGAGAAAGCACACAAAAATCAAACAGACTTCTGCAAGGAAAACTCTTACCCCTTTGATTTTGTGCTTGACCGAGGTCTATATTCATAAGATTCATCTTCTGTTCCATTTTGACGCCTGTACCAGTCAAACAAGGTGCGTAGTAAGGAGGGGAGACAGTGCTCTGCTACTGAGCTCATAGAGCTTATCAACTGAAAGAGTAAGAAAAATACTTTAGCATGATAAAGCAAAAAAACCCCTGGAGTTTAATTATTCTTTCAAATTGTTTTTTAATGTTAAAAACCATATATCATGTAACTGCACAAAACAGCAACTTAGTATTCATTTCCATGTAAGACAATTACTGTTAATACTACACACTAAGTCCATTATTATAATAAATTTGAGCAAAGTGTTTCAAAGCTCACAGGGATCACAAAATGACAAATTTATACACACATAACATGTATAAAACCATTGAGAAAACAGCAGAGGTTTTAGGATGTCCCTGAATGTTGCCGTATATATCTCTGAAATATACATGCCTTCACATCACAAATGACAGGTAAGAGGCAACCCTCCTAAACTGAGGAAGTATATAACTATAAAAAACCTGGTTATTTGGTTATTATACAAACAAAGATAAGAGCCTTTTAGATATTCAACATTGCCTTTAATACATCTGACTGGCCTAGGTATCAAGCTGTATTTACTTTTAGTACAACTCCCCTATCTACTGCTTTCTTTCAGAAAACCCGTATGAGCAGTAAACTCATCTGTGCAACAGATGTGGCAATAAAAACCATTACAGAAGGAAGATTTTAGATGCTACTAAACTTAAATCCTCTAGGCTTTCTTTAACTAAAAACTTTAGGAGAACTCATAAATACCCCAGCTTGGAAAGGAGAAGAATGACTGAAGACAGCTTAATGCCATTATAAACTCGCTTCCAGGAAGCAGCAGGGAGCAGGCCCATTTCCAAAACACAGGCTGGAATGGGAGAGTTACCACGTTGCTCACTGATGCTATGTATTACTTACCTCTTGGATCTTTCAAATAAGAGGTTTTAATAGAAGCCATGCTCATGCTGTAACTTACATATTATTCACTATGCCAGATAATATAATATTATGCCATTACATGTTCTGATATAACATTAATGCTATTAATTTATTTTTCCTCATTTGAAGCATCTTGGGTTTTTAGGCTTGTGGAAGGGATGGGGACAAGTCAACCACTGGGAAACCTCAGAAGGACCTCTTACCTCTTTCAGTCTGAATATATTACGCAGCTTGTAAACCAGTCAGCTATACAAGTCACAAGAATTAAATAGTGTTCTGAACTGATGGGTTTATTAGCAGAAGAAAAAGAAGCAAGCTGCATTTTAAGTTTTGCTAAACTTTTTCCTTAGGTTTTCCTGCAAGTTTACGCAGTTTATCAACACTACTACCATTCATAAATGTTCCAGTGCTTAGGCAATTTACATTGGCTTCCAGAGAAACAAGCATGTATCATATGCATTCAAAAACGTCATTAGTAAAGTGCTAAACCCAGAAACTACTGGCATAATAAAGCATTTTCCTCTTGAAAATCAAAAAGTCAATTTTCCATAATAATTATTTATTTCCTCCCAAGTTTTTCATTCTTAGCATTCCAATGAAAAGGCACTGGAATTACCAGGAAGATGACATCTTTGCTCATATTGCATAGCATCTAAGCAGAACATCAGCTATTTTTCATTTAAAAAAATTGCTATACTGCTCGGATACTAAATTCAAAATCATCTTATAATAAAAAAAAGAATTTCTTATATTAAAAATATACAATTTATTTCTTGTATAAGAAAACTCTTTTATTCTACCATTACATTATGCCTAGGTTGAAAGCAGCAATCCAGACAGAGTGCTCCTGTAATACCCAGGAGGACAGGGCTGCAATAGTCATCATGACGTATTCATGTTCCTCAGAATGAAACAGCAAATCCTGCTCAGGTCTTAAAGGCTGTAACATATTGCTAATTGCTTCACGTAACATATCCAACAGCACAGGGAGAGGTAAAAAGAGAGATGCAAAATTATAGTAAGATGCTAAAGCACAAATTCCAGCTTTGGCCAAAATCCTGATCCTGAAAACATTGCTCAAGTTGCGCCTAATCATGAACAAGCCTGAATCTCACACACATCTGCTTTCAGTCACTGAGAAGGCCAAGACAGGCTTCTGTGTGATCATAAAGTTTTGGTATCTTAGGACAAGAGCAGGAAATTGCCAAGTATGTTTCCTACAACAAACAAAAAAAGAAAAATACAAGCTATTTCAGTTTCAAGCTGCACAAGCAAAAGTATTTTAAGAAATGCAATACATGCTCTATAAAAAACCTCCTGTCCGGTAGCTTCCTGATGTGCTAGGAATGATAAAGGGAAAGCTCTGGTACTAAAATGCTGGGATTTTTAACAGTTCGTGAGTGTATCAACATACAAATTTCCTTCTCATTTTCCAAAATTTCATCTCTTTTAGCTGAATTTATATTATTGTTCCAATTAAGATACCGAACGACAAACAGAAGATCTCTACTGTTTGAAAATTAAAAGCTATCAATCTTTCACACTTGGTTTGAATAGCAGCCCTCTTGATCTGGTTATGCTTCCAACAAAAAATGACTTATAATCCCATTAAACGCTAATTTACTTTTTCATTAGAGGGGCAGGCAACACTATATGCTTTCCTCTTCCATCCCTCTTGTCATCACTTACTGAGCTGAGAGAACAAGTGTTAACTAAAGACCACCTCACTCCCAGAGTCCCTCTTGGGTTCCAAGCATGCTCCCTTTATTCACGAAGTACAACACTTACTAGCTCAGACCCCATTATCAGTACAGGTAAAGCCACATTTTAGACTCAGATTCCTGGCTCCATAAAGACCTCTGGGTGAACAAGGTTGGCCCAGCAACAGCTCTAGCTTCTCTGCTGGATGCTGTGCCTATGACATCTGGATCCTCCTCATTCTCACACTTTGCCAATCACTTTTTAAATCTGTAATCTTCTGCAATGCTGGAGAATTGTTCTTAATAAGGGTTTTATACATCGAGCAACAAACAGAGAGAAGCAGTCTTAATTCCTTTCGCCACACAATGTGCAAAATTCCCTAACAAATTCCTAATCCCTATCACCATAAGGCAGCCATTCAGTTCTGTCTAAAGCAGTTATTCAGTTGCACTAAAATTCAGATCTCAATGAATCCAAAGTAGATTACAAAAGAACAAAATAAGAACTCATACACATATATACACACACAATCAAAACAATTCTTTTGAAAGCATCGTATTTTCAGGAGAACTAGTTTGTTTCTATACTACCAAATTTTAAAAGTTACCTATTTTATTTTTTATTTCTCTCCACTCAACCTGTTTCTAGAACCTCTCTGTAGTTTAATAAATGACAACTACTGATTTATAGAAAACATCCTTAACTGAGGAAAAAGATTGCAGCAGGAAAGGAGAGCCAGTTATTAGGAAAAATTTAAAACAGCATTGATTTACATATTTCCCTAGATCATCCCTATCATGCATATTTTTTAGGTTTTGGTCAGCTTTTAAACAGTATCATATCCTGTAGCTACCAAAGAATTTAAACCCTTCCCCCCTACCCATTTCCCTTGCTTATAAGTTAACTTGCATTTAGGAGATAAAGGCAGCAGGTTAGATTAGAAGATATTAAAGGGTTGTGTGAAGTCTTTGTTGGTGGTTTTCCATTTTTTTTTTTGAAAAGAAAACGGTACATAAAATATTACATGCAACTATTTGACTCTCTTTTGGGAGGACAGAAAAGAGGTTCATGGATGGCTACTCATTGAAAAGCAGAGGCAGGCCCACAGATTTCACTGCAATGTCTAATACCTATATGCAAAGAGTAATGGAAAGCGCGAACCAAAAATTCATTTACAGAAGACACAGACAGAACACTAAGCTTCATACAGTAGATGCTATTCAGTGACAGTGAAGAACAGAACAGGCAATTAATGGGGCTTCCTCTGAACGCTGCCTCTCCATTGCAAGGAAGTGGTTATGGGACACAAACATGCCTATACTACTGAAGAATTAGAAATACAGACAATAAATATGAATAAATTGAGCAGAGAGTCATGCCAGACACAGTTCACTGAGAGTAAGTGAAATGAGATTGCCTGGCAGTGCATCTATATTCTCAGCAAAGAACAAAGTAACACTTTGAATCTACCCTATATATTCTGCCACAGAATCAAAAAGCCCTCAGTAAAAGCCGTGTTACTGAAATACAATTAACACTGTTTGTTTATAAAAACAGAACCCGAACACTCAAACAGTAAGTGATAGTAGAAATAGACTTTTTGTTCTCTAGCACATTTCAGCATCTTTCTTCCACCAGTTTCCACTGCCACGTTCAAATAATTATCTATTCTAGTGCTTTTTACTATCATATTCTACAATGGAAAATAAAGTCTAACTAACATTCAGAGTCTAAATCTTCTGACACAGATTCAGATGTGGATGTTTCAAGTTATTACAACAGCGGAACCGCTATTCTGCAAAAACAGAGCCCACATTAATCCAATAAAAGTTGCCTTCAACTACATGTCTCCTACCTGATCAAACTGAAGATCTTCACCTCTTTGAAGAGATCTGGACAACAGCTTTTCCTGTTTAAAAAATATAAAGAAACATACATTTCACAGTGTAACTGACTATCATCAAACATAGATTCCTTCTTTATCAGTTATATTACAGAATAAAGAAATAACTTTTAATGTAAATATTTGCATTGGTTTTCAGATAGAAACATTTCTAGAGACTGAAGTATACTCCCAAAAATTAATTCAGTAGCTAACCAATAATAACATTAAAGACTGACAAACAGAAGATGTCAGGGTCAAACAGGGACCAGCTGGCGGTGGGTGTCAAGCGTAACTTAGAAGGAAAGCCATTCCCATCCCAATTAACAAGTGTATTCATGCTCATATATGGCAATTATTCTAAGTTACAATAATTATTTTTTAAAAGTCTTCATAAAGGCAAAGACAAGTGTTCAATGCATTTCCAATCAGTTCTTCTGAACTGCAACGAAACATAGCTAGACCACCTACTCCAGGAAAACAGGAATGTGAATAATCACTTGCTTTAATTTGAAATAACTGTGTAAGGGACTGAAAAGAAGCAATATCACTAGAATTTTACTTATTACAATATTTATTGCTACCAGTAGCATATGACATACTGCTCTGTTAAAAGCAAAATTAAATTATATTCCGGACAAAATAATTTAGTGAGGATTAAAGCATTACAGAAACGAAACATCCATGAACTCTAACAGTAAACAGTACTTCTAACTAGCCACTGTGTAGAGCACAAAATTATTCACTTAAAAGGAATACAAATTTTATACTCGCTCAGGTACTATGGAAAGTAATAAAAAAAAAAAAAAAAGGTAGGAGTAGGAAAAGAAGAAAGAAAAAAAACCCAGGAAGAATTTTTTTAAAAAGAGAAAAAATAAGAGAAGAAAAAAAGAGAAAGAAGAAGGAACACTGAGTCCTGTGCACTGGCTCTGAGGGTCAATGATTTACAGCAATCCAAGTGCCGCAGTAACAGCTTTAAGGGCACACTGCAAAGTGGTAACATATATAAAGATCTGACAAGCATTTCCTGTTATTTTAAAAATTTTTATACTACTCTTCACTTAATAATACTATAAATGAGTCCAAAATGTTATCTTTCACACAGAAAGTAGAAAAAGTACCCAGTACTTGGTAAAGAGTTAATAGCTCACATTAGATTGCAGTAAGTAAACAAGGAAGTTTAATGCAGCAAGGTAAGTCAAGCAGTTAACTTGCCTGGTTTGGCATGTAAAAGGAGGTGTGAGCAATACTGATAGCCAGTACTGCTCTCAACAGGTTGTAACTCAGCACAGAGTAACTGCTCAGTAGTTTAGTATGAGACAACACCCATGTTGACAGGCTGTTGACAAAAATTTAGAAAGTCAACATTGTTAGGTGATTAACACTTGCAAGGCTGCAAGAGACAGGCTATATGTTCAACAGATAAAAATTCATATTGCATGTACCAAATCCAAGGTTTGAACTGGCAACTTATTTTTTCTTGTCCTAACTGTAATCTCAAAAATACAGCACAATTTCTGGCATTTTCTCCTATAAGTGCAGCTGTATTTGATGTTCAAAAGAACACAATATCTGGCAACTTTTACAGCCTCTGAAAACTTGAATTCAACATTGCCCAGGCAAAAAGCATTTGCCTACTCTGAAAGTATAATTTGAAATAACACAGATACCAATTCACAAGTCATTTTTGCTTTCCATAATCCCAAGAAATCCACTTAATTATCTAGGAAAATACTACCATTTATGTTCACTTCCCGTATGCCTAAATTAAAAATTATTTTAAGAAGGAGGTTTCAGAAAAATGCATTTACTATTCTGAAATAGCTCTGTTTGTTGATCAAGTGATGTATTAGTTAATGTTCTTTCATTGTCTATTCAAAAGCAAGGGGGAAAGGTTTCACTTTCTGGATTCTTTCAAATTCATGTGATTTTACATGTTAAATCTGTTCAAAATACTGTTATGAGAATTGATATTTTGAAGGATATACTACAAGCTCCAGAGAGCACTTGCAAAGCAGAATTTTCTTTTAGCTAGCACTCCTCCCTCCTTTTTTTACATGGAAACGCCTGCTGTAGGTGAATTCATGTTTTATCTGTATTATGCTTTCAGATAAAATGTACAAATAATTTTTATCTAATCTGTAAAGCAGAAATACAAGAAATATTCCACTCTATAGAAACATCGTATCATTGCTAATTAAGCTAAAGGAGAAAAACTAGAAAAGTACTTCCTTAGAAGATGGAGAAGTGACTTTCCTGCAAGAAGATGGGAAAAGTCAGGTTCCTTAAGTCTACTTAGGATACAATGTCACAACATACCATGTTTCCACCATAATACTACAAAACTATTATACAGGTGAAGAAACCTTGGGTTCACTATACCCATTGCACTAAACCCAAAAATTTTTAAAGAAAAGAATGACAAATCAAAGAGAAATGAAATAATCTGTAAGTCTTTAGATAAAGAAGTTGAAATCCATGCCAATAGAGAGCAAACTTCAAAAGATAGTTCCGGAAGTTTAACTTCCCTCCCACAATCCATTCTACTTTAGATACTTCTGTATATCGAAAGTTTACGATTTTGAAGTCAGAAAGAATGAAGACCTTACAAGTTCATAACCCTGTTTTCTCAGCACTAAGGATCTTAACTGCTAAAAGGTAAATACCACTGTAGAGTTAATGTAACACTGACCAAACAAAGGTGACATAACCAAATAATACTCTTGAACCCAGTCACAGGTTTATCAAGGCCTTTGAATTATTTGCATGGCTTTAAAATTTATTTTCTTTTAATGTCTTCTTCTACCTCTGCTTTGTCATGGCTCCAGTCATCTCACACGATTTAAAAAAATCTATTCAACAGCATAAAGTAAAGGTCTGGAAACTCTAACTGAATTAATAATTTAAGATTCATTTTCCTGGCTTCCTGAAGTTCAGAGAGAGATGAAAATAATAGGTCTACATTTATCTTTTACAAACGAAATGAAAAAACCAAAACACGATTGCATTAAGCAAAGAGCAGTTAGCATCCATTGTGTAAAGGAGAAATGTCAACATATGGCAGGCAGCAGGGATCAGGATGTAGACAGACGTGCATGTGCTGTGCAAACAACTGCACCCATGGAAAAAGGCACCACCCCTTGGCCCCTCTCCAGTATTCCCTGGCACCATCCTCTGGTGGCTAGCACACCTCAGCAGGGTGGCTCAGGTGTGCACAGCAGACTAGTTACTTCTGTCTGTCCTCCAAGCTGCAGGAAAGAAACCGGACAAGGGATGCTGCCCTGCCTCCTGCAG
The DNA here is from genome assembly GCA_013398015.1 of Oreocharis arfaki. NCBI lineage: Eukaryota > Metazoa > Chordata > Aves > Passeriformes > Paramythiidae > Oreocharis > Oreocharis arfaki. The sequence goes on from VZRR01004865.1 coordinate 295,410, forward strand.
CCAGAGGGCTGGCCAGTGCCTGCATCCCTGCCCAGGGGCAAACAGAGTACTGTGCTAAATTTTACTTCAGATAAGCTTTTGAAAGCACCTAGGCAAGACCTGCAAAGCGTACACTGCTAGTCTGAGCCACCGTTTAGTAATTCCACAATCAAATAAAATCTCTTGAGTTGGTAACAGGTTTAAAAACTCTTTATAGTTTTGACTTAAACATGAGACAACTACAGTTTAGTAAGTTAGCTTATCAACTTGGTGGCACCATGTTAAACTCTCTGCTTAAATTCTAGCCATCCATATTTACACACAGCTTGACAAAATACAAAATAATTGAGTTTATCACTAATCTTTCTAACTGGTATGGTTTATGTCTCATTTGGGGAAGGCTGGTGTCATTCCTCAGTGTCATTTCTCAGCTGAGAAGGAGTGGTTTTTAAGCTACTAGACTACTCTTGGGTTCTTTTTCCCTTTGAAACTATATACTGCTGCAAAAGATTTAGAATAACTGATTTTAAAAAAAAAAGTGGTTTAATTTCATTTACTCACTAAAAGGATGATCTTCCTTCCTGTCATTACACTCACTGCTTTCATTTAATCATTTATTTTAAGCATTTGCTGATCAGCTGTATGTAACTTCGAAAATGCTGAGGTATTACAATTTCGCAAGCAGAGAACTCTTAATTAAATTAGTAAGAAGAAAGTAGGTAACATTCACAGCCAGAGAAACCATTCTGCTAATTTTAAAAATCACAAATCAGTTACTTTTAAACACAATCCATACATCTAGCAAAAATAATACTACCCCTCACCCACAGACGCTGTCTTGACCCACAGCGACTTTTAAAAAATTAATATTTTAATTAATTTTTGCTCCCCTACTGGCATGTTCAAGTTTTAAAAAGTGTCTAGCTCCCAATTTTGATTGGTATGGCTTTAAATTCTCTCAAACAGCCTCACACAACAGCCTAGCTTCATTAAAGATTTATGTAACCCTATATATATTCTCCACCCTTTTGTTTGCAGCCAAGTCATTCCACAAAATCAAATCACACTAAAATAATAAAGGGCTTTCCTCTCTTCCATTAAAGCCTTTTATCCAATCACACTCAGTGCCTTTCTGGTGCTCTTCCAGCCTTTTCATCTTTCTTTTTAAATTTCATACACTAGAACTGAATGTTCAGTACTTAAATTCTACATATAGAAATAAAGCTACTTCAATACTTCAGTATTTCCTTTCAGTGGGACACCTAAGGATTCCTTTCTACCTCTTTATGTTATAGAGGCTCAGGTTGTTTCACTTCTCCACAGCTTCTGGCACCTCTCTTAATTTGCTGGTTTTCTATATAGTCCTTCTCACCCACCAATATAAAATAAGGAAAGCTGGCTATATATATAAATTATATTTGATTCCATTAAAATAAATTTTGTTTAAAGGAATTCAGCTCAGCAAACGAACCCAGACGAAACTGTTTAAAACCTTCATAGATGACTACTTTAGTAATATTTTTAATTTCTTACCTTATCCTAAAGAATTTTATACACACTGTATACACACAAAATACTGACTTCAGATTCTTATCAGTAAAAAATCTTGACTAAGGTAGACTTCATGTAATCACCATAAAACCTCACCCGGCAACCGAGCTGGGAATCACTCTTCTGTGAAAAGCGCATTATTTCATTAGTTTCATGGGGTTTCTAATTTTTAATCTGGCAAGATATTTCAATTTTGTATGATTAACAGATTTAAAAACACTTGTTTAATTAACAGTCAACAGCATGGCAAGGAGACACAACCTGGGACTGTTGACAGAGGATTTATTTAATCTGGTCTAGGGACAGGTTTTGCAGCACAAGTGAACTCCAGGGCTATTATATTTACCTTGCTACCAGTACTCTGGGTTACATTTAACTCCAAACTAGCTGTGTCTGCAGGAAAAGCCCTCTTCAGTTCATTTCAGTTACAGGCAGTCTGTCCCTCTGGCCAAGCACTACCCTCCCTGTTGGTTCAGCAGATGAATGGAAATGGGGCTGGAGGAGCAGCATTCAGCACACAGATGGACTGTGGAGCTACCTGCCTTTCCACCCACAGCATCACTGCCACTACATCTCTCCTCCCATTTTTTAGCCAGGTACCCTTTATCACTTGTGTGCCCCTTTTGCTATGAAGCTTTTGTGCTTTCTTACAAATTTCTCCTGAATAAATGATTTTTTTAGATGTCTAAAAGCAAAGAGACGAGTTATTTTTAAGTTGTAGGCTTGCCTGGTACACGCAGGCATATACATATAAAGAATAAGTACGAGGAAAGTTGCGTTTTCCTCAGGCTTTTATCTACTAATGGTTGTAGCTGCAGATGATTCCATAATCCACAAAACAGTTTTAGCCCCGTATTTGTGTTCTTTTGGACTGCTTCTTGAGGAAATTTCTTCCTTAAGTTTCAAAACGGAGGCTCAAATGTTCACATATGCACTTCTGCACATTAACACCTCGGCAAGCAGCATCTGCCAACAGAAGCTTTCTGTGAGCTGGCCTTCTGCAAGCCACTGTGTCTCACCCACCCAGTGAATTTCCAAGTTTAAGTAAAAAAGAGTTGGTTTTGTTTGCTCTGGTTTTGGTTTTGATTTTTGCTTGTTTTTTTTCCCCAGAAATTTCCAAATTAATAGAAATCCATTTATTTCAAGACCATGAGGTCTGGATCACCAATGGAATTTTGCATTTTTGCCTAATCTGCAATATATGTGGACTACTGTATTATTCCAGATGTTAGTATCATTACTTTGGAAAACAAAGCAAATGCATCTTTTCTTGAAAGTATATTGTCCAAGTATTACTTCAAAGAAACATTGACAGGAAACACACTTCACAGTATTAATGAAGGAACATTTTTTGTTGTTGCTATTTCCTTTTGTAACTTCACAGACCTTAGGGATATTAAGAGATCTTGCTTCCAGTAACTACTAGGTAACAGTTTTAACACAAGTCAATAAAACAAATCAGGCAGCAACCCTGTTTGCAGAAGCCTATTTATTCCTGAAGTAATCCCTTTGCAAAGTCAACTGTATCTGGGAGTGCTTTATTCAGTATCCACACAGATGATAAATCAGCCTATTTCAGAAAAAAACAAGACCATTTCAAGGGATACCGTGAAAAAAAAGGACTCACCAAAGGTTCAGCCATTACAAGTTCAATTTTCTTTTCAGCTTGAACAGCAAATTCAGCAAAGAGGCTTTTGATGACATACTCGCCAGGTTTCACATCTGGGTCAATAGTAATGTTAGACATGATGATGCCTCTCTTTTCCCAGGTGGAAACAACACTTGGAGAAACTCTACGTTTATTTACTCTGCTGGGTGGTACGGAGGCTATAGGAAAAAAAACAAGAAAAACATAGAGCTATAAAGCAGAGCTTCTAAACACAGTGCCAGTCACTTCATATTTTCCCATTCATCACACACATTTCCACACAGTAAATTCTCCAAAACAGAAGGAAACAAATAGCTGTAACATACAACCAGAATTTGTTTTAGTTACGTCAGAATTTCTACTCTTAAGTTGCACAAGGGTTGACAATGTAGATCACTTCTGTTACTGATAACGTGCTCTGCAACGAACACGATTAACATACAGTACCTTCAGTTCAAGTATGACTAAATATCAGAAGGTTGAACGAAAAGGGTTATCCCCTTATATTATGAGAGGCATCTGCTTGATTCCATTTTATAGATCACCCATGAAGCTCACATTTCTATTTGGTATCCAAACACCTTCAAGAGAAATACTTCCTTGGCACTTTTTGTCAGTAAGCTGATTTTTCTAACAAGAACGCAAACCCTTTTTAGACACGTCATGGTAACTGATCTCCTAGTCACACATGTTGAAGATTTGTTCCTTGTAAAAATACTAATTAATCAATACAAATAACAGTGTATATATCAGTCTAATTTTCTAAGAATTAATGCTTTTGCTTTTATATTGAAATTGTCATATACAAACTTTACATATAGTTATCCACCTTTAATTTTATTTTTCTTCCTAAGCACTCTAAAACATTTATTGTGAAAGCTGCCAGCAATGTGAACTGCAGTACTGAAAATCATGTTTCAGCACTCACAGACAGTGAGTTTGTATTTTAATACACAAAACAGTCATACAAGGAGCCAATTCCCATCTCTTTCATTCTATTACATTTCATGATTTTTTCAGGTAAGCTTTTTAAAGGCTTTTTGCAGGTAAAGTGTGAGGAGATGCATTTGGTTTATTTTGCTGAACCTGAAAATTTTTTTAGGTGTTCTCAGTTTTTACATGTGCAAACCCTATTAGCTAAATATTATCCACAACTTTAACTCAAACTTTTTTTCAACTCATTTATGAAAATACATGAGACCAAACACGGAGACCAAACTTTTGGTACTTCACATCTTCTCAGGTTTAAGTCTTGGCCATCCATTATATCTTCTACCAATTCAGAAAGTTAAATTTTACATAACATAACAGAGACTCCTGCAACTTCTATTGAAATGTATCATTTATCAAATGCATTAGTGAAGTGAGCAATTCTGCACGAGTGAAAACTGAATGCCCCCAACCACCTTAGCTTCTAATCAAAAATAAAGGTTACCTTGCATAAGGTTGTGAGTACTACAAATGACCTGGTTTTATTCTCTACGCTATTGCACAAACTTGCTGTTTAGCTGGAGTAAAGCATATTTTTTCCTGTACATGACCTACAGTATCCTTTCTTCGAGGCTGGAAAGACTCGCACAAGGTGACAAAACTGAGTTCCCGGGAACCAGGGGTAATACCAGAACATGCACGCACTGCACATGTCATTAACCTTTCTAAACATCCTCTAATGCTTCAATCCAGCACTTTGACCTCAGTAACGGAGGCCCTAAAAGACAGAGAAGAGCATGTCCCACACAGCAGAGACAATGGGACATCACAGACGCTGCCATGATCTAGATCCCTATGGTAGAAATTTGCTAGCTAGAAGTACACAAAAGCATTAAGAAACAGAACAAAGTGCACGGTGCAAAAGAAAGACGACAACCCAAAACTCTTTCTCATCCCACATCTGATGATTGCCTCATCCTTCAGTACAGAAACACAAACACTCTTGGGATTTCAAAAAACATTTCATGTCTTTACAAAGCCTACGTTCTCCAGCATCCATACTCTTGCCATCCTTAAGCCCCAGTGCTTCCAAAGGCAGCCCAGAAAATGAGAGAGATTAATTATGTGCCATGAACAAGAGCACAGAAGTTTGAGAAGAGGTGAAAAAAAGGAATACATCCATCCTAGCCATGGCAGGTAATGAACAGAAATACCAAGCATGGGATATTGGCAAAACAGAAGAATGTTGCAACATACAGATTTTGAACAACTCTCCTTTCACCTCCACCAGATAAACAAAATAGAAATTAGAGTAGCTAAGGACCCGTAACACATACTGCACATTTCTAATATATGCAGTTGCTTCTATCCTAAATATGAGAGTTTCTAAGAAAGCTAAAGCTTTGTTCTAGTCAACAGACAAATCGGACTGCCTTATTTTAAAAGATATATTAAAGCTAAAAGGCTGGAAAGAAACGAGAGTGTTTAAATCTCCTTCTGAATATCATTACTTGTGTCTCCACAGAAGAAATTTAGCAAAGCAGCAGCTTCAGCTCATTCTAGACCTTACCTACTGGATATGCCACAACTGTCACATTATCTGGACTGAAGCAAACATGCCAGAGCTCTGGTCCTGTTCCTACTCCTGAAGAATGAGGAGCTGGTACTCAACCAGCTCTTTTCACTCTGTGGAGAAACTAAGAAAGACCATTGTGCTCCTTAACTCAAAACTATATTTAGATGTGCATTATGTAGACAATTCTTAATAGTATGTTTACATAACACATTTCTATCTTCATATTTTAAAATATCACATTCAAAAAGCCCCTGTCACTTAAGAATCAGGAAAACACTGAGAGCTGATCATCTTCAGAGTGCTATCTTTACTTCATGTTAACTATTTAAACCTCAGTAAGGGACCACCTTAGTTAACTTTCAAAGCTATAAAACAGCTTCGCTCACTAAGGATGAAACCCCAAGGTTGTCTACACTGATCTAAACCCAGGTAAATTCTATCCTCAGGCTCATGTAAAAACACAGGAAATGGATAAACTGGGCAAAAATCTAACGCTGGCAAAAAAAAAAAAAAGAAGCAACTGGACTATAACCAGACTGAACCAGAAATTTCAGTACAAGGCAGAGGTCATGACCATGCAGCCAAGGAAATATGGTGCCAGGACAGCCTTATATCCACCAGCAATACCACAGACCCCACTCCTTGGCTATAGTTTCACACAGCACCCCTTGGATGGCATAAGCTGTGGTACTGTCAAGGGATGCAATCTCTTCCAGCCAGCTCTCTCCTTCCCTGGGCAAGCAAACACAAGTGTGCAGCTCTGCAAAGAACTGAACTGGGAAAGCAGCTCGTGTATTAATTTTTCCCCAGGTTAATTCTGACACAATCATTTGTCCAAGGCACACATCACACACAAGTGTGTGCCAGCACACAGAGACAGCGCAGGGACAGGGCTTGCCTTTTTACTCTTTCAGCAGCAAAGCCAAGGCTATCCTACAGCCATGTGTGTTACTAATCTCTGTGTTCGTATGCACAAACTCTTCAGGTGCCAATGAACTCACCCCCCAAAAACTGAGGGGAAACTGTCAAACTGAAGCAATTATAAACACTGTCATGAGAGAATTACAAATACCTTCATTTTGCTAAAATGCCAGAGTATGTAAAAGGCAGAAAAAAATGCCTAGGATTTACTTTCACCCATGAACTTGCTGAGGATTCTCATTCATGACACCACTAATGGTTGACATTAGTGTCAAGCCTCTTGTCTTGCATATAACAATATTCATGGTTTTATGAGCTTTGTAAAACCATTAAGTTAGTTAAACACACACAGAAAACAAACATGTAGGAGGGAAAACTGAGAGGGAGCTTGACTGTGTTTAATAACAAAATATATAAGAGCTTATGAAAGAAAAGTCAAAATCTATTCTCAGATTTCTTAACTAGGTCAAACAACATTATTATCTGTTGTAATTATGTTCAGTGGGATTCATTTACTCATGAATTTGCAATCAATAACATTGTAGGAAGGATCTATATGGATTTTAAATATACTTAAAGGGGAAAAAAAAAGTCATTGTAGGACAGGATTAAATAATTTCTTTCTGCTATTCTTTGCCATCAAAGCATAAGCCATTCTTTACTCTTGGCTGCCAGAAAAAATGTAAGTCTCAAACATCATCTGGAAGCTTCAAAATATGGAGCATCCTATAGAACTTCAGATGAGATCTGGAACCAGAAACCATACAACTTGTAACAGTTCAAAACTAAAAAACTACTTTCATAAATCGCTTGAAAACAGGGAACATTATCCACTTGAAACAATTTCCTGTTTGTTTGCTCTGATGTGAGCTACTGCTACGTGGGAAATCTGGGAGCAATGCAGTAAGGAAATCTTTGTTAAACAGTATTGTTTGGTTGCTAAGGCCGCACCAAATTGTCTGGATAGCTGCAAGGAACAGTGAAACAATACAAAGGATAATTAGACAGACAACACGCTCCTAGGTCAAAAGGCAACACGCCCAGATGAATGCTAAACGAGTAACAAAGTTGTTTCACGTTAAACACAAGTGTCTAGAACTTGGAAAGGTTATTTAATACCCAAGTTGATAGTACAGAATGCCACTATTTTATCACCCTGTTTCTCTCCGCATAGCCCAAATGCATTTGGCAGTATATAAGGATATAAAGTGGCATCATATTTACCAATGAGACTATTCAGGGTTCAAACATACAAAGCAGGTACTGAAAGGTAACAAACGCACCCCAGCCTGTGACAGTTGATGAGTCCATTTTACGTCACGGCTAATACAAAATGATGATTTTTAGTTTTCGATAATTTTTTTCTGGGTACTACTTCACACTTAGTGCCACTAAGTGGTTGGCACTTTGTACGTGCTTTTTTCCTAAGTTTTTCATGGTTTTTGCTTCAACTGAAGCTTGGGTTTGGTTGCTGCTGTGTCTCAGGAAGTTGGAATGGTTAGACTGAAGTAAAACTTCCATCAGGTATCTCCTCTCTTTCCAGATACCTGAAAACACATCTGGAATTACTTTATAGCTTTTTAAAATAAGGTACGCAACTATAAAATAAGCATGCTCAACACAACCTTGAGGAGCCTCCACAGCTTTCATCAAGCAGGTTATATTCTTGGTTTCTATCTTTAATTAATTGCTACAGTAATAAATAATTTGACATGGCTCACATTCAGCAATTAAGCTTTTTACTGTTATTTTTGCAGCACATGTACTTTCACAGGTACTTTCTATTTCCTGTGACACTTGTTGCAGAATAGGGTTTGCGTGTCCAACTGACAATACAAAAATTTCCAAAGACTAAAAATATTATGTGTGGTTACTTAAAGGAATTTTAATTAAGCTCTGCCTTCTACTCTGATAACATCTAGAACATTTTATCCTGCCTCACAGAAGTGATATGAATATACATGGAAACACGTCTGTCGTGATTGTTAGTGTTTCAAAACAACAGATCTTTAGTTATTTTACCAAAAGCATAATTTTTTTTCCTAAAAAGGATGTCAATGCTCAAAAGAGATAGCAATCTATCCAGAATCATCTCAACAAATTATGAATAGAGCCCAAATGTTAAACCTAGGTTTCTCGTGTCCCTGATCAGCAACTTTTTCAACATTTCTTCAACAAATATATTGTTATTTCACAATTCTAAAATTCCTGTTGATCATCAGGTTTCTACTGTTCCCAAAGTCTGCTTACTCACTCCTACCAGTGGAAAAAAAAGTCTTACGACTTGAATGAAAAGAACAGTGAACAGCTTTATGAACACACCGAAATTCAACATACACTGCTCTATTAACAGATGCTGATTCCAGATCTTAGCCTCCAACCTATGAGCAAACATAAAGAAAGAGCCATTCTTCACTTAAATCTCTTGGATTTGCTTTCACAACAACGATGGGAGGATGCAGTTGACCCGGGTTGCTGAAGCATGTGGTGGCACAGCAGACCACCAGGTCTACTTCACTGGTTTTCGTTCAAACTATGCAGCACTACTGACAGCGTACGAAGCCCGTCTAAAAGCTGGATTTATCCCTGCCTTACTTGCTGCAGCTGCACTGAATCCCTGCTGATGTCACGCACAGCCAGTACTGTGGCACACGTGGCTGTGGCTGGTTTCTTGTTTCATCAGCATCATACAAGTGCTGGAGTCACCAGAATTAGTGGACACTTCTACATTATACTGCATTTATCCAGATTTTCTCATTTATTTCTTTAACATTTATTTACCAGCAAGATGCTACTAATCTTAAACTGTGCTAATAGATACAATAAAAGAGAAAAAAAATGCGAACTCATAAAATATATACTCATTTTAAGCACATCTGGTTATATACAAATGCTATTCTGATTTTCTCAGTTATGTAAATTATTCTCAATAATATCTTTAGATGGACCAAGAAACTGAGTTTCTGCTAGATGCCCTTTTTTGAGGCATTCTTACGAGGCCCTTAAAAAACCCATACCTAATATGGATATTAATCTTGATACTGGTATGAAACACTGAAAGCAAAGAGAGAGGCACAGCAGCCTCCTGACACCAGAGCAATGTCACTTTACAAGATAACCTAAATAATGTGAATAAAATCCCCAGTCATTGACAGTGAAATTCAGCATCTCTTAAGGGCCACTGACCACACATTTTCTTAGAGTGTGATATCTAGATATTCCTTTGCTTTACATAATACACATGTACTGATTGGTAACACCACAAATACAAACAAAGCAGTAGAAACTGAAATCAATCCAAATACATTAGAATATACATGACCAAGAAAACAAACCTGCACTTTCTCCCCTGTTTCTCATACCTTAGTCTGCATACATAGTTCTTGATGAACAAACACGTTATTATTTTCAATACAAACTACATAACTAATTCATCCAGCAACATCAGCTATGGAATTCTCTCTTCTTTCTCTGTGTTGGCAGTATACAGTGAATTTTCTTTGGAAGATATTTAACAAAGGTTTTGGGTTCACACGTTCCAATTACACAACAGGCAAAAAAGAACTATTATCTCACTAACAGGTCACATGGACTAAGTCCAGACTGCAAATTCTTACCTCACCTCTCTCAATTCTTTACTGATTTTAAGCGACTTTAATGGAAATAATTAAATAACCAGCAAAAGTAGCTGGTACTTCTGTCACACATTTATGATACGTTACATGATGATAAGATGAATGATTACCAACCTGTGAAATAGAAACAGGCTTACAAGTGGCTTCGTTCAGTGGTATGGTTCAGTGTAATGTTTGTAAAGCCAAGTCAAACCTTTCAGTGAGAGGAAGTTTTACGTGTATTGATAACTTCCCCTCCACGTCTAAATCGGAACTTACATTTCACTTCTGCAGTAGAAACACTTCCCTATTAACAATTTATCTAAGGAGTTTCAGATATGTTTGTATTTCAGCCAAACTCTGGGACGAAGAAACATAAATGAATGCTGCATCAATAAATAAATAAAAGATAAATTAATTTCAACAAGTAGTTAATTAACCATATGGCTGTAACATGAAAGATGGCCTGGGAGAAAATACAGAAAGTCTTTTTGACTTTATTGTGGGAATGGGTACTATGACAGCTGAGCTTTCATTTGGACTTAAAAAAAACCCCACAGAACAAAATCTTCATAGAAATCTTCTAAGTTTTATCATAAAGATTATTTTTTTTACCTCCAGCAAGTATGAACATCCTTTCTTTAAGGAAAGCTGACTCAACTGAGAGAGCAGCTGTCAATTTGTCTAGTTATAGGTACTCACATGAAGCTTCTTTTCTGTTCTCAAAGCCTCTGAAAACACAGGCAAGAATAGTAATACAAACATTACCTCTTGCCTACACAAAGACACAGCAGAAATTCTAAGGCATAAAACCTTGTCTGGCAATATCTGGTTTTCTAGGTATCTGGGCCAGACTACAATCCCTTAGAAGTCTTGCTGCTACAGATGATCTTCAGATTTGGAGCTTTGCCTTATAACTAAGTAATTTAGTCCTACCAAAGATTCAGTAGTCTTTTTCTCCACTGCTGTTAATATCTCTGGCACTTTCATTCCTAAAATGGGATTTTTAGATTTTCATTTGGCATGAATTTCCTAGAAATGTAACCAGTCTTCCACAAGAGAAAAAGAAAAAGAGAAGTAATGTTGCATAAAATTTAAAAGTGATGTTTTTATTATTAAAAAACCCAAACTAACCAAACAAACAAATCAACCCCAAATATTTCAGTTTAGAAGATTTCTCCTCCATCTTTTCCACACCTATAACCATTGTCTGGGATGTATGAAGTGAATTCCTTGTGTGTCCAACACAAAAAAGTCCTTGATGCATCTTTTCCCCTTCCAAACTCCCCATCACCATAATCCTCTGGAGACTTTTTGCTATATTCTCTGCCACATTGCTCCTTTTCCCCTTTTTTGTACTAATATTCAGATGCTCTTTGAGGAAGCATTATGAAGAGAACAGGACATTCTTCTTGTCTAGCTGCTTTAATGGCTGAGCAACCATTACTCATACATAACCAGCAAATACTCCAATTCCTTTATGGGGCTTCATTTCTTACAGTCTCTTCCCTACTTTGAAAAGTCTGAAATATAATAGGTATAGGATTTCTTTCCTGAAACTCTAGAACAGATGGAAAGATAAAACGGATTAGAGATTAAATCAGGGAAATTATTTTTAAATACTTATTTTGCCTAAACTCAGACACATGAGAAGAGAGAAACTGGGCTACAAATTTCCCCAAGTAAACGCTACTGGCTTTGCTATTATGGACTGTGGTATTCATTCTTCCTATCTTTATACATAGGTGAGAAGTACCAACTCCACAAAACATTCTTTCTAAACCTCTATCCTCATACTGTACAAAGAGCACTTCCTTCTCTACAGAACTGTGACTGAACAGGACAAACAGCAGCCATGTACATAATGTACAATCACCTAAATCAGACGGATGAGGTTTCTTTATTCATTGAAGTAGAACACACAAATACTTTTATTAAGAAATTTAGTGGTTGAAAAAGAGGTCATATCTGACACAGGACAGTGTGAGGATACCCAGTGTGATAGTCAGAAGCAGACTATTAGTCATTATTGGGCTCCCTCTGTCCACTGAGAATGTTGGATTTGACAACATCGAAGGCTGCTAGAAGCTACAGTCCCAAAGATACTGCTGAAGATCACCCGATCTCTAGTGCTATGTAATTCTAACACAGTGTCTGACAGCAGGGCAGAATGTCCCACCTGTGGCACAAGCAACTACCATGGCAAACAAGAAACTTAAATAATAATTTCAAAAAAAAAATCACAAAGATGAATACAAGAAAAATTCTACATACTCACATTTTTTAAAAATCCTTAACAACACAACAGCTAGGACATATATGGGAAATACTGGCTGAAATTGCTACTAGCATATGCAAGAAGTACAACTCACCATGTGACTCATCTTACAGAGCCTTGTATGGCAGACCATGCATGGAGATTATTATCAGACAGGAAAAAAAGAAAGATTAAAAAATAATTTTGATAGCACAAGATGCCAAAAGACCAAACCATACACAGTAGAAAACAATGTGATAAAACACAAAAACTGGAGGGAGAAGAGGAAATCAGTTCGAACTCAATTGTCTCAAGTCCTGCACAGTCACTCTTGATACGGCACGCCATCAGGAAATCCTGACCATTAAAGTGTCAGACCATTAAAAATATAGTTTATGTAAGTCCTTTTCTAGAACACTGCCAAAACAGAAACCCTCTTAAAATAAAATATTTTCATTAAAAATAATATTTTGAATTTCATAGAAACCCTTACTTAGAAAGAAGTGAGATTTAATTAATAGCATACTTCCAAACTACTAATTTATTTAACAGGCTTTATTTCACTGTCAGGGAGCTGCTCTCATGCAAGATCAGCTTCAAAGAATGTAAAGGATAAGTCTCATCTGGTCCATAATCTAAACATAATCCATCACACTTGGAAGCAGGATAATGGCAGGAATGTAAAGGTTCAGGGCTATAAGCTAAATTCCCAACAGTAATTTCCAGAAGCGTTCTTACTGTCCCAACATTTTATACAACTGTAGTCTCCAATTCACTTTTAAGGTGCACATATAATAAAGCAAGTTACACTTTGATACATGAATTTCTGATCAAAACCAGTTCTGTACTCAAGTAGCAAACTTCTCAGAGAAACAATACCACCCCAAGAACACATCTGGTACCTACAGTCTCCTTTCCCAGTAGACCTTGGAAAGACTTAACATGCCCTTACTGTCAAATTACTTTGCACAGCACAAGCGAAGAACGTAGGTCTCTATGCTGGTATCTCAGCTTCCTTCAAAGCACTGAACTTTAACAAACGAGAATATATAACTATCAAGATTCACTCATTTACAAATTTTGTATTCCCTCAAAAGAATAACCACCTAAGTATAAAAAACCCCTAAACTTGTTTCTTTACTTCCTATCCTCATTAGCATTAGGCTTCTACAGCACTGCAAGCCATACTTTCAGTAACGATGCAAACACAGAAGCAATTCTACTCCAGTACGATTAACTTGCCAAAAAAAGAGCTTACAATATTAGTTTTAAAAGGGCAGTATCTAGTGCTTATTTTTTATTTAACTTTCTTACTGCAACAGGAACAAAGATGTCAACTTCCCACTGAATATTGAGAACAAACACAGAACTGCACAACATTGGCTTGTTCTGTTTGTTCTTCTGATCCACCTGCACTTTGAATAAAGTAAAGCAAGCTCCCACTAAGCCTGAGCCAGTAGTATTCCCTGCTTTTCATGGGGGCCTATAAGCTCAGGGTCATCCCCATACCAGTCAGGTCTCATGCTTTTAGATGGTACTGTGCATTCACGTCACGGCTGAGAGGCCATAACTCATCAGCGCTATTTTTCCTTCAGTTCTATCTCCTGGAGTTTCTTATCATTTAGAACAAGTTTCCAAGGGGGATGCAGATTCCTACTGAGCAAATTTAAGCTTGCTGAGAGTAGTTTGGTTTCTCATCATTCCCTCTCCTGGCTGATAGACTCTGATCTGAGAGTCACAGACCGATGGTCAACTTTTCAAGCACCAGGTAAGGGTGCACTGCTAAATTTGCATGCTCTCCTGACATTTCTGATTGGCACAGAAAGTGTGCCCTGCTCTGCCCATGGGGTGAGAGAAGTGGGGCAGAGAACAGAACATTTACTGCTAAGAGAGAAACCCATTTTTGCCATCAAATTGAAGGCTGCTCCAGGCTGGAAACACACTGATGCTCTGAATCCTGTGTTAAGCATGAACTAACAAAGGCAAAAAAATTTTATCAATGATTGGCTAAACAATATTAAACCAAAAAGCAGAAGGGAGGCAAAGACAGCAGTGGAAAGATACACTAGTCAGGCCTGGAGAGTGAAAGAGTAGAGGAAGAGAAGGAAAGAGAATTGTATTTGCTACTGTTTATTCCAGATTTCCTTATACACTGCTCTGTAAGTTAAGGAAGCACACATTTCCACAGCAATGATGAGACTGAACCTACTCTGAATAAAGAATTCATTTCCATGGTATGCTAACCACACAAAGAGAAAGAAAAACACAAACTAAATCTAAAGTTTTAAGAAGTAGCATTTGAAACCTAAAACTAAGGCAAGGATACCGCAGCAAAGGAATACACATAAATACAGGCTGCACAGACAACTTCATTCTAACACTTGTCATTGCAAACATATCATCTGTGATGATGTTTTATTTCCTTTCAATATATTAAAAGGTATGTATACACCACACACAAAAAATGCATCCTGTAACAAGGTCAAAGCGACCACAGGTATGCATGACTTTGTTAACCAGCAAACAGCAACTTAAATACCTTATCTCATCTTTCCTAACCCACAGTTCTCTGGAAAAACAAAACTTCACATCCTCAGTTTGCAGACTTAAGGATATAAAAAACTCTATTGGTGCACTGTACTCGAAGAAAAAACAATGTCAAAATGCTCAACAAATTTACGCTTGATATTATTTCCAAAAAGACTGTGCCAAAAGCCAGCAGTTTTTGCAGAGTTCTCTTGCAGAGCACAACCCAAGGTAGTTTGTTTAACCTTCTCTCCCTTCACTGCCTGCTTATTTTTTCCTTGTGAGAAGAGGGCAATTCCAGCTCCCAGTTCAAAGAGGAAAATACTTTTCCTCATTATCCTCATTATGCTCATTATCCTCAATTATCCTCATTAATGTCAAATTGATACCTTTCCTGAGTAAATGCAAAGAAGTAATGAATGCTGGCAGCTTTGCTCCCGAAGACTATTTCAGAAAAGGACTCCAGGACATCAGTTGTAAAGTAACCAAGAACTTCAAATCATGTATCATTAAAAAACAAACAAACAAACAAAAAAACCCCAAACCCAATACATTAGCCCAGACTGGGTTGACTTACAGAGCACTTTCACATCTTTGTAAATAACTGTCTAGTGAAGTGCTCAGAAGTATTGTAATAGTATTTCTGATACCAAGGTATGTTTTGAAAATTCAAGTGTTAAATATATATACACAAGGATTAAAAAAAGCAAAGGAGAAAAACAAACAAATACAATAAAGGATCGGAATACGCTCAAGCATACACAAATAAGGGACAGAAAATGTCTCATGCATTAAATATCAATTTCAGAAAAGAACAACTGTTCTATGCTCCGATTCTGTCAGTTTTGCCTAGTAACTCTCCATATGAACATAAGAGCTGGAAAGGAAAACAACCTAGACTAACTCAATCTGCCACTTTTAACACAAACATGTCAAGGACAGAAAAACAGAATAAATGAAACTAACATTTTCAAAAGCATATTCTTACAGTAATTTTTCTGAGGAATCAAAAAAAACCCCCTTTTTTTTTCCACATCCAGGTAACTACCTAAATTTAACTATTAAAAAAAAAAAATTATCGGACCATTTCCCTGAATGAAATTTTCTGCCCTGCACTCAGGGGATCACCTGTTCTGAAAACTCAACTCCAATGGGTTTCAGTTCCCAGCAGACGTTACCAAAGCGTTAGTAGCACATAGGAGACCGACTATTTCTCAACTACAGCATTAATTTCCTTGTGGTGGCATAAACGTGTCTTATAATGTTGTCGTAAGTTCTATTTTCAAATTAGATGTAGTTAGTTGTCTCTGTTTTTTCTGTTTATCAAATGTACTCTTCTGAGCCAGGTCCTTTCATTCATCAAATTCTACAGAAAAACAGCAGTGTCAGCTGCTTAGTTTACTGGTAGTCTGGGATATCTATTTTCTTGGGGGGAAAAAGTTAGATGAGTACAAAAATTAACAAATATATAGAAACTCTAGGATTGTTCACTATGTCACTTATCCAAATTTGCTTCGCATGTGTGGGTTAGTG
The DNA here is from genome assembly GCA_013398015.1 of Oreocharis arfaki. Taxonomy (NCBI): domain Eukaryota; kingdom Metazoa; phylum Chordata; class Aves; order Passeriformes; family Paramythiidae; genus Oreocharis; species Oreocharis arfaki. The sequence continues at coordinate 311,945 of VZRR01004865.1, forward strand.
TGGGTATTGGTTTTGGAGGTTTCTCAGTGCATTTTAAGTCTTTAACAGCAAAAGGTAGTGCTGAGTTCACGTGAGACCCCAGTTAGCAATATTTTTTTTAAGAACAAGCATGAAACACTTGTATTTCTAGTCAGACCTTCTGACTAAATTTATCTATGCTTACTGCAAATAAAAGTAAACTAAATGAGCAAGAATCCCAAGTTGTTCAATTCCTTAGGGAAACACATGAGAGCCTTCAGGGCTTTAAGTCCTCAGACGAAGCACAAGGGCATAGCACAAACCTGACAAAAAAATCCCACCTAACGTGCAAGAAGCCAGCACACAAACTGGACTTCTGTAAGATGACAATACTCAGTGCCATGCAGAGCTATTCTTAGCCACCATAAACACACCAAGGTTTCAGAGTTAACAGCTTCTTTGTCAGTTTCATGGGAGAAGACTAGTCACATCCGAAATAAAAATAGGTTGTCATATGCTTATCCATGGAACTCCAAAATACATGGCTAAATTGGTCATTTAAAAGATTTGAGCTGTGTGTATTGGTATCATAAGGAAAAAGAAAAACCTTTTTTTTCTCCTGCCTTCCCCAACTTTCATTTTAAATTTTGATCTGATTCTAATTTACTCCAAAAAGTAGTTTGTTCTCCCCACAGCAGGAACCTTTATCTGGTTTCAATACATTCTCTTAAGCTCTAAAAACCATTGCAGAGAACTGTAACTGAGAGGCTGAGACAGGGATGAATGGGAAGTTCTGGCCATGGAGGCACTAGGGAAAGTGGGACTCTCAGCACGGCCTGCATGAACAACACCTCCCTGAGCAGGCACGGAGACCCCCCTGCACCCACCTGCAGTTTCACAACACACCCAGATCTGGAGGCAAACAACCACGTAATGACTCACAGAAATGGACAGGATGGGCACATTTAACAGTGACAACTCCAAAGAAACAGCTGCAAAATCTCTTGCCAACTGAAAAACAGCCCAGGACATGTGGAGAATGTTACACCTGGCACTCTTGGCTCCCATACCATGACCATAGACTACAGATGTAAGAGCTTGACAGAAGCATTGTGGTGCTTTTTTGACGGACAGACACCTGGAGCACACCCATCCTAGTGCCTGACTGCTGGGGGGACCCCTTGGACACACACACTTTGCTCCCCTCAGTTCATACTTTAAATAACGTCTGCTTTCCATCTTATAAGGTCTCGCATTTACATCTGCTACATGGTTTATACTATGTTGCCACAGCATTTCCTACTCCGTTTCGTGGTAAAAATTAAGTAGTAGGTTTCCTATTTTTGCAGGAAGACATGGAAAATATCCAGAGCCTGTCAGCAAAGTAACAGAAACACTGGCCTACAAAATGAAGTATTGTAAAATCTATTCTGAACTCTTCCATGCTGATGGGCAGGGATAAAAACATGTTTATACATAAAACCATATTTTAAAGAGAACAGCCAGTAGGAGATGAGACAACTGTGTCATAGCTACATTCAGAACTGCAGCCATTCAAATGCTACCAGATTTTGAGGCTTGAAAAGTAACTAAGCTTTTAACTGCATGTGCTGACACCAACTACGGCTGGCCATTAATAACAGCAGTACTTGCATGATATTTAGAAGACTACACAGTCCGCCACAAACTTAAGAATGAAAAATATACAGGGAAAAAAGATAAGAAACTTTTAAGATTCTGATTTTAAAATTCTCTAATGTACATCCTTCTTTAGGAAGAAAGGGTGAAATTTCCTAGTAAAGAATATCACAAAATAAATATTGGCCTGATAATCTGTAGGGCTCCTCACTACTGCTAAATGATGAAAAAAAAAAAAATAAGGTCATTTAAGTTTCTGACCAAAATTAGAACAGACATGTAGTCAATGCTGCCATCTCCCAAGCTGCAATATATAAATATATTGGCAGCATCATTTTTAAAACGGAGCAATACTCACTTCATTCTTGCTCAGGTACATTATTAACAGAACTGTTATTACGCATTGCCCAGTTATTCCCACTTAACCCTGGAAATCTCAGTTTCTCTGGTCAAAGTTTTTAACCTCAAGCTCCCTCTGTATAGCGAGGTGACACAGGCAAATTCTGCATGTATTCTCATAAAACATTATCTCATTAATCATTTTACAGTAATAAAACACAGATGAGACGAACAACTGAACAACTTCTGGAAGGAACAGAAGCAGAGATGCAGTTTGGCCATGGTGGGAACTGTGCAGCTCAGCTGGGGGTTAGGGCTTCAAAGCAGGGAGCGCTCCAGTCCTGACACCTGGAAGGAGACCAAATGCCAACCACGAAACGATAACAAGCTCTGGCCTCTGCCAAGCTGCACTTTTGGCCACTGACCTGGAAATGTGAGTTTCACATACAGAGCTCAGCGCTCATCTTCTTCCCTCAGGGTGCGGTATTTAAGTTTGGTCACAAATTAACACCACCATAAAAAACCAAGATGCTTTAATCGCGTCAGGATGGCACAGCTGCACCTCATGGGTCTCTGTCACCTCTCTCAGTCCTCAAATAGTTAAAACTATCCAATATTCACAACCACTTTTAGGCAGTCAGTCTTAGCAACCTCAGTCTTAAAACTGCAAACAATTCTCAAGAACTTAACATCATTTTTCTCAGCACCATTAGGTAGAAGGTCTCAGCAGAAGTAAGAAAGCAGAGAAGAGATACAAAAACTTGAGAAAAAACTAAAAATGTGAAAGAATCTACGTTAAAAAAACAGTTTCTAAATTAAAGTTAACCGAGGACACAGTACTTTCTCACTTCAGGCTTTCAGAATAAGAAGTGCAGTGCATACTGTTTTCTTTTTTATTTTAAAAACTTGCATCTACAGGAAGACACCAGTTTGGCACAGCAAGATCAAATTGCAGTGATGCTGAACTTCAGCTCAATATGCTTCAAAAAGTTTTCATGCTTGGTGGCAGCGTAATCCACATCCTTTACCACATTTTAGATAGTGAAATCCTACTGTTTGCTTCAAATAATATAGAACCAATGCCTACGCTCTCCCTAAGGACCTCCCAGGCTCTGTCCTGTCATCCTCTCTCCTGTTTGATTAAACATTCCTGTTTTCCTTGTTTTCTCTGACGCGACCACCTCAGTTTTCCAGTTACAGTAATGTCTTCAGGGATAATGTGGCCAAAAAAGATAGGAATAAACTACAAATTAAAAATAAATACATAAATACAAATTATTCAAATAAACCTTTGAACAATACTACAGTGATAGATACTAGGAAAACTTTCAACAGTGAATCCTTTTGGTCACCTTTTGCCGTATTTGTGAAGCCTGGGATTGCCCATAGTTTTCTTAAGGTAGTTCTTTCAGAATTAGTGATAAACTTTTCAGTTTTCCTATGGAAGAAAAACTATAACTTGAAGTACTCTTTCGGATTTTTAAAAAATCTTTATTTAAGAAGAAAAGAAGAAAGAGAAAAAGACTGCAAAATTTTTCCTATTCATGCACTTCTGCTAGGTTATTTCTAGGTTCTGGGTTCCTCCTTCCTTTTTTCCTACCCAGTTACTTTCTGAAGAGAGAGAGGTTCAAAGATGAAAACACTCCTACAAGCAGAACAATGTATGATTCCACCTTAATATCCCTGGCTTAGTCTATCATGGGTCTCTGGACACAGTGTTCAAACAGTTATGAAAAAACTTTGAACTTCTCAGCCAAACCTCAGTACACCGGGGTTAGCTTCCTTCTTTCTTCACTTTGATGTCATAAAAACGAAGTGCCAGTTGCCAGCCTGTCTTTTTTCAGGACAAGACCTCATTTGTAGCTGAAAGAACAGTAAAAATCTGGTGATATTTGGCCCAGCTGCTATGTCCTGCTGACAGCCAGCAGAAAGCAAGATGTTAGAGAGCAAAAAGAGGAAGGTTTCCACTGAGATGTCAGACACGCGATTTTCTAAGCCGAACATGGGCTGCACTAAGAGCTGCTGAGCTGTCACTAACCACTGACCCTCACAAACATCACTGTTCCTAACCTGAAGATCTTCAGTTCTAGTTCAGCAGCGTGAACAAAGGAAGCGAACAGGGATGATGAATAAAAGAAGCAAAGGGAAGAAAATTAACAACCCCCAGGGCTAGTACACTTTGATAGTGCTGTGAATGTAACAATTCTTTCAAATATCCATCAATTAGTTAGCATTGATTTGCAAGTGCTTAAGGCATTCATACATCTTTCTAGATCACCATTCTTGTCTGTACCACTTGCCTGCAAAGAAAACTTCAAAAAATAAAGTTGAAAATATCCCCAAACCACATGCCAGCTGTGCCTGATGGGCAGAAGCAGAGGAGTTATTTATACCTCCCATGCTGTGCTTTCCTAAGATCTCTTTAAAAACTTAATTGCTTCTAGAACTTAAATGAATTCTTGAGCAAGAAGCCTATATATATTAATGTTTTAAATTGAAAACTTTATTTTTGAAGATTGAAATTTTTTTTTTAAACTCTAAGCAGTCTGTTTCTGAGGCTACATATATCTGACAAAAAGTATTCTTTCTTTCCTTTGGATTTTCAAATTCTTGATTCTTAGGAGAAGAATGAGAAAAGGCAGAGAACGAGGAAAATGTTTTATATGCCTGTTGTTTTCTACTACTACTTTGAAAGTATTAAAAATACATATATATTCATTAATAGAATTTGTTCTGAACTGAGTAAAATCTGTCCTACACATAGTGTTTTTCTTTTTTCTAACGATGCCTAGTTAGGGCATCAAGTTTAAATTCTGACAAAAATTAATTAAAGAATCATAAACTATGTAATTCTGTAACTGTACTGAAACATTTTCCACACCTGGCTTTTTGACAATCACTGTATTTTAAGTACTTCTATATCAGTCTGTAAGAGACTCCTGGATTTGTCTAATGAGAGTTATCAACGCAAACTCAATGATAAAACCTTAATTTTCAAATAATTAATTTTCTGTTATTGCAGTTTGGTAGTCTATTATACAAATCATATTTCATTTAACTCCCCTGAAATCTCTCACAGAATGTAGTTTCCACCAGACCCACTAATAAAAACCTTTGCTTGTGACATTCACACAGGCAACTGGGAATGTTAAGAGTTCAAAAACTTAATTCTTATTTACGGTACCATGGCCCAGTTTCTTCTAGGTTCCAAGTGTTCTTTCTGATTTAGAACGGCCTTTTCCTCTTGAAGTTTAGATTGACCCTTTATTTTGCACTGTACCTAACAGAACTTCGCACTGTAGCAAACAGCTAGCTCCCTTTGACCTAGCATTTGTACTCTTTGCACAGGAATGAGGAAGAATATTTATTTCTGTAGAGGGGAAAACCTCTATCTACACGTACACAGGATATAATATAGCAAACAAAAGTTGGCAATCACTTTTCTAAATAAGTAAATGTCATTATGTCAGTTCTCTCAAATGCTATTAAACCCCAAATGTCTAAACCTTTCCCCTTCAAATACAAAAGCACCAGAGCTAGGGTGTAAAAAAAAAAAAAAGTCAGCAGAAATGGGGTATTTGATATGGCTTGTTGCAATTGGTTTATCTGGAGCTTTCCTGAAGTCCATGCAGAGCATGCAGTTTATTCCAGCAACAGTAGCTGACAGAGTGGTTTGCATTTGGTGCACTTTCTCCTTTCAACAGCATTCTCTTCTGCAATACGAATCATTACAGAACCAAGTCATGGGCTTAGCAAAAGGTCTATTACTTTCATAGAAAGAATGTCCCACAGGGAAGCTCAGTCTAGCATATCTATGCCTGATGAAGACAAATAATGTATATCCCAACATACAATGTACTTCCTACAACACAGGCATTTTATTAAAAAATAATACAAAGAACCTCACACAAAACAATACTCACAAAAATTTTGTTTTAAATAACAGTTCAATATTTTCTATCTTTACATGCAGAGAAGCTGAAAGTAAGGCCCAAAACATCATATAACCAACAGCTAATTATGACTGGTAAAAATCTGGATACATACACTTCCCTAATGAGCATCCACACTCTAACGCCCAATTCACATGGAAGGTGCTACGGTATAGACTGCTGACATCAAACAGGTATGGCAAGCAAAAAGTATACATCTAGCTATGAATGCTCAGCAATAATGGAAGCTAGACCAACCCCAAAATACCCACCCACCCCCCCCCATCTTCAGTCATACAGAAGTAAAATGAGCAAATATAAAAAGGCTTCTATGCAAAAGACAGGAGAGCAAGACTCGATGATCCAGCTGAGCTGAGACATCCATACATGCCCATCAAGAGAGGCAGTCTGCCTCTCACTGCCAGGCAGATGATCCTGAACATTCTTTTACACGAGCCTCAACATCCATCCTTCTTCCCTTGAGATCATTCGCTAATGTATGCTGGGTATTCTTCGCCTTCAGGGTGGTACTTGGCTTTGACAAGTTTGGATGTTATACTTACAGCGCTGTTATCTTCTTCCAGCCTACATCCACTTACAGACCTTGTTACTCCAAACTTACCCAGGAACAAAGCAAGAAGGGGAAAAAACCCCACCCAATCTTCTCTTTACATACCAAATTTTACTACACAGAGCGTTACTAGCACCTCATTTAATGGAATATATGCCAACACACCATATATCAGGAAATGCAATGACTCATTATGTGACTCAAGATGTAATACACAAGAGGCCATCATCAAAGGCCACATAAGTTCATAAACAGAGCCAAACATGGAGGCGACACTCCACAATACATTAACACATTGATACAGCCACATTGTATTGGGCAATTTACTACTGACAGAAACCTGCTTTTCCCGTGACAACTGAAAGACTATGGAAAAGTCATCATATGTCCCTTCTACAGGAAAAAAACTTGCTGCTCAAGCAGTACAGGAACCTGTAACTACATTTACTAATACAAAGTACACTAAGATGCTTTTTTTTCAATAAAGCAGAATTTAGTAGCTTTTTCAATACTTAACACATTTGGATTCATTTTTCCATTAAAAATTGACTTTTCAATATGTCAAAACAATTTTGGAAGATATAATAATAAAAAAAATTGTTACATTCACTAGAAAGAGCCTATCAGGTTTCAGCATACAAGGCAACACTACTAACTGACATGATCCTTTGAAGTCAAGGTTACAATACAGAAAAAGTTTCCTACAAAAAAGACTGAGCATATTATTGTTTGGGATGCTTAACACTAGAGAAATAAAGTTAACACCCTACTTAATACTGTACTTATTTAATAACTATTATTGTTTTAGAGGCACCAAAAATAGTATCTCATGGAAACAGGATTTCTCTAAATTGTGAAGTAATACTGAGTTTTTCACTGGAATATAAAAGCTGTATGAAAATTCTCCAGAGCATGACAGTGCCACTAATAACTCTTAGCCCAAAGGGCAGGAGGAAAAGCAATCATGTAAAGTCTCTGGCCAATTTTTTCCCCAGGCTTTATTTTTCTTTGCAGTTCAACAGTTAATGGGAAAACAAGTTGAAATTTATCATACAATAATAATTCCTAATATGTTAAAAACTTGTGCTTTTATCACTCTTTAGAAGCATAATCCACTAGCAAATCGCCACAGAAGCAGCAATCTGTGATTTTGCTAAAAAGCCAGGCACATCTCCACATATACTCCACCTCACCCATCTTCTCCTAAAGAAAAAGACTGTCAAGAAAACATTTGTTTTCCCAGAATTCTTCCTATGGTCTTTTATCATATATATTCCTATCATGCCACTGTAACATGATCTTTCTTATTTAAATTACAGCTTCAGTGCTGTCCTCAAATAAAAAGTCACAGGATAAAAATGAATCCATTACATCTACTTTGTTAAATACTGTATTAGCAGAGCAGAACCTCTCTCGAGAGCCAGGAGTTCATTTTTGGTTGGCAAAGGAGGAAGTAATCTTCAGTCAAACTAATCCTATGGGAAGGTAAGTGAATCTTAAAAAGCAAACTCCAAGTGCTTTTTTTCATTCACAGAAACAATGATTCAAAAGCATCTGCCAGGCAGCTCCCCAGTTTTCATGTACTCGTCAGCACCTGGCAGCCATAGCTCCAATAATTCACTTGCTTTTAAAGTTGCTCTGTTTCTTTCTGATTTTATAACACAGTTTCCAAACCAACTGCTGTACAGGCAGATACAACTCACTCTCCTGGCAGGACTTTGTTCCCAGGCTCACAACTCTAAGCAACTTAGAAAATCACTGTCACAAACCCTTATCAAAAAGAGGCCAAGGGCAATGACCTCAGTGTAGCTTTGGCAGGCGTGTTGTTTAAGTGCAGCCCTGTTCTCTTAACAGTGTAAGTTCTTGATACCCATGCATGACTTCTGAATCAAGTTGAGCAAGGTGGTATGAAACATCTCACAAAGCACCTCCAAAACTGATTTACCAGAAGAAGACAGGGATGAATCCAAGGACAGAGAAGCACCCACACACAAGAGTACCTTTCTGTTTAGTCCCATCTACCAGACAGACACAGCACAACTGCAGCACAGCAACAGAAAGCTCTGTGATAGGTTTTAGAAAGACTACGCATCCTATTTCAAAAAAAACCCCAAAAAACCCACAGAAATAATTCTTAACTTCCAAACAGGACTTGACTATTAATACAGTATATATTGGAAACAAAACCTTTTAATAAAGCAGTAATGGACTGTACTTTTTTTGAAAGCCATTGTTCCTGTCCAGAGTGTAAGCCCCAGAAATACATGCCCAGTTTTCACTAAAACTTGTGTCATGTCTTACAGAAAGGTATTTATCACTTAATGTTTTTCACTGTAAGCAGCACCACATTTGGTTTTTGAACCTGCATATTGAATTACTAAACGCAATTCTCAGGACATCCAGACCTCCTTAACCTTAAATGAAGGTTTTTGTGAACAAAATAAAAGAGCTTTCTTACACCAAGCAACATAAATAACAATCAAAATTAATATTTTTCCTACAATTTAGAAACTCAGAAGAATGGTTAGACAGACCACATATTGAAACTGCAATGGGCTAAACAACGGAATCCAAGAATATTGAGATACATCATCACAAGTAAGATTCCTTAAATACTATGGAACCAAGCAACCTGACGACAAGCCAGTTTAAAGCCCTCATCACATTCGCAACTTCTGTAAGCAAATAGTTCTTACACAGGAACATCCTCACTTCACTGCTGGATTAAAAGAACATTCCTGACTCCATTTAAAAAGAAGTAATACCTAAAATTGTTGGCACAGAGACAACATTCTGAAACTAGGCCATATGAATGTCACTTCATTGTTGTTACTGAAAGAAAAAAGATCAACTACAATAAAACCTTAGCCAGCACTGCAACATTATGCCAACTAAGCAAGCCCTTAACCAGACCCATGGAGCTCTGCTGCCTTTGTGCTACACACTTAAACACTCTCTGCAGATGCTTATTTTCATGTACATGGAAATGCATGCAAGCATACCCACTCCTTTTCTGATATCCTTCAGCATACAAAAATTTAAATTATGATATAAACCATAAAAAGTAGCATTTGCACCTAAAAAATCTATGAAAACACAGCAAAAACTTCTCTCATGTAATTTCTTAGCATATGAATGTTTACTGAATTTCCAAACACATCCTCAACATAAATATTGTGTAATTCCTTGCTCTACACATACTGCATCACTTGGTTAGAAAATGTTTTAGGAACAAAGCAAATGGCTTGTCCACTTCAGCTCAACTCACTAAGGTATGCATGTGAATCACAATCCTCGGAGCTGGTACAGGCTGCACAGAGGGCTCTGCTCCTGGCCAGTCTGCACAGCTCGCCATGAGAATGAGACTCTCGCACGCTCACAGAGTAGACACGCAGCTATGCTGGAATCACAACCATTTTCACAAATGGAGTCACAATCCTGGGAAAGTGAAATAAACCCCCAGCACACTGGAGCACATAGAAAATTGGTTTGTTGGTAGATGATCCAAGTGCCACTTTCTGATGAAGGAGTCAGGAAGATCTTACTCTGTTGTGCTTACATAACAGAGGGCATAAAGGAGAAAACATAGCATCATATATAACCTCTTCTCAGGCACCCTTTTTATTATTATTACTCTCTATCTTGTTGTTATTACTATTAGTCTATCTTCTTGCAGCTGACAATTATCTAGTCTAGAAGCTGCAATTTATCTCCTTATCTATACAATTATATATCTAATTGCAGACTGAATTTATTGTAACTGATTGTATCCTATGATTTACTTTAGTTTGGAAACAATATACATGAATCAACATTAAGGATTTTTAATCATTTTCATACAGCAGCTTCAACTTCTACTATAAAATACTAGAAAAATCCCTCCGGTTCTGTCTATTGCAGCAAGACCGTTAATAACTACCAAGTACAATTACAAGGTATTATTTGGAACAGATGCTGCTAATCTGCAAACCACAAACAAACTAAAAAGCAAAACCTATAAGGATACCTCCTCTGAAACATGCATCACTTTAATTTATAAGACAAAAGCCTAGAAGTTATCAGTCCAAAACATGAATTACAGCAGTTAATACAAAAAGCAAATCAGGTCCGAACGAGCTTTTAGGACAAACTAAGTATCTGCGTACTCTCCTAGCACTGATCCATACACTGTACAATAACTTGCTACTAATTACTTCAAATAAGACAGGAGAATATATACTACTGTACTGGGGTAAAAATCCTAAGGGAAGTATTTTGATGAAGCGGATGGTGAGTGGAAACTGTGCATCCCAGTACATCTCAAGCAGCAATTAATGAAACATAATGCTGCAATACCAGTTACCTCCAGATTTTAACTTTTTTCGTTTTTATGAATACAAGAAACTTAAGGCATACTAAATACTCAGCTGACATTCAATTACGTCATCTTTGTCACCTCCTGGCGTCCTGTCATGAAGTTGCTGCGCTTACATTAGCAAAGCCTTCTACACAGTGCGCGGCATCTCCTGGCCCGAGACCCTGCATTGAAGCATGTGTGAAGGGGTGATGTGAGGACAGAAGGGTTGTCTGAACCAAGAGCAGCATCCTTGCTTCGCTGGTTCAATTCAGACAAGGAATCCTGCTAGAAACTCTCCTTTCAGGCCATTTAGAAGATCAAAGCGGGCAGTTTTTCCAGGCATAATAATAGGTTTGAGGCACAAAAATAATGCTCTCTCTGGAAAATACACTGTCCAAGGGTGACTGATTTGCTTTAAAGGAACATTTGGAGCTTGACAGAGCTAAGATGTAGTGTCAGCATCTGGTAACTCCGCAGAGACGAGCATCTATTTGTCCCCTCTCTCGGACAGCAAAGGGTGCAAAGAACTTTACCAGACTGAAACAACTGCAGCCTAAGAAAATAAAATCATAAATATATACATACAAAATCTTACATGAGAACTAAGAAGCAAATAGCTCTCAGACCGGCTATCCCAAGTTGCACCAGCATACAGGAGCACAAAAATCCTGGTTTTTAAAGGGCAATTTCACACGGCAGCATGCAAAAAGAAAAAAAAAAAACAAGAAAAGAAAAAAAGGGTAAGATCTCTGCTACGCTGCTGTGGTTCCCGGTGCAGCAACATACTTACTGCTGCTGCCGCTCCAGGATTTCAGCAGAGACTTAATGCTGATCTCGAAGAAGAGGGAGTCCTGCAGGCTGAGCATGGTGCGGGCAGGGCGGAGCGGGGCGCCGGCCGCGCCGCCGCCTCCGCCAGCACCCGCGGGAGGGACGTGCCGGTGCCGCTGTGACGCAGGGCCCGGNGGCCGCCCCGCCGCAGGGGCCCCCCCGGAGCGCCGCGGGGGCTGCGCGTGTTCCCGCCTCCGGGGTGTACCCACGCTCCTCCCGAGAGATGCTCCCAGCCCACACAGGCACAGCCACCGAGCTACCCAGCCCTTGGCAGCCGAACGAAGCGACTCCCGGCAACTACAACCAAAAGGGGCTATAAAAGGCTGTTTGTGCTTTACCGAGTTTTGAATAAACTTCCAACCGATCTGTTAAAAACGTGATGAATTAAATAAACCGCCCAGCGTCGCTTTGCACAGTGCCAAAAGCCAAACAAGCCTTCTACGCTAAAAGATCAGCAAAATCAAAAAGGAAAAGGCGGGGGGGCGAGGGGAGGGACGGAAAATCGCAAATGTGAAAAACAGAATCACAGTGGAGGGCAGGAAGGCCATAAGCATTCCCAGGGCGGATGCCTGCAAGAGAACTACAGCCAATTTAGATCCGACACCTACAGCCAGTAGCAGTTCTGGATGTCCCATCCCCAGAAGCGTTCAAGGCCAGGCTGGATAAAGCTCTGAGCAACCTCGTGTAGCAAAGGCGTCCCTGCTATTGCAGGAGGCTGGAACTAGACTAGCTTTAAGGCCCCTTCCAACCCAAATCCTTTCATGATTCTGCTAGGTCTTTAGAGTTTGGTTGGTGGTGGATTTTTCCTTACTGTCTTTTAAAGGACTTGAGCTGTTCAGGGTTTGTTTGGTTTGAGGTTTTTTCTTAGTGCCTTCTAAAGGACTTGACACAATTTTGCTATTTCTCATAGTTTACTCTATTCAATATCATCTCAAACGCTGCAATGGAAAGGCTCTTAGAACCGACAGTTCTGGATTCCTACGGATGCAATCCAATGCTGCCTTAGGTAGTACTAAGGCTTTAATGTCATTCTTTCGAGATAAAGCAAGATACTCTACCAATAGCCTTTGCACACTTCAGCACTGGGTAAAGCAGTTTGAGATAAACCACCTTCACCTTGTCCACACTACCCGATACAACCAAAAAGTAGTGGCTCTCAGTCAGCTTGAGGTGTCATCTTTAGACAGACCAAAAACACACCTGAAAGAGTCTAAAAATTTTATTGGACAATTCAAAAATTTCAGAAAGATTTCTACATACTGACAGGAAGAAATGACACGGAGAAAGTAATGCTTGTTTCCATAACTGCCAACAAATTACATGTGTAACACTACCCTTGGGTCAAGTAACAGAAATTGAGAGAACTGGATGCTGAGATTATTGTAGCAGTGCTGCCAACAGCACTTTAATTAGGTCTACTTAAATTATAACTTGACACACACCATACAGATGAACCAAAAAATCATGTGGATCCAAGGTAGACGGCTTAACTAGATCTGCTTTGAGGCGATTTTTAAAAAACCCACAGTTTGAAAACTGCTGCCCATACTGTAGTAGGAGTAAACAAGCCATGAAGAGGAAATAATACCTGTGTCCTCAGATAAACTAGAATTATCTGAAGTTGCAGGAAAGACTTAAGAACACTGTACATCAAATACTTTGAAGGTTTGGGGTGGGTTTATTTGTGGTTTTGGTTTTGTTTGTTTGAGGCTTTTTTAATCTGTATCTCCCACCACAAAAAGACAAAACAATTATCACTAACAGAGAGGTAACATAAACCAGTTGATGTAAAACTAAGTGGTTCTATGTGACAGGTCTAACACAGCAGCACAAGGACATTGGAGAAAAAGTGGGACAGATCTGTCACTGCATTAGGCCGGTTCAAGCACCAGCTGCTGTCACTCAGGAGCTGAAGTTTTATTAAGAGAGTGGTAATATCATTCTGTTTTCATAGATTAAAACTAATCCAAATTCCCCAATGCAAAAAATATTTTTCTATAGTAAGACACTAAATTGCTACCTATATCCAAATAGTACTTTTATCTTCCCAAACAGGGTACAGAACATACATCCACAGAGTAACTCTTGGGGACTTCGCATCAAACTTTCTTTGATAAGCCTATTCCAGGTAGTACTCCCTATGTAGTAGGTAGCATTACCTCATATTCCTTTTCATCGCTCCTTTTATGAATACACTCAAAGTTACACTTCAAGCATTCCTTTTTCCTCTTACTAAATAAGATATAACAGAGTATGTATTTTGTTATGAGTAGGATACAAAGGTCAGATTTTAGAACTGGCTGATGAATTTCACCACTAATTTGAAAGACTGTATTAATTATGGCTGGTCTCTGACTGCCTTTAACACTGGGCTACAGAGACTTCTTCAAAGGAATCCCTGTTAACAGTGTGCATTCTAAAATCATGAGCCAACTCAGCACCTCAAAAATAACGACTTTTTAAAATACACTTTGGGTTCTTTGTAATTGCTCTCCCCCCCGCCCCCCCAGTTTTTATTCTTTAAGTTATTTGTGCCAGAAACTTATTAAAAAACAATCATCCCAGAAACCCCAGGAGAGATACTAAAGCCTACAGAAATACTAAGCTCCATGTTCCACCTTCTGGAGTCCTGTTAAGAAGACTTTCAGCAAACAGAGAGGTTGTTAATATTTCTGTAAAGTAGAATTTCAAAATTAAATGATTATTAGGAAATATTTTTCAAAATTTGCACTTATTTATGACATTGAAGTGTTTGGCCAAGCAAGCTACATGGCCTTCCACCATGGCATCTGAGATTTTGTAGCACTGTTATTCATTCACAGTATCAACTAATGATCACCATCAATTGGGTTTCCTCAAGGATACTAGCAATTACTTTTAAATGATTAATAGAAAATATTAGTCCACTAATAATTTCTAAGTATTGAGAACTCTATGTACCAAGAGTACAAGCTTTTCTTTCTAAAGATTTCAGTAGATGCACTGAAGACTAGGAATATATAATATTAGGAACAAAACATTTTGAAAAGAAAAATGTTCTTTTAATACTACATGAATATGTACGCTCTCATACATACATGCACAGACATAGCAATTTTGATTAAATGAAACTATTTTATCAGATTTAAAAATGGTTTACACCAAATATTTTCATAGCCCTCCCCTTCCCCCAATAAAGGAGAAAACAAATTATCAGTCCAAGTCCATTTAACAAGTGGAGTAACGGGTCTGTCAGTATCATAGACCTATCATATAAGCATCAGTGTCATAAGAGTTACCTTATTGTATAACTGCACAAGCCTTATAACATTCCTTTTTCCTCACAGCTCAATTTAACTGCTTTTACAACCAAAGGTGTACAGATAACAATGACTGCCGTATCAGACTTTCTGGGTTTTGGTTTTCCTTTGACATGAGTTAATGAAATAACCTACCAAATACTAGAATAAACAGAAGATTTCAGTACAAACCACAAAGTTTAAAATTTAACCTTTTATTTTTAATCAAAACAAGAACAGTAGAAGCAGGAAAGAAAAACTATGAATCACAAGCCTCTGAACCTTGGACAAGCACAGACAAGGCCAATTCATTGAGAAGAACCCAACAAAACTCATTGTGCAGAGCTACAAGATACCACCATCTCGTATTTATAGAACTGTGTTAGAAGAATGTAATTTACAGCATGGATTTTTTCCAGTTCCTCATTCTCAGAGAGGAAAATGAAACAGTCTTCTGGAAAGCACACTGAGTCTAAACTGAGAGGAACAAATATGACCACTAAAAATACCTATCACTTTGAGTACTCATAAGAGAAGTCTTCCATAAGATTAATATTTTGCTGTTCTAGATAAAAAGAAAAATAAAGCACATGCATTTAAATATAAGCAAATAGCTTTGATCTGGAGCTGGTTCAGGTAAGAAAAAAATCCAAAAAGAAAATATGAAATTGAGGATTTGTGCATACTTTTATTGATAGGCTGAACATAACACAGTTCCAATAAATACACGGCTTATATACTGATCCCAGTATTTGCATGCCTTCTGATTCTGGATCAATTTCACCTCTAAATGGACCAGACTACTATAAAGTCTATCTTTGATACTTTCTCAAGAGTCAAGGTGAGGTATGCATGAATAAGCACACTGTTACCAGTGAGCTCTTAAAAGAACATGACAAGAATTGGACTATAGATGCAGTAAAGCAGAAGTGCTCAATCTGCAGATGCCAGCTGTTTGTATTCTACTACAAGGATTAATCCAAGTGCCCAGTCCACACCATGCTTTCTGCTCAGATATGAAAAACTCTTAGTAAAGAGGATGGTTAGAAGCAAATTGCTCAAGCTGCTTCAGTGACCTCAGTCAGCAGACTCCAGGCTGCAAATAGACTGATACACGTATTGTAAGCCCAGCTGCTCCAGGAAGTATTAGACTGTCCATTTGTGGTACCATTCATCCATAGCATGTTTGACCTGTACAAGCAAAGTCCATTCAGCACTTCAACACACACCTTTTAGATGGAATATTCAGGACATATACAGTAAACCCAGTCACACAACAGGTAAGATTGAGCCTTGAGCTTTTTAATAGCTAGAGAACCCAAGCAATGTAAGAGATCAAAAACTATCAAGCTGAAGATAGTACAGATAACAGAACTTTTCTTTATTTGTAGAATTAGGTATTTAATACAAACATTTCTAAA
This sequence comes from Oreocharis arfaki, assembly GCA_013398015.1. Lineage (NCBI taxonomy): Eukaryota > Metazoa > Chordata > Aves > Passeriformes > Paramythiidae > Oreocharis > Oreocharis arfaki. The sequence goes on from VZRR01004865.1 coordinate 328,246, forward strand.
AGAATCATTATCCGTAGCAGGATCAATACATTTACCACAAATGTGTATGCAAAGGCTATTTGCACAGCTTTGCTTTATTTCAAGTAACATCATGCAGTTTTCTAGGAGCTGCCCAGAGACACTGCTGGCAACTATTCTGAACAATGTACATAAAGTAAGTGCCATATGCATAATAACTGCTGCTTCAGTAACTGCCAGAGATCTGGCCTGTGGCAAACACTGATATGCAAGACCGAAAAAATTTAATATGGTTCAAACAATGTTGGTTTTGGTTCACCTCTACAGACTGAAAAGGTAAGGGAGGTTTCATGACTGAAGACATTGCTGTGTATATTATCTTAAAAGAGCAATATTTAACTTCAAAAACTTTACTTTTAAGTGACAAAGAAAAAACACTTTATAAGTCATTAATTTGTGCTTCACAGGGAGCATTATAGATTTTTAGCTTAATTTCCTTTTTTTCCCCCCTTCATTTGAAGTATTATTCCTCAGTTCTACAACAGCTTCATTTCTCTAGGAAATTCATAACACACTACCTCCCTCCCTCAAACCCCCAGCGCAGCTCTTGCTTTTTTCTACTGGGATGGCTGAGATAACAGAGTATCAGAGATACAGAGAAACAGAGATTTTTCTACTTATCTCTCTACAAAATAATGTAGATTATTTTGAACAAATCATTCTGGCATTAACACTCAATTTAAAAACCACAGCTAAACGCATTCTTCTCAGTTACAAAAAACATGCAGCTACTCTTGCTTCCAGAAGTTTCTTTACAGTTTTCAGACCTACTACATTCATCTTCAGGATGATACAGACTGACAGAAAATGCATTCATGCAATGAACTACAAATCATATTTCCCATTTAAAGTAAATTATGAACTTTCCAGCTAGTTCCGGAAGGACAATGAAGATGCACAGCTTCTTGCAGAACAGTCTTTGAGTAAGATGAAAGAGGATACAGTAAATATTTAACTTTTAATTAAGTTAACAATATCTAGATTGAATAATAAGTCTGACATAAAAGAAAAAAAAAACAAAAAAGAAAAAAAGAGAAAGAATCCCCTACAACTTTCGAGAAAGAGTAATTAAATCCTGAAAAATCAAATAATTTTCAAGGTAGTTTGACAACAGTCCTACAAATTTTGTAAGAATTTATACTAAACAGATATCTGGCCCTTCCTGAAAATCCAGCTTTCCAGATCAGAAAGCATTGTAAGACTACAAGGAAACAAATCAGTAATAAAGGTGAAACATTTTAAAAACCGCAATAGGCAGTTCTGAGGTGATATTTAACCAATCTCCCTCCAAGAGGAAATGAGACAGGTAAAGTGATACACAAGCCTGAAGCTGTTACCATATCTCCTAAGTCTGACAAATCCGAGTTTTTCATTTGTCTGTTTCAAAGAAGCCCTGTAATTAAAATTGTAGAAAAAACAGTGATTTACACCCTTCTCAGATGCCAAATTTCAATCTTCAATGACTGCAAATAAAACTTAAAGGTATAATGCCCAGCTAGGAGGGTTCTATGTCAGACACCCTGAAATAACAGCCTTAAGGTCCAATTCTGTACCGTGTCAGCCTCCTCACTGTGCTTCATACTAACATACCAATGCGTGGGTTTGGGGAACCAGCCCTCGGTTTTCACCAACCTTTTAAAGGGAACCTGGAAACAGTTACGGAGCTACACAGAAAATCCCTGCTTAGTTGCTGGGCGTTTAAATGGATAGAGTAAGGAAAGGCTTAACTCTGTTACCCTACAAGGCCTCAAAGACAACTGCTACAAATCAGTTATGTTTCTATTTTTGTTGTTCCTCCCAAGCTGCTGGATGTCTGTGCCACTTTTACCGGAAATATCGTATTTGCATTATGCAAGGATCAGTTATTCTATCCCTATAGAGAGCACCAGGGGGAAAAAAAAAATAAACAACCCACTGAGAGTTTATGATTCATCTGGAAAAACTTTAAAGAAGAAAAAGTTAAAGAAAAAAGTTACCTATAGGGATAAACTCAGCACAGAAGCTGCAATCTGTTAAGCTTCGTGAGCGCAATACTACTTGGGGAGAAAATATTCTCAGATGCAGATTACCACTAAACTCACACAGCAGCTGAAGATCCTCGTGTACGTGCTCGCCCTGTTCCCAGAGGTGAACTCCTGCCGTCCTCCCTCTGCCGTAAGCAAAGCTGAATGTTTGCTCCTGAGCCACTGTCACTGCAGTCCATTCCTGTTCATACATTAAAGCACTGCAGAACCCTGCAAAATGCAGACGTATGCGGCCACCTCTGGGCACTAAGGACACTAAGAGCAGGCAGAGGGATCAGGAACAGCAGTGACAAGAGGGAACTACTACAGGTGTCTCTGTAAAACCTCCTCACAATCATAAGCCTACCAACTTACTCCACCATGGCTTAAATCCCTATGTAGAGGGCAGCTCTGCACACATAGTAGAAGGACTTAGATAGCTGTACTTAAGAGTTAGGAAAAGGAAAGCAAGAGGGGCAGGGCATGGACAGCCAATTTTCTCTTGAGGTTTCAACTCCTGAAATTGCTTTTCCTGATGGTTCAGTTACACAGGGCAGGAGCATACAGAACTCCACCACCCAATATCAGAAATAAATATCGTAATTACATTAACATGGCATTCTTCACAGTTGAACTAAACTGGCATATTTCTTCACTCCAAAGCCAGTAAATATTTACAGTGCCTTATTTTTAGGGCTTTAGTTACTAGGATTTGAACACGAAGTGTTTTTAATGTGCTTTAAAGTGCTTTTAATGCTGAATTTTGCAGCTTTCCCATCTCTGTGAAACAACAGATATTGTTGTAGGAACAAAACAGAAATGCTTTTAAGATTTGAAAAGGTAACTAAAAGGTAAAATACACACTGCTTTGCAAATCAGAAATAAAAGCATTCATGAGTGTCATTCCTGAACCTTTATCTTGAGCAAGCATGCTGTTACACTAAAGAAAAGCTAGAAAACAAATACAAAAATCAGAAAGGGAGCGAACCAGAAGGAGTAACAAACCCAAGGGCTGCTAAATGCAACAGTTGGATACCAAACACCTAATACATACTAAAACTTTACAAGGTCACATTCGGAAGTCGCACTGGAAGCTGTGCAAATAGCCCACAACACAAAGTTCCTTAAAGTGCCTTAGCTGGGGGACTACAAAATAGCCTCTGCCAGCAGCTATACCGGGGCAGCAGGCAGCTCTGCATCCACCCACCAGCATCCAGCACAGCACATCAAACAAAAGGGACAGTGTCACGCCACTGCAAGCCCAACTAATTAATGAAAAATGAAGAACTGAAATCAGGTGATAAAAACATGACCACATAAAATGGGCAATATGCTTTAGCTTTTTCCCCATTCATTCAACTGGCTCTCCCTATTTGTCAGTCATATTACCTATTGATAGAGTGTTTGCATACTGTTCATTTCTCCCAGTAACTGATATGAGCATGTTAATTATCCAAACATACAAGGTACCTATAAATGTCTATGGTATAACATCCTCAACATCTGGAAAAATTAACCTACTCTGTTCTGCATGGCTCCTTCCACGAAACAGGAATTTATGGCAACCGCAATCAACAAAAAAACCAGTTTTAAACTAACTCTAATAAACTGAAAACAACATACTATATAAATACAGTATTTTTATAAAAGTTTTGAGTTTCTTTTACATGTATTAATTATCGGTTTTCCTGTTTCAAGTTAGAAAATACTTTGAAATTAAAAACATCCTTCCTTCAGCAAGTCATCTTTTCAAAGAAGTAACTGAGACAAAGCTCATACCAGTGCATTTTTAAAAGATGCCAAGTGACACCAGACAGTTTTGAGTCAGTCTCTAATACAACTGTGCAACAGCATCCTGATGTTAGAGTACCTGAAGCGTATATTGCCATACTGGTCTTGTCGATGATCATCGAAAGTCCCCCAAGCAATCAGGGTCCACAACATGCCTGTCACTACAGAACTCATTGGTACTAGTCAGCTAAAGAACTATTATTTTTTATGTAGTATCTCCCTATGAGGCACATTGTACAGCTCATGATGTGAGGATACACCAAGTCCTGAACATCCAGAGCATGTCATGAAAAACTGCTGCAGACAGAAACTTAATCTCTGCAGAAGTTACCACTGCTAAAGTTACATGGCTTTCAGAAAGTTTTACCTGTCTCTTCAAAACAGTAGTGCATTTGGATTTCTCATAACAAAATCTCTTTTATAAATAAACACAAATATCAAAAATTTACGAGCATAAGTAAAGAACCCTCCTGTCTGGGAGGGTGGGTCTTTGCTTGATGGGACCTTTATAACTTGGCCGGAGAACAAGAGGAAGCATATCAAGCAAAACAACCAACGCCACTAACAATACTTCCCATATCACAGCTATTCTTCAACAGCATTTACTACCGAAGAGAACATATTTTTACTCGAAGAGCAACTAGAGGCTATTCAGCGCTCAGTTAGAGACACAAAGAATGACATTTGCTGAAAGTGGAAAGGCTTTCCAGAGTAGCCCTTGATTAAGAGGAAGTAGTTGAAATTCTTTTTCCCTCAGTTTGGATCCACATAATACAGGAACATATATAAAGTTAGAACTCACAGGGTAAGAATCATCCTGTTACTGAAGAGCTTAGAACAAAAGCAACTAGAAACATAAAAGTTAACAAACCAAGACATGAAACAGTTAACAAATGCAGCCAACAGAAACTACCAATAGTCATCAAGAATATCAATTACTGAAAAATGTCATATCTGACTCTTCCACTTACAATTCACATTTTCATTAGAAACAGAAAAAACACCCCCAAGGAGATTAAGACTTATCTGATCACCTACAAACTAAAACTTTTCCATTTGAAACACAGACTTCTTTTTCAAGTGAAAATTAAAAAGCTATTTAACACCGTTCCAATTCTAATCTTCCTGTAACTTTAATCTGAATTGCTGACATTACGAGCATGGCATCTTCATATGCAGTTACTGAGTTAATCCTACCAGTAAATACTATATTAACCTTCCAAATATATTCTTGAACATTAGGAGGCTATTAGTTGGGATTTTTTAGCCCATAGATAAATTTTAATGTTCTAAAGGATAACAGATTTTTACTTCAAGGAAAACAGCTCCTTAAAAATAAGCTGATACTTTCATTTTACATGCTGTCCAGCCTTTTATATACTCTACCATGGGATCACTAACAGACATTATTGATAGCAGGTTCAGTTTTAAAATCTGTTCCATGTTCAAGATACTTACAGTATAAATCAAAATGGAACAACATGCTAAACTCTTCTCTCCCTCTCAAAATGTCACTTTCAAGGCCTGCGGACACCTTAGACACAAAGAATTTAAAATAATATTTTTGTTCTTGAATTACCAGTACATCATAGATAGAACAGTTTTACAGTAGCAGATACTATTTTTGCAACAAGTTTCTCCACATCTTGTTGACTTCAGCACTTCACAACTCTCCTTAATCAGCTTTTGTAGAATGCACTGAAAACTTGCTTGTTTTTCTGACTATGTGAAATTTTCTCACACCCCCCTACACGAATCATGTCTCTCCCCTTCTCCTTCAAGTTAAAAGCATTATTTTGTCCCTCTCACAACTACCTTAAAAAAAATTGTAGATTGGAAAGGTCAAGAGATGTTTGCTTCATTTACAATCCTCCCACTAAATTTCACCTGCGTCGTTTCAAAGAATTAGCCTAAAGGTAATATTTCAAAGAATATTTGCAGCTAAATATTGTCCAGTTTCACCTTTTATTTTTTTCCCTTAATAAACTAGAGATTTTGTTACTTCTTACTTTTTACCTTGCAATCTGCAGGACAGAAAGTCAAAAAGAATAGAAAACCAAAGTCCAAACAGCAGGTTTACTGACATTTACTTCTTAAATTTGCTGTTGGTTATTTTTCACAGTGTTCCAGTTCGCTGCCTATCCACTGGTATTGGAAGGAAAGGAGGATTTCCTCTTGATTTAGTAAATTGAATAGTCTCACCAAAGATAGATATGCAACAGGAATACCAAAATTTAATATACAAGACAATTAACACAGGTGGAAGGGCACAATCCCCTGTTCACAACACCGAGCCATTACATTGATTCAGCTGTCCCATGAAAGTTTACACTAGGCATTATTATGTCTGAGAAAACCTCTTACGTGCTTAAAGCCCAGAAGATGCATAAAAAGAGACCCTGCCAAAGCAATACAAAAATAATCTACTAAGTGACCAACAGCAATACAAAAATTGGTAAGCTCTCTTTACCATGTGTCAGAGCAAAACAAGTGAATTACCTCCTCACTATATACATATACTCCACACATTTATATGAATATATCCCACATGAGTAGCTGTTGAGCATGAAGAAATACTTCTTCTACATCCACCTTTGATTCGTACTGATACACACCTTGTATGAAGCACTAAATTACAATTACTTCACCACTTGACTAAAGTAGATTCATTGCAAATTTCTGCACATATTCTTCAGATGAAACCCTGAGACAACTACAGCAGAAGTATATTAGGCTTACAGCCAAGTATGCAATTTTAAAAAATCAGATCTTGAAAAAAAGAGTAAAAAATTGTATTTGAGATGTCTCTCAGACAAACACAACTACAATTCTGTATTAATGGAAAAATAAACAAGTCAGAGGTGTACTGTCTTTGCACTTGGGCTTACTTAAAAAGACTTGCTGGACCTTATTTGAGTTCTTTATTGACTCCATCTTAAGCTAATGCCTTACTTAAGAAACATCTACCCAATGGTCATTTTATCTGCTTATAAGCAGTAATAATAAAACACATCATCCCTGCACTTAAAATAAAACTCTGGAGAGATGCTTGTTTTTCCATTTATCTAAAATATTAAAGAGCCCATTTTCCACAAATCAATTAAAACAGAGGATATCCAGAAGGTGACTGCTACTTTTGGTGATGGTCAGACATCTAATGCTGTCCCCACCACTGACCCAAAAGGCCCTTTCAGCAAGCTAATTCCTCTTGCCAATTCATTTCAAAAACTGCCCCAAAAATACGAGAACATTTTCCGTTGGCTTTGTGAAATTAATCAGCTCAGGGAAAAGCCACACCAGAACTCAAGAGGAGATGGGGAAGGCTGCACAGCTGTGAGTGAGATTGCCCTTTTCACTGACAGCAAACTGTTAGATCAGCCTGATCCGCTCGTAAAACTGCACTCAGAAATCGAACCGAAATCTCCTTTCCCTATCCCTACCTTCTGTTCCAAAGATCTTCAAGCACAGATTCCAAAGGCCCTTAGGAGAGGTTCACTTATTATTTCTTATGGAAAATATACACAGAACAATTTCCTGGGGCATTACTCAAGCGAAAACAATGCTATCTGCAGTGATAAGAAAACAAGGAGAGAGGGTTAGAGATTTTTATGTAAATAGTATTCTGGATCCCAAAGAGTGTTATGGAGTAGTCTTTAAACACAAGCAAGCAAAGATTGTGGGGGAAAGCCACGATGCTTAGCTGCCCACCAAGCCCTCCAGTCTTTTCTAATCAAAACTCTGTACTCGGGTACAGAAACTGACTTTTATTTCACATATAAACGTCACATCCCAGGTCATCCTTTACTGCACAGGGCTGATCAGAGATGCAACTGGGAGCTGAATATGCCCTGCAGAGCTGCTGGTATTATAGGGACACAGTGCTCACAGGTACTTTCTGTGTATCCAACCCCTGCTGCCAACCCCCAAGGCAGCTACAGCTCCGTTACTCATTTCTTTACCACCAAAGAACACATTCCTCTTGGCGTATTTTTGCTCTCCTAGCAAAAGCACTTGAAGGTAAGCAGGTTTTCCATTCACAGAAATAACATGGGGGCTGCGAGCAGTGAGAATATTCACATCACTGATAAAATTAACATCTCTTCTCCAGTTCTTGCAGATTTGACTCACACAGCTGGCCATTAAGACACTTCCACAGCACTAGCTACCCTGCATTATTAACACAACCAAAGCACAGAGCTGCAACACGAGGGCACATTTCACACACTGCAGGTACAGCTGCCGTTTGACTGTTCACACAAGGCAGTTGTGGCGTTCCCCCTCTTTCACGCCACAGTCTGAATCTTCCATGCTCAACTTTGCATGTTTTGTTTGGATTGTAGACTTTTTCAAAACAGATTTTTAAAACTGAGAACATATCAACTCTTAAATGCTACAGCAAATTTTGAAAAACTGCCTGTTCTTTTACTAACCTCTATTAAGTGTTGTGATGCATACAGTCATATATAAATACTTCAACAAGTCAGTTGTGGTTTTCTTCCACAATTCTACTAATCTTATACATCTAAAAAGACAATTCTGAAAAGATTTCTAAAATACACTTGAAACCATTCTGATGGAAACTACATATTTTAAAAGATGTATCACAGAGCATATATTTGTAAGGTCCTATTTGCAGCGCTAAAACAATGTATATACTAAATATTTTGAAAGGTGATACAATAAACATTTTAGTAACAAACAACAACAAAATTTTTAGGTCAGTTAGATGCAAACCCAACTAGGTGCTATCATAAAAATAATACTTTTATTATTTCAATGCCAGGAATAGGGGTTTTTTTGCTTGGTCTCCCTGTTTGAGAACTTCTAAAATATGTTTAAACTTAAAAATAATTGTCAGGCTCAATATTTCACCGAAATTCTCACCAAAACAAAAAAAATTCTAAAACAGCAGCAATAAGGAACAGAAAGTAAAAAGAAAAAAAAACCTAAACCCCACTCACTCTCAAACTTAAACATATTATTAGGACAAACCACCTTAACTTTAAAAAACTACTGAGTTCCTCAACAGCTTCGTTATATTAAATTCTGTAGTGCATTAACACATCTGCCAACATTACGCAAGTAAACATTTACAATGTTTTTTCAAATAATTCTATTGTTTTATTACCTGTTTGGTCAGCACCTGCCTCCTGCAGCATACCCAACTGGTAAACACCGTAGTTCTTTTGCTCTGTTCCAGCAGAGCAGTTCATTCCATTACCAAGATACAAAAATAGAAATAAGCAGATAATTTAAAGAGGATTCAGCTACTATCTGCTATTGTAAAAGCATGATCCCAGAACAGACTATAAGTCTTCATTTCGTAAATGATGACATCACACTATTAAGCGATATTAGTCAGGCACCGCTGGTTTCCACAAAATTACTCCTAATAGTCACCACTAGGCACATATTTAACGACCGAGAGAGGAAAATTCATCTTTAACAGTAAGACTAGCGTTATCTATGTTTATTATCCTCATTTGCTTGAACTATCAACAAAACACTGAACAAAGATGAATGTATCTGTTTTGTCTACAAACTTCAATCAGCCTATAGCATTTTCTTTTAACCTGACACAAAGACAATTCTATTTCTTCTGAAATTACAACACTTGGAATAAAACATTATTTCAAATGAGAGCTAGAAAGAAATAAGAATAGAGCATAGAAGCAAAATTGATGAGATATACCTACGGAGATATTAAATTCACAGTGATATCAAACTACAAACTCCGGGGCTGTTGTACAGCATTCCAAGAAAATGAGGCTAATAAACCTTTGCCATCAGACACCATGGGCTCCTGATCAGTTTTCAAGCATATAGGCAGCCTTAATATACTTTATTCTGTAGGCAGCCTTCAACAACCCATAGCATTACAACATTAACTTGTTGTAATTTGCTGTGCACAGGAACAACTTGTTTAACAAAACAGAACTGTCCCTGCATTACTCAGCTGCCCATCTTACTCAACCTGATGCACTGAGAAAAGTGGTTCACATTACAATCAGAAAGGCTAAGAGAAGTCCTTCCAAGGAAATCCTTTTCTCCCACCACCATCACAAGCTTAATTCCCTAAGGTGGAATGTCTCCATCTCCTACCACTGCAAGTAGGGAGGAAAAAAATTGCAGGTAAGGAAAATAATTTAAAAGCCATACTAATTCTTGAAAATATCCAACCACATAGCGAAGGGCAAAAACCGCATCTGACAGCCAGCAGAATCCAAGACCATATAGGCTCAAGACTGCACTATTTTAGCTGAAGGCAGAAAGAAAAAAAAAGTAAAACTGGATTTTCCATTACCACCCAGCTACACCATCTGAAAAAGGAACATGAACTAATTCTACTCTTTATTAGCACAATACACTGTAATATTTAGCCACTAACACATAGTAAATTTTTTTTAAAGAAAGAAATCATATAAGCAACCTTACCCATGTTCTTAAGGCTAAAAATTCTCTGTACAATATCCATATTCTTACTTGACTTATTTACATATTATGTTTACTAAAAATATGCAATCTTCATAACACTAAAAAAGTGAAACATACACTGTTTTGAAACAAAAAAACCCTCAAAAGGAAAGTCTTTGAAAACTTAGGGGACCAGAAAAACAGGGAAAGAAAAGATGACACAAAACTCACACCTTGCACTGCAGTCACAGATCCGTGTAGCACACTTCTGTCTAGACAACTTTAAGTACATTACAGTTTAAAAACTTGAACAGATTCTTATCCCAGAAAGAGGAGGAAAAAAAGTCATACAGGCATGCAAAGACGAGAAGAAATCCTGAAATTAGAAATCCTGAAAATTGCTTCCACATAAGTCACTAACAAATGATAATGTGTCAATGATAAAATAGTTCTAAAGCTCAAGACACCATTATCATAGGAACTCTGATAAAAAGGCCTTTTATAACCAAATTTGTCACTTTAGCAAAGCAATCACGATCTGAAGAAAGAGCTTAGCAAGCAGCTTTCACCAGGCTGATGACATGGATACGTACAGTAATCAGGATGTAAAACATCTGTCTCCTCGTCTTCATCTATTGTCTGTCCTAATGAAAACAGTCTGACCCGTCTCATCTTCAGTAGCCTTGGAGAGCCTTCACGGGCAGTACTCCCAGCATCCGGAACAACATCTCCAGAAGCAACAGTGGGAACAATTTTTTTCAGGAATTCCATTTTTACATGCCCTCTGCGTTCCCAGCAGTTACGCTCCACTTTACAGAGCTCCCACAACTTCCTTGAGCACAGAGGTGGACTTCTCCTGGTGATGTCATGTTAAACCTGGGTGGTGCCAACAGCAGCGTCAGCTGCCAGCCAGCTGCTCCAAGGCAGATTTTAAAGACATTTAACTGTGCAGACTGATAAGAAAACCAAACACCACCAAGCCTATATATTAACCAACGCATGCTAAACTCTGCACGCTGAGGAGAGACTATTTAGCACTGCAAAAATTTTAAGCACTAAGAAAATTCACAACACGTTTGCAAACTCCTATCTGACAGAGTTCAATAGCCCTTAATTTTCATGAAGTGCATAAAAAGCGTTCATCTGTATCTGAAAGATAACACTTCACATTCAGAAAGTCTAGGCACTTCGTTTGTAAAGCTGGTGTATAACATCACCATCCATATTCTGACATAGTTTTAGCCACTTACTACAAAAATATTAACTTTTATTATATATTAAGTTCTGTTTTGCAGGGACTCTGGTGCTATTTTTACCACTTAAAATATTCACACCACCTTCCAAAAAACTACAAGTACAGAAATAACCTGTCTCTTGTCCAAACATCCACTTTTCCCCTAGGGCTACTTCTCCATACATGCCCGGTTTAGCTGAGTTTTTTTGTTTTTATTTCAGGAAGCTTAAATGTTGTTTTACATTTAGCTTAAAGAAGCCATTAAGAAAGATGCCTTGCATTGGGAGCAGAAAGTTCAAGGACAAAAGAAATAAATCAGCATAGAAGAAGAATGTTCCTTAAGGTTTTCTACAACTAGGAATACATGTCATTGTTTGATTTAAAGTATTCTTTTATTTACTAGACTTAGAGTGGAGATAGGTATGATACTAGGCAACATTCCCACCTCATTTACCACCAAAGACTGTACACGCTGCTCAGAGGAAATACACTAAATACTCACTCCAAACGTCTCAGTGGCAGCCTGCATGCTTCTGTTATTTTTATGAAGGCAGCTCAGGGTCCAAGACATTGCTGAATGCATGCAACGCAATTACCCAAACTACACATGAAGCACAGCACACTTCTATACATTCCTTAAAAGAAAGTATTTAATCTGAAATTCACTGCCGTTGTTTAGTTCTTAAAAAGAAATTCTATGAAAGGTATGCAGCATGTTCCAGGTCTCAGAGTTTCGCTCACAAGGGGCTGCTCAACTGGATTAAGCTGTCAGTCTTACTCAACTGCCATGTCTGTGGTTCAGAAAGTCACAACTTGAAAAAGTTGGTACAAGGTCTTTAAAGTTGCCACCTAAGACATTTTTCAAGTTCTATGTAGACTGAAAAAGTCTTCTCTATTCAATCCTGCATTCACATCCCCAGATATTCAAGTTAGTCTAAATTCCCCTTGTAAATGAATACAAACATCTACACATTTTTTTCCTTATAAATGAATACAAAATTCTGGCCTTATCATAAAAGACATATTGCAAGAATACTACTTCCTGCAGGAAGACCAGTAGAAAATTTTCCTTATAATCATTTCATTCACAGTATTTTTCCATAATACAAAAAAAATTAGAGAAGTGGGTTTATGCATTTTCAGAACAAATAATAAAGATTACCACAAAGACAATTTGTGATTACAAAAGATCATGAGTCATTACAAGCTCAAGCCATCATTTATTCGTAATAGCATTATCTTCTATAGAATTTCTTTTTTTGCCCTTGAAATCCTGCCACAAAGCTACTTTGCAGTTCCTAGCATTTGGGAACAAGACAGAAATTCAGATGCCTCTTGTAAGGCTGAGAATGCTTCCAACCATCCACCTGCGAAACTGCAGTTTGCAGAGGGAGCAATCAGATATCTCACTTTGTACCTATCCTAAACACCCACTGAAAGGATCAAACTAGATATCAAAGTGCTCTTAACCACACATGTGAAGTACTTAGTGTATCACTTACATTAAGTGCACAAGGTGTGACATTTTACACAACATGCAGCATACTTGAGTCATGAATTTAAAAAACAATTAATTGTTGAAACTATACTTTTTTAAAATGAGAAAACAACAGTCTTTCAAGTAATAGGACACACAAACAAAACACAAGCAAGTAATAAAAACCACCCTCCATAAACATGATTGTATTTCAAGATAAAACCTCATAAACTAATAAACCTTATATAACAAAGACATATCAAAAGCTTTTGACTGAGTTTTCCTTCAGGGTGGGTTTTGCCTCTTAAGAAAAGAACATCAAGAAGTTTTCAACAGAAGATAGTTGGGGATACATATGTGTATGTTTACAGATATATATGGATGGAGGTTAACTCCAGAACTTCCACATTTCATTACATTCTATGAAAACAGCATTTTACAAAAAATGAAGGCAAGATGCAAGGCTTATGTTTTTGCCTTAGTATGTCTCTTCACACACACTCCTCCCTCATATTTGTTCTTATTATCTTCTTAAACAGTATAGTGTACAATTGTGGGTTCTATACAACCCAAGCAAGTTTTACAGATTATCTGTCAGTGTAAAACAAATCAGAAGTCTTACAAATGTTATACCTAAATTTTTCTTTAAACTAAACCAAAACAGGCTACAGAAAGCCTTATTCAGTAAATCTTAACACTTTCTTATTCTGGAACCTTTAAATAAGTTTTTAAAAATAATAAAAGACTAGCTCTTAGATAGAATCGTATTTGCATTACAGTAAGTTCTTTGATGTCTTTTCATGTGTATTCCACTTTTGTTACACTCAAAGGATGACCCTGATTTTGCACTGAAGTGCCCGCTGAAGTCAATCAGGCTCCCCTTGCCACGGTTCTTGATGTTTCCATCACTAGTTGGGCAAGATAATGTCTGAGCTCTGGACCTCTCACTAACAGGACTTTGCATCAGAAGAGATTACAAACAGATCATGAAACATGCAGAAGTACAACAGTGCGAGACACAGTGAATGATCACAGCATCACAGCACTTCTCAGAGCACTGTATCTTCGGGTTAGACCTTTCGGGACTCAAATAGCCAAGCTGTTTGGCAGGGGCGCATAGAACGCCACATCCGTGGGAATTCCACTGACGCAGGTGAACCTGCTGATGGAGGAACATCCCAAGAATGAGAAATACTGAAAAAACAAAACACAGTCAATGACAGAAAGATACATGTGAGAAAGAACTACTTGCAAGTGACTTGAATTCATACGTGTAGAGAATTCCTAGAATTAGCAACAATAATAGTAAAAGGTAATTATAAACCAGACAAGACACTGGGAAGTACAATTTTGGAAGACCGCCTAGAGGCCTTATAGCCTACTACAAACAACACATCACTTGACAGGTCTCTTCCCGAGCAAGCGTGCACTGCAAACCTGCAGCTTTGTAACACGGAGTGTTTCTAGAACTACCCCACCGTGCCAGAGAAACGCCAGCCCAGACCTACCTGCTGTGGGAGAGAGGGCAAAGGTTTCTTTTAAATTTAAGGCGTAAGGCGGCAAGAGAGCTCCTGGGGCGTTGGAGGGCGGGGGGCAGCGCGGTGCCGCCGGTGCCAGCGGGATCGTGCCGGGCACGCCCGGTGAGGGAATAACGCGGCTCTCACGGGGAGCCCCGCGCCCCCGCCCGGAGGGCTTCGCGCGCAGCGCCCCCCCGCGGCGTGCGGCCGGACTGCGCCCGCGCCCTCCCCCTCCTGGCCCCCAGCAGCCGGCCCGGCCCGGCCCGGCCCACTGCCCGCACAAGCGGGCCCGTTGTAACCCGGGCGCGCCTGTCGGTACCGCACAGACCGCCCAGGCACAGGGAAGAGGAGAACTGCGCCCGACTTCACGGACCCCCGCAGAAGGCAACAAGTTCACGGGAGCCTGCTTGGCACGGTGGGAACATGTGTTCCAAATTACAACCACGTTAAGGAAACTCCCTTGTCCGTCCATCCGGGAGCCACTCTGGCACCACCTGAGCTGGGACGAAGGCCCCTTCGCAGCTACACACCTCACAGTCATACGAGGTTGCCCTGTAGGTTCTATCCCATAGCAGAGTCTTAAGACGTCCAGATCCTTAAAATAATTTAATCATGGTGCAATAATTAAATCAGAAAATAACAGCTTGAGCTGGTGTCTCCCAGAAGGGACCCTGAGCAAAGGAACCCCATGTCTTCTACACCCTCACAGACAAAGTGCAGGGAAGTCTGGGGTCTCCCAGCTGAGTCCTCAGCTCCTGCCGTGTCTCTGAGTGTCCGGTCCCCTGGCTGGCACCACAGGTCCCCGTGCCCTTTGCTGTGCAAAGGGTCGGCAGTTCCCGGCTCTTGTCTAGGGCTCCTGGCTCCGCAGAGCTCAGCCTGGAGCTGCACACCGAGCCACATGCGAGGAATGTATTCCTCAACAGCCATGCTGGCAATCCGGCCATTGGTACAACCACGCTGGCAGAGGATGCAGCTGGAGGCGTTCCTGTGCCATCCAAGTGGAATTTCACACTGCAAACCTTGGTGGTTTAAAGATCTTTTCAAATCTAAACGATTCTATGATCTCCCCTTTAAGTAAACACTGCTGTGGTGTGGCACATCTATAGGCACACAGAACCTGTGCTTTCTCCCAGCTTCTCAGCAACAGGACAGCGTTAATTGGACAGAACAACACACCAAAACACCCCCCAAAAAACCAACATTCCCTTCCAAAAAAACCCACCACCCCACCAAAACAAAAACCTACAAAGCAAAACTATCCCTCCTGCTGGGACACTGGTATTGGAGGCATCACTAAAGGAGTTTCGACAGGAAAGACCCAGCAGTATAGAAATGGTGAAAGTTTTGCCTTTTGAAAGGGTGAGCGAGCCAAGTGATGCAAAGCTCTCTCTGTTTACAGCTCTTCAAGAAACTTCAGTATTTCTTGAGATTAAAGGTGTTAACTATGCATCCCATACTGAACATAGCATTAGTGTGCACCAAATAAACATGACTATTTCTGCCAACTTCCTCATTTCAACCTGATATCACTGTTTCATGTGGGAGTGAATCTGCTAAGGAAATAGAGCAACTACAAGAACACCCAAATATTTAGGAGAAAAACACAAGTACAGGAAGTTTCTTCTTCTTGATTCTTAGAAGACAAATTTGTAAGAATATTTGTAATAGTTTGTCTTACCCCAATGAAAACAATCTATTCTTACCAAAAAATCAAAAAAGCTTAAGATACAAGACACACAACTGAAAGCAGAATTAAGCAGTAGAGTTAGAATTCAAACAGTCCAGCCTGCAGGTATAAATTAACACACCTGCATTAAACTCGTTAAGAGGTAGTGGGTACTGGACATCCATGTTTTACCTGCTAGGCAAATAGTAGGACACTCAGTTTCACAGAAAACACTGCATGGGTAGGGAAGACAAACTCTGTTTCTTCCTCTGTATATGCTGCATTTTTTTTAAATGGCAAGCCTTTCTGCTTTAGAACTACAACTGTCACATAGCTCTTTTTTTCTTTTAGATACGGAAATTTGAACAAAGAACACAGCCTAGAAAAACACATGCATAGGGAGAAAACAGCGTATTTGTCAATTGTGGAGTCATCTTTTGGCAATTTGCACTACCCACACATAAGGACCTAACATATTTAAAGGCATTAACTTTCCATGTCTATTTCAAACTTCTAAAATATATTTAAGAGGCTATCCTTCCTACAACTTACACTTAACTTTACACTTAATTCCTAAGCTACTTGGCATTAATGGTTTCCTTGGTTCAGTCCAATTAATGTAACCTCACAGAAAAAACGCAACCAGGGACAAATCAATGTACAATTTTGCAATAAACTACTTCTGTATCAGTGCAAACTTCTTGTAGCTATTATTTTGCATACAAAATACTTTAAAATTAAACCATTTAACCCTTCTGTAGTATTGGTTTACTGCTTTTTTAAATGTAAAAATGTAAATAGTTTCAATTGTCCTGATCCTTTTCTTAGACACACCTAGCCATTCCCTGAGAAATGAAAAAAAAACAAACAACTGTAAGTTTCTGGTAAAGTTTCACTTTTCTTTCAATCACTTAGGTTGTATTTATTTGCTTTGTATTGGGGTCTGGAGATCCTTTCGGAGCAAGCTGTGAGGCTTTTTCTTTGGAAGGCTGCGGATTTCTGGGAAAGATTTGGGGGGGGTTTCAGAGTTTGGCTTTCATTATCAAGCATTAACATGAAAAAAAAATAGAAATATCTGTTAAAATATATCCATCAGCAGTTGAAAATAAAACAACTGTTATGTTCACTGACTGAATACAGTATTATTCTGTCTAATAAAAAAGTCCCAAAATTTTTACCATTTATGCATTAAGTTTTAACTGTTCTTATCTTGAGGTCACATGCAAGAATACAATGCTTTCCTGAACTCATTAGGAGTTCCTGAGAAGATCAAGGTATTGTCTATCCCACAGCTTCTACAATCAGTCAGGATAAGGATCTGGGCTTCCTGTTGCTAACCTCTTGCTTGTTCCAAGTCCTGATATATTGCACAAGATCTTCCAAACCTATGAATTTCTCTCACTGGCAGATTTTTCTGCCAATAACCTGCAGCAGGACATAACCTGAACCGTACCCATTTCCAGGCAAGTAGAAATAGCAAGAGAAGACATAATTACACAATCCCATAACAATAGAAGTGGCCAGATATTTTTTTTTCTTTTTCTGTAAAGTGCTTTACAGAAAAACTAGAGTTGCCAGTTGTTAATGCATAGAACAGTCAGAACATAAACAGTAAGTAAGAACCAGAGACCAAGCACACGCATCTATTTCCAGAATTACTCAAGACAGTGGTTCAACATGTATTTCTTAAACAAATATTTGGGCCATTTAGTTGATGACTTTTACAGCCATTGTCACTGTTTCTGTTAAGAGTTTCTCTAGCGCTACATAAAAGTACACATCTGTAGAAGAATTTCCTCATGTTTGAATGGCCAACTTTTAAAATCATGTCCAAAGCATGAAAGTCAAATGGCAAGGGAATCTATACTCTGCTCTTCAAAATAACCTTCATTCCAATCTCAAACCTGCATACAGGACAATTATCTTGCTTCCCTTACCAAGCCTAACCTACCTTAATTAACTACCTACCTTAGTTTGCCGCTTAAAATTTTATACAAGGCAGGCATGTTTAAAATGCAAAAAAAGAGAAAAGCACGCTTATTGGGTTAATAGGATAAGCTCCGTTTGCAATATCAATGAAAAAGCTCTCAATGCCTACATTAAATACAGGTTCTGTCTTGGTTTACAGAGCATTCATCCAGCCTCATCCATTTTAGTTCTTCTCTTCCAAAATTAACTGGATTCTTGAAACATGGCCACAGGAAGTTTAATCTACATGGCAAAATGGAAAGTAGAAACTAATATTCAACCGACTTGAAAAAAAAAAACAACCCAACCCAGCTGGGTGGCTGCATTCACAAGTCCATTCAGGTGGATTGACACGCTCAAGTCTCTACTAGTTTAAGCTCTGTTATACAGACCATACTACTAAAACTCTGAAACACCATATATATAGTGAAATATATTTATTACAGGATTTATACTAGCCATGGAGCAATGGATTTATAAATCTCACATAATATACAGTCCTTCTATATAGACTTTCATAATGTCATCTCTTTCTCATAACAAAACCACAGTGTCAAGAAAAGGATGTCCCAATAGAGATCAAGATTTATGGATTAATATTAAAATTAGCCGAAGAAGAAATAAGTAGTTCATTTTCTTAAGTTAGTTATTTGTTAACCATTTGTACAATGGTAGCTAAACCAAGTTGATGAACAAATTATTTCTCACAGAGAGGTCCTGTGAGACTTCATAAAGTTACTCTTAGCCAGAGATAGTTAAAACTATTGTATCTATCTTCCTAACAGAACATTATTTTTAAAAAGTTAGATATTGTATGTTTGCCCACATATATGTTGTGACAGAACTTTAAACCTTCTCCCTTCTTTTCTATGTCAAAGACAGAAATAATAATCTCTAAAGCATCACAAGATTCCTCAATTGAAAATACCCAAGTTTAGATTTTTAAAAAGTAGTATTCCTACTTAAATCATAAAGGAAACACTTCCTTCAGTGCAAAACAACAGCACACCAGTTCTTCTGCAATACAAATGTCTTTTCTCCTTCTTTTTACTTAGAAACTCGAATGCATTTCCACTTCATAATCTGAACATAACCAGAAAGAATAAATGCTGCTGCCAGAACTATGCAATTTGATTAGAATAGAAAACAGCCCCAATCTTACACTAAATGTAGTTGTACTATGGTACTCTGGGCTGAAGCCTTCAACATTTGTGGCTTATAGAAGATTGGCACCTGTTTCAAAGGAAAACAAATTCACTCCTCGTCTGAACAAGATGCCTTCCCCTTACTGGGGACACACAATGATTATATCAAATTCAAGGCAGGGGGAAAATTAGATACTTAAGGAACTTACTTATCAGATAGTACATGATTGAGTATGATTTACCATAGTAATACATCACACGAATACCTGCTATTAATTTCAAGCAATTCTTCCATGTAAATTTTGTATCCCCCAAAGAAAGTACTAAGTTTTTTTTTCTGTAGCAAGCATAGAATGCTTAGGGATATTGTTTCCATTGAACAAAGCGGGAAGTTTTTTGGTGGGTTTTGGCTTATTTTTTAATTAACATACAATTGTCTCCTGTCTTAAGGAAGAGGGAAAAAAAAAAAATCAGTAACAACCAAAACACCAGGTACTGCAGAGGATGCTCCCAGTAGAATGCCACATGGGCCTATGGGTACCACAGTATTGTAGCTTTAAATACATAAACGTTTGCAAAATACCATTCATGTTTAACAGAAAACAAAAAAAGAGGCAGAGAATTTGCACTTTTAGAATTTCTATAAAGGAAAGAAAATAGATGTAGTTTAGGTTTGGTGAGGTTTTGGTTTTAGGGTTTTGAGCACAGAAGAGGAAATTCTAACTTTCAGTGTTAGATGTTACACGAAATCCAATTTCCTATTTGGAAATCTACAACATACTTGGATGAAAAAGGGGTCCAACTAAGGTACTAAATCAAAGTTCAAAAATGTTTCTAGTAAGAAGGGGAGAAAAAACCCCTATGTTTGAAACCAAACAATTTTTGATTATTAGCAATTAACTAAACATAGTTGCTAAAAGCACTGCTAGAGTAACTAATTCTCAGTATATCAAAGTTACTAAGCAAACAAACACATAGAAAGATGAAGGAACTAAACAAAAAGACTGTTGAGCCACCCAAGAGAAAACGTCAATTTTTACCCTATATGGAATATTTATGTACTTATGCACAACCATGTAGATTTGCTTGCTAAATATAGTCATATTATCACAGCAAAGCTTATAAAATCGCAGAGAGGTAAAGAAGATCACCATAAATAAATAAAATTAAAAAACCAGAAGCAATACACAGCACACTAACTTTGCAGCTTCAGAAGGTGAGTGAACAGACTTTGCTTAAAAAACAGCAGTCAAGGCAAAGTTATGTTCCTACACACAAGCTCTAATGCCCAGGCATTCTGACAATCACCTGGGGGCAACAGAAAAGCCCAAAGGGCACCCCATGTACTGGCACGCCAGTTCTACCCAAGTATCACACATTAAGGTGGATCTATGGAACAGACATATTATGAGTGGTAAGTTGTAAAGTATAGACTAAGACAAAAGTGTGGTGGCATACTCTTAACCCACACATATCATCAGATTAAAATGATTATTCTAATTTCTAATGCCAGAAGAAACGTACATGAGATTAGCATGTATTGTAAAAGATTTATGAAAGAATTCCTTATCATGGAAGCGAATTGCTGTATTACACCTACCTGAAGGAGAGGTTAAGCATGTTCCTGTTAGAAGCAAGAAGGAAAAAAATAAGCTGCCTTTGAAGAGCAGAGAGGAAACCACTGAAATTTAAGGACCGCACTGAACATGATCACCAAGGAAGGAAAGAATTCCTTTATTTAAAGAAAAAAAAAAAGATGCTCCAGTCATCTGATGAGAACAGAAAGACTAAAGAAGACCCAAGTGCTTTCTTCACTTGTGACTTTGAATAATAAAAGACTAGTAATTGTAATACTGTGTAATAGTGAAATGTAATAGTGAAAGACAGGAGGATTCTTTTCGAAAAGTTTTCCAAGACTGGAATTACTTCCTCCTTAAGGGAATGTAAAAGAGGTGTCAAGACTGTCATTTTGTTCATGCTAGCTTTCATCACTCACACAAAAGAGCCAATGAAATGTGGTTAAAATTAAGAACAGGAGCTAAGTACACCTAAAAGGGAGAAGGCTCCCTTCCTCATACAACCCTGTTATTCCTTGCTTAACTCTGCTGTACATTAACTCTGAATCCCTATATTCTTTAAGGAGTGGCTCAATTCAAAGCAACAGGTCTGCATCAGAAGTGAGGCTTGCTGCACTTCATTAGGCATTTCTGAGCCAGAGCATTACTGAGGAGCAGCTAAGGATAGCAGAGACAAGAACTTCATGACCAGTGGTGTACTGTAAATGGAAATTGCCCTGGGCCAAACAATGCAAGATGTATTAAGCCCTGATGGGCAGAGGCACAAGGGAGGGGAACTCAGTTTCCACAGGAAAGCTCTGCAGCTACATAAGAGATATCAGAAGTAGCTGCATCACTTGTGCTTTACCCAAATCTCTGAAAAAATACACCTATCACTGTCTTATCTTTGACGTACTTGTTTTGTTTAAAGACATACAGTGTTTCCACTAGCTACTAGCCGAGGAATAAGCATCTTCCAGTTCCCTGCAGATTTCTGGTTTCCATTCCATTATATATTGTAGATTCAAACAGTAATATAGAGTCTTTACGGTAACTCGGGCAGTTACCCTGCACCTTAATGTAGAAGTCATTGTTACTTTTAAATTAAGCACCTCTCCAAGTGAATTGCTTTCAAGCAAACAGTCGCTGGCTGCAAATGGAGAGCAGCAGCATCTCCACAACCAACACATAGCAGTGCCATCTTTCCAGCTCCCCTGCTACCCAAAACCAGGCCATGCCAAACCAACACAAACAAAATAAAGTGTTAAAAATAAGATCTGAAGATATATATGGATACAGATAGCTCTCTATATGTGTGTATATTTTTTTTTTTTTGAAGGGCTGTAATACTGCAGTATTAAGCAAGAGCAAAATTAGTTAGCATACAGAGTTCTTTACCACCGCCTTCCTGCTGCTACATAATGAGACTTCTAAAAGAAATTCACCACAGATCTAGCCCCTTTGAAGGCCAAATGTATTTCACTTTAGGTGTTAAAAAACACCTAAAGGTAGTGCCTTGTATATTACGCTCAATATGCAAGCAGATTACATTTTAAAAAATGCGGTCAAAAGAAAAATCAATCAAACTAAAATTTATCATTCATTATCAAGATACATAGCTGTTCTTCATGCCAGAAAATAAGTTCAAAATGAAAGCACTTTAAAAAATGTTGAAAATTGAAAATTTACGAATGTTGAATGCTGCCTAAAAAGAAAACCCAAAGAAACAAAAACAAAGCACAAAGTCTCCAGAATCCTGAGGAAGGGAAATCCTACCAGACAGGTTCAACAGTTTTTTTCCCCTCTTGTCTGACAGACACTTTCCCACTTCACATATTAAGCAGCTCTTCTCTGTCCCTATTAGCATTCCCATCTTCTGGGGTTTGCTTGGTAGATGTGCCCCAGATGTTCCACATTATTTGAACATGAGGCATCGAGTGTGAGGCATTCTGCAAGTCATTTGTCACTACAATTAGGTATGGTCTACAAAGCTCTTCAGCAGAAATATACTTCTCTAGTCAGGCATCGAAGTGAGAACTAACGTTCAAATGAAGCAGGAGGCAGGGGGGAAAGCCCACAAAAAGCCTTATCAAAAGTCAATGAGGCCCACTGAGCTGTATCTTA
This sequence comes from Oreocharis arfaki, assembly GCA_013398015.1. NCBI lineage: Eukaryota > Metazoa > Chordata > Aves > Passeriformes > Paramythiidae > Oreocharis > Oreocharis arfaki. The sequence goes on from VZRR01004865.1 coordinate 351,159, forward strand.
ATAGAAACTTTGTGATAAAAAAAGAATTTAAATTTTCTGTTAATTTTTCCAATATCCAGTTTAGAATTTATTTAGACACAACAAATGAAACTGCTGAGCTGGGTAGTGAGTACCAAGTACTGCTTTAATCTTAAATGATTATTTAAGGAGAAGAAAAAAGAAAAGAAAGAGTAAGAATTTTTTTTTTTTAATAAAATACATTTTAAAAAATCACCACACTTTTCTCCTCATGATGGTCCTTTATTAATTATGGTGGAAAACAAATTAACCAAACTTAGGTGCTATACTTGCAGAAATGCTTGTCAAGAATTAACAGGCACATTAATTATTTTGAGTAGTGTTCAGGAATTGCATTTACAGAAACAGGCTTTTCAGCATAACTGGTGCTCCAGACAATTTTACAGAGAAGTCATGTGAGCTTTTCAAGACCTAACTGGATAAAGCCCTGAGCACCAAAGCAGATCAGGGAACTGATTCCAAGGAGTAAACTAGTAACACCGAAGAATGGCAGCTGGCACATTTTCCCACCCATATATTAGTTTTCCTTATCACACATTTTTAAAGGAAAACACTTGAGATAAAACTCTCTCTGCATTCTCCAACAGGAAAATAGACTCCGAAAGTCAGCTTCTTACCAAAGTGAAAAACAAAAAAAAAAAATCCCCAAACACAACATATTTATTGCCTATACAAAACACAGTAGGTTTTTAATGCAGAAAACAATAGATACAAAAAGCTGTGGACACCCAGTGCTAAAAATATTTGTTTTAAACCTACTACCTGAATGCTCTCTAAACATCCGGCAGAAAGTATAAAAAGCACACTAATTACTGAGAAGTACTCCAAAAACTAGATCAGCACTGGACAGCCTTGTTTCCAATAAGGAAAAACGACTCAAACTTGAACATTTGATGTTTGTAACTGGAGCACATTTTCTATATAAACACAGAAATGCAGAAGCATATATAAGCACAAAAAACTTTTAAAATTAGGCAAAATTGAAGTTCTCCAAAGCATGATAAGCATCCACAGAACAAAAACTTACAGTAAAAAATTATACTAATGTTCTCAAACCCTCTGCCTCCATTTTTCTGTTTCATTTAAAAGATTGATTTGGAGTTCCTACTCTAATGTTCAAAGATATATTTGCCTTCCTTGAGTGATAGCAACATATGGAGTTCAAGGTAAACTTCTGCAGCAACAAATTTATTATATTTTGAGAGAAAGAATACATCTGAACAAAAATAATTATGGTATAAAATTCTAACAAAGTTAAACAAGCTACCATGTTATATAACTAGAAATGAAAATCAGTTACAGAAGCAAACATGGGTATGTGACACACTGGAGATGTTCCAATGGCAGATCTTATCATGCATTCAAATTCTATTTTATTGTATACTTCTCCTCTATAGAATAAACAGAACAAATAAAGGAAAGTGAGAGCTATGAAAAAATATTAGAGAGTATATAATATTCTAATTATTAATGACAGCTAATAATAAAACATAAAATATTCTATTACATTCTATAAAGTACTATAGAATATATAACTAATAAAAATGTCTTGAATACAAAAGTCCACATAGCAAATAGCATATCTATAACAGCACTTCAATATTTTTGTCCTGTCACGCCAATGTACTCTCTGTTCTCAAAGGCGAAAAGAAAGTATGGTCTATCACTTTTACTACTTGACTATAAAAAAGCAGTGTGTTATATTACTTCTAAAGGACAGTTTAGATATTGGTTGGGTCCACCCATACTAATTCCATCTCAGAAGTGCTTTAGTGACAACAGTTGCCCTGTAGCTGACATCAATGCATATCTATTTCCCACTGATAAAATCCCTACATGAAAAGAAGCAACGAAAAGAGCGCCTATGAGGCACTGACTTAGGAATTAGAACACTAAGGAACTAGAGGTTCCTTCCAACCCAAACCTTTCCACGATTCCATGACTGCCTTTGCCAGTGCACTGCAGGACCCGGCTTCACCCACAAGGGGGCAGAGCGCAGACGCCCGCGCGCACATCCCAAAGGAGGGAGGGATGTTCCCGCCAACTCCGATTTGCACGGAGCACTGACGTTCGTGAAAGAAAACCTGAGAGAACTGTTGAACACACAGAAATTACACAAAATAAATACTACAGTTCGAGAATTACTAAATGCACAGAGACCACATCTGGCTTCAGAAGTCCTTAAGCTGCAGATGACTAGGAGGCTATTTGCCCTGTTCCTGACCTCTTCCTTAGACATTCACTTTTGGCCAGGATCAGCTACTACACCGTATTAAATCAAATACTCTTACTGGATTTTACACAGTATCGACAGTCTTCTAGTCAGATAATTGCTATGTGAAGTAGCAGCCCAAAGTGTGTAAACAGTACAATATAGACAAGCAAAACCAGAAAAAGTTACATGAAAACCTTTCTATGGCAGTACTGCCAGAAAGACCTTACCACTTAGAAGCCATTGTTAACCACTGACGAGGGCTGTTAGCATATCACACTTAGGATGAATCCATCAAGACATTTTCCCCCGAGTCCAACGTTGTGCTTCGAGATGTAAGAGCAGACAAAGATGTAAACAGCTTTGAGTCGGCTGGTATGCAGCCAAAAACTGGAGAAAGATCTCCACAGTAAAGACAAATGAAGTACAGAACTCTGAAAAAGAAATGAGAAAAAACAATCAAACCTTTGACGCTTAAGAGAGATGTCGACAATTTCCCAATCCTTTAGAATTCTAAATTCACCATTGAAAAGTTAAAAACTATAAAAATCTGTTACATGTGTCTTCAAAATTGCTGTTCTGCTCAGAAGCTAACGATTCTGAATGATTTCTCCCCATGAAACAGAAAAATTAAAACTGACACCAAAGTAACATCTGGTTTCCCACGCTCAGCATATTCTGCATGCATCCATTCTTATGAAGGGTTTTAATTGCACTTTAGTTACAAACATATTTTTATTAATCATACATAACCACTCTAAAATGCAAGTAATTCTGAATCAATTTTTTCAAATTAGTCCTTTTAGTTATTTCTTCTCTTATTTTTCGGGGTTTTTTCCCTCTGCTCAGTTAGCAGGAGGATGTGGTCAGAAAAAGAAACAAATAATACTTCATCTGGGTCTTCCTAACAAAGCCTTGAGAACTTCTGTAGATTCCTTCATAATAGAAGTTTGTATGCAACTGACATACTTGCAACAACTTGCCTAAGCAGCAGTTTGTTTTTGTTCTTCCATAGTGCCAAACTACAGTAAAAGCACTTTAGTATTTTTAATTTCACCCTGAAGGCGGATCAAGCACTTTCAACTGCTTTTAACAACTCAAGTCTCATCATGCAGTAGCAATCCACCACTCCAGAACATCTAGTTTATATGGGGCAATTGTTTTTTCTTCTTTTTAAAATTCTTAGCTTGAAAAATTCCAGGTATGTAAAAAACTCTGTACATCAACATTATTTTCAGTGCTCTGATGCAGCACAAATGTAGTAGTTTCCTTTAAGGACGTGTGAACTATTCAGTCATCATCAATTCTTTTATGTACAATTTGTTCCACTTCTTAATTAGTGTTTCCAAAAATACAAAAGAGACCCACATAAGTGCAATCTAAAAGTAAAAAGCATATCCTGAAGATTTTAAGATGTAAAAGAAAGCTTAAAAGTGGGACTACGAGACAAGCAAGAAAATTAGATAAACCTCTGCAAACAGGAGGCAAGCTAACATCTATATTTAAATTTGGAATGTATTACATAATTAATTGGAAAAGCAAGTCAAGTTTTTTAAAGACTTGATCAATTACAAAGGGAAGCATTTAAAGACAGACAAAATTCTGACTGTGAATTTCACCTATTAAATTTTGCAACTCTCTAATAAACTGTCAACTGTTTTCCATAGTTTGTGCATTTGATAGTGCAGTGCATCAAATCAGCATCACTTTTACCTCTTCAGATAATTAGGGTAAGTCAACATGGTTTTCTGCACGGCAGAAATGTATGACCTTTCATCCTACCTACAACAATAAACTGCACTATTCACTTTTTTTTCTTCTTTTTGCTCCATGTTTTCAATTCATGCCAAACTTTACATTCACCCCAGCTTAAAAGAGAGTGGGGCAGTGGTACTTTAACTCCTCCCCACATACACTCACTGTGAACAGCACTTTAACAAAATCAAACCCATGCCTTATTACCCTCCATAAAATCGAAAGAATACCCGGACAGAAGTCCACCCTAGCATATGCTGACATTTTAGCATATCACGCTTAGGATACTAAGTCACTATCTCAAGCAAAACATGCATTCACAGGTTCATAACTTATTCTGTTTAGAGGCTTCCCTGCTTGCTGCCTTCAGAGCAAACACATACAAACATATCTTCCTTCTTTACCACAGCGGATTCAATCTCCTTCTCCCACCCAACAGACCAGCTGCTTAAGGAAGGAAATAAACTTAAGCTGAAAACTGACTTGACTGTCCAAACTTTAAGAAGGTACTGTCAGCTGAGCTGACAGACTGTTTGGAAAGAGCCCAGAGGGTGAGAAGCACACGACAACCCATGCAACATACTCAAGTTTTTTGGTACACACTGAGCAGTAATGAATTTTATATTGTAGCTCCTGCCCAGAACTTCAAGTAGAACTACCGTTGTATTTGAATACAACCTGAGGCATTCTACAGAATCAATCTGATCAGATTAACTCTGACTACAGGAAAAGTATCAGTAAAGGTAGCAAAAAGGTCAAAAGTCTCCAACAGATGCCAGTGAAGCTCACAGTAGCTACAGCATAGTGTTGGTTCATTGGGCTTCATTTCTTAACCACAGCTGACAAGTTAAAATGTAACTACACTTTATCAGATTTGAAGTCAAAGGTATCACACAGGTGCAGTTTCAGTTTGGGATTCACCTCTATGGAAGAGGAAAAGTTAAGAAGCAGAACATGAAAAAAAGAAACATAATAAAGTTCAAAGTACAAGAGGTTTGCTATCATAAGGTTCAAAAACTAGTTGAAAGAAAACTGATGCTACCTCTAAGTTTTTATCTCTAAAAGAATTGAGAACTCCTCTAACAACCTGAATTGGAAAACGCAACTAAAAATCCAGCCAACCTCAAACCTGATCAAGTAACAGCACATGTAACTTTTTATTACATCAACTTTTTTTCTTGGGACGGGGGTGGGGGTGCATTTAAAGAGCATTATTTTCAAGCTGTTGTATTATATTCGCAGAGCAGCTGTTATGGTGTTGACTACCACGCAAGACAGAACTCAGCTTTACCTTTTGGTAAACCAGCTGAGTTGGCTGGATTTTTGAGCAGCAATTAGGATGCTCCAATTCAGTACACTTTTTGCCAATGCTAAGCGTAGGAGTGGTGGTACAGCAGATCACTTCTAAAAACTTCAGGGATGGGGATTAATATTAATGTTGCAGGAAATGGAAGTATCAGCACCTTCATTTAAGAAGATAGGTACAACACACTATATTAGGGCCTTCTTTATAATTACTGACCCCAAAGATTCAATAAGATGATACTTCAAAAGAAAGAATCACTAATAGTTTTAGCCAACTGCTAGAAGTGGTTGGTGTTTCCATGCTACAAACCCTAACCAGGCTCCAATACACTGTTTGCTTTTACATAGGTAGAATAAAGGCAGAGATGAACTATATTAGTTTTTAAGACATCATTTTAAAAATTACAACAAGAAGTTTGAAGTTTAGGGGCAAACATTTACAGAACGGCACTACAGTCACCCAAACCTGTGGCTGACCTGTAACTTGAGCATTTTCTTGAGCTAAGTAACCTGCTATCAGAAGCACTCCTAAGGTAACACACTACCCCTTGTGAGCTCTGGCCCTCTGTCAACTTACAGCACCCCTCATACAGGGGGTAGAAGAAAGAAAACAACATTGTAACTATAAACTGTATTTATTATACAACATATTGACTATATACAAGACTTCCCTGTTACAGACTAATTTACGCATTTTTTTCCACTACAGTGCTGGGAAATGATACCAGAGGCCTGAAAGATTTCCAGTGGCTGACCAGTTCCCTTGTTCTCCCAACCTTTTCCTCAGCAATAGCCTGCCCTACTAGACTATGCTGAGCTTACGGCTTGCCGTCCTCCCAAACACGCGATACTGGTGACTGACATCAGAAATAGCAAAAAGAAGAGCTTGAGAGCACCTGAATATTACGAAAGCCAATTTTAAGCTAACTACCTCATAAAATTGGATGTCATAAGAATAAAAAGGGTGAATGAAGTTTCCCAGGCTCTTTATACCCAAATCTACTCCCTTTCCTTATTGAAGCTTGGCACACTGTATCAACAGAAGATTTTTAGTAACAACTTGGTTCTCTTGCTTCCTGTAAAAGTTTTAAGTATATTAATAGTAAATAACAATAATCAACACCACAAATTAAAAAAGGTACATGATGAACTGAGTGTTACTAAATGCTGTCAAGAACACAGCAGTCAAGCAATATCCTCCCAATTTCACCAACCATCTCCTTACTGAAAACCAGCTATTTTTCCACTCCACAATCCACACAACCAGTGAGGCTGAGCGGCTGCTGATCAATTAACTGTGAGGAACCACAGAAGTTGTAAACAGGAGAGACACATGGTCACAAATGCAAAAACCAAGCCTTCAGGGGACTTGGGAAGGGAGAACTTCATTAAATACAAATACTGCAACTGGAAGATGCATAGATCATTGGCATGAAATTAATGTAGGTTCAGCTTTTACGTAACTGATACGGAAATGAGGTAACACTCACAAGTCTATCAAGATCGCCTAAGAGGATTCATGGGAAAAGAAGAAAAAACTGCTTCTCTCTTTCATAACGAAACTTTGAAATATAGCCAATCACCTGCACCTGACAACTACATGTGTTTTATTGGTTCAACACTTTCTTCTCCCAAGAATTACAAATAGCTCTCCATTTACAAACTGACAAAGTTCAACTGAAAATACCACCATTTGAAGAGAAGAAGGATTTGCAAGACAAACTTCAGTGGAGGGCTTGGTACTAAATGTGTAATAATTATTTAAAACTGGGTTATTTGAATTCTCTTTTCCTTAGTTAGCATGAAAAGGGACTAAGTGAATCCCAAATAGTATCCACTGGGCCAGGGCCACAAACCCTGCCTGTTCTTTGAATCTTATACTATAAATTTTTATCTTTTGGAACCTCACTTTGAAGTATTAGGAGTATGCCAAAACTCAGACTGTGCTTTCACCACAGCAGAATGGGTAATTCCATCTAGGCCTAAGACCTTTTTAGTTTCTCAGATTATTTTTTTAGAAAAATTGCCATTACTAGTGCCACAAGACAAGGGCACTGCCTTCAGAAACCAGTGATGCAGTTACACCTTCCCGTGGTGCTAATGCCCTCTCATTGCTCCTTTATCCCTGCTATTTTCTGACTGTTGATATAGAGGAGTGTTTCCTCAGCTGTAGTACAGAACCAAATATTTTGGGCCCCCCAAAAAGTGACCTTAGCTATCTTCTATTACACCATCTATAAATTTGTACTAGCAATCCAAGAGAAAGTATTTCTGTGCTGCTTTTCAAGAAACTGTAAAATAAGAGCGTTCAATCTGCAAGTGATCAGCAGAGGGCAAAGAAAATACAGTTCTTTCCTCTTAGTATCAGAGGTTGTAGGCAATACAGATGTTCAGACTACCTTAAAGGAATGTTGCTTCTACCAGGAAAACAGCTAGAACTAAGTCAGTGTAGTATGTAGTTAAGGCCCCTAGAATTTATCATCACCTGTGTGCCTTCTTATTTCATGTGTGCTAGGAAGGGAAAACAGCAGACCCTTAGCAAGAGCAACAACCATCATCTTTTCCTCAGATGCACTGCTGCCTGCAACAGTCAAACACAACAGCGTGTCTAGAGTGTTTGCATTCATCTGAACACCACTGCTTACCACCATCTATATTAACATAGTTTCAGCCACAGGAAAAGTGAGAACTTCCATGAGTGTGCAGGGTAGGTAAGAAGCTTTAAACTCTGACCTCTGCACAACCACCACTATGGCAACAACTGAGAAAACGCCAAAAAATGCTAAATGGCATTAGAAACTAAACTCCTTTTTCCCTTTTTACAAAATAAACTGCAAGCACAGCTAAACTAAAAATGAGCCTATAAGCATGAAAGTAAATAAATTAGATCTAAAGAACAGGAATTTATATCACACCTTCAAACTGCTTTTGGCAATTTCCTATTTTTGAAAGTATCTCAAACCAAAACCAACAATCCCTTTTTATTCAATCAGCTTTTGGAGATCAGCATCTAGCAGGGTTCAAGAACTTGAAATTAATGAATGATAAAAAATCAACATCTTATGTAGAACATTTCCTCCCTTAACAGCCTGTTAAGGCTCAATATACATTCTCTTTTTTAAAAAGTGCCAAAATGTATATAACACTGACCAGTTCTGTTACTATAGCTATACAAAGAAAAATGTGGCAATTTTTCTTAGTTATGATATAACATTAGGAGGAACCAACGTGAACTTCATGCACATTCAGTACCATGGTCTATATGAAATAAATAAATAAATAACACTTCCCCACCGCCCCACCCACACCAAAAAAAGCCACACCACTTTACTCCCTTGAGCAAAGCAGGAAGTTGCTTTCCCCACTTCCTCCCCTCAAAGCATCTTCAACAGAGATTAAACTCAGGTCCTATATACAAAACATCAGTAGTTCTTCAAATATGCTGACCAGACAACATTGAAGTAGAATATCAATAATGTATAATACGGCAAGTATAACATCAGTTAGCAGGTTTCTTAGCCACTCAAGTAGTTGCAAAAAACCATTTCAATTGATATATTCCAATCTAGTGCAATTATCTCTGGCCTCTGGAAATAGAATACAAATACAGCATAAAAAGCAATAGAGCTAATTCCTTTTGGACTACAATGATCAGAATGGGGATTTTGTTGTACTTGCAGACCATCTCAACCCATTCTTTTTTCTTAAACAGCATTTAACCAGAAGAGTTCACAGAGTCTGTATTTACACAGGATGAGATATGAACTTGCTGTTTTGCTTTAAAAAAAAGCTCAAATGAGGCCAGTCTGCACTCTCCAGCATAACAGTAAGATAAACATTAAAGTAGCTGAATTATTCTTCTTGTTTCTAAGCACAAAACATTATTAAAGCCCTAGCGATTTCTCTCTCTCCTATGCATTCTAGCCTTCCCATAATAATCACACAGCAGTTTTCAAACAGCCACCTGCTAAATTCAGAATGTCTTGTGTCCCTAACATATGCCAGTTCTTAAACTTGGAACATCTTTATCACTGAACTACAGTCACAAAGATTTTATGCCTTTAAACTATATAAGTTACATGTAAGAGTTTTATAGACTAGATATGGTTTGAAGGGAACATGCAATAAAAGCTACTTTCAAAATATGGAGACTAGGAAATACTTGAAAACAGAACTATTTATTCTTACTTGAAAAAGACAAGACAAGAGAAGAATAACTTGCACTATGGCATAACACAGAATACACTATGCAGTACCTTCTTTAGATATCTTCACAGGAGATACAAGGCTGGGCTTCAAACTGGATCAAATCAGTTGCACAGAATTTACCTCAGCACCACAAAAAATGCAAGTATAATCTGTGCTAACTGATGGTTTGTTTACAGATTTTGAATTACAGGCTATAGTATAGTATCATAGCCTGATCGTGACTTACAGGAAGAGAAGTGTTCTTAAATGCTTTTAAATAAGGTTCATTTTTTCCCCTAATACAGCAAAGGCCCAAAACTCCATAAAAGTGTTAATGAAATGTGCAGGTAAAAACTCCCAGTTTCCTGCACCAAAAACTTGTTCTACTTATTTTGTGCTTCTATTTACCCAGCTTTCTGTTCCCACACTTGCCATCCACCACTCTCACCCTCCCCAGCTATTCTACAGCTACTCACCTATCAATTCTGCAGGTAGGTGCATGTAAATACATATAAATATACACACAAACACACGTATCAACTCCATCTGAAGAAACATCCCCAATTTTATATCCAACATCTACCACCAAAGTAGTTTCTAAGGGGGTGGCAGCAGTGAGGTCTAAACTGAAGAAACAGAGAGAATGGGGCAAGATCTCCATGATTTCTGTGTCAAGAGACAGAGTAACAGGTTTGTCATATCCAAGTGAAGACGTCAGGGAGACCTCCACATACTGCTACTCCTGCCGAGAATAAGAGCACTCATATGCAACTCCTTTCTCTTTATGAGCTGATGTGGGGTGTCCAGGAGCCCCCCGAGTCACTCCAACAGCCATGTGACCAGCAACTACTCATCACCCCATGCCAGGGAATAAACAGGCCAGTCAGCAGTCACAGTGCACAGGGCAGTCATTCTTCAGCCTTTTGGATGACACTGGTTTTGGATTACGTCTACAGAGATAGAAATCTTAGTATTTTTGGTAACAGCATTATTTTTTTAACATAATCAGCATTATAGGCAGATTAGATTAGTTCAATTAAAAATCATAAAAATTCTGTCAATGTCAAAATGTCCAGCTGCCACAGACACAACCCCAGCAGTTCTTTCTGATTTAGCACAAGAGCAGAAATGGTGTTAATAAGGACGATTCTCGTGAAAGACAGAAAAAAAATGACTAGGAACACTTCAACTATCTTCCATCCTAATGCCTCTAAAGAGAGCCAGCCCTTGTCCAGGTCTGCTGTTATGTCCAAGTCCTCTTTAGGACAAGGCATTTACAAAAGAAGATGCTTCTTTATTTTGCAAAACTGGACAACATCAGTGGAGAAATAAAGTCACTCTTTGCATTATTAACTTCAAAAGCAAATTCCTGAGGTCTCATTTTATCATAACATTCCTAAGCCTTATGGTATAGACATTCCTTCACTTTTAAAAAAAAATTAATTATGCTTCTTTTATTCTCTTTTAACAGTCTCCCATATTGAATTACTAGAGCCTTATCTTCTGGATCAAGTACAACAAAACTATCTCTATTTGTAGTTTTTATGCTCTCTCCAGCTCTTATTTTATAAACATATCCAACATTATATTCAGTTACTCCAAACAAGCTTAACTGCATAGGGCTGGCAAAACCTACACAATTGTTGTCCTTGAGACTACTACAAAAAACTAGCAGCGAAAGTTCAACAGGAGGAAGCCTGTGAAAGGCTAAGCAAATAGGGTGACGTATTGCAAGGCAGGTCTTACCCATAACCTCACAAGGATCTTTTCAGCACATGCAATTTTACTTCGTGGTCTTCTCCCTTGCTTATTGCACGCTGCTGAGGTATCTTTGAGCTCCTTGAATACTCTCTGAACAAGTATGACTAACATCATGCCCACTGGGATCCAAACTATAGTAGGCCCAAGAACTGCTGGCAAAAGTGATACTTACTAAAGCTGCATTTAACCTATAGCTTCTCTTCTCCCTGAATGTAACATACCTGAGCAGTAATATTTTTCATTAAAAGTTGCAGTTTATGAAGACAAAGAGAAACCTTGAGAGGACTACAGAAGGAAAACAGGATCCCTACGGTTTACCAGCAAGATACACTCACCAGAGTATTAAAAAGCCTTTATAAAGTCCTACTGGAACCTTCCCTAGAATACTTCATAGAAGTCTGGCCAATGCATGCTAAAAAGACTAATTGATATATTAAGAAGGCAATGACAGCATTTTAGTATGATAAGGTAAGCAAGAAATCTCACCCAAACAAGAGAGAGTCTGGTTTATCTGGTTTAACAAAATTATACTACTACTCTCTAGAAACATATTGAAGAAAAGGGGAAACAGACGTTAAAAAGAAAGAATTGCTACCTAAGACAAAAAATAGTGTTGGCAACTGCCACTGACAAACTGCTTTAACATACAACCTGAAAATTACAAACATTCCCCAAGTATCAGTTATTTAATTTTGAAGCAGCCTTCCAATAGTTAGCTGACAAAACACACAAAGCTTGTTTTATTACCATGATCATCTCATCTAACTTCAATTAAAAAAAAAAATCAAAGAAGAGAGGAGAGAAAAAGGTTCAAGCCAGGAGCCTTCCCCCATTTTCTGGAAAACAGGGAGTAAGAAGAAAATAGGTCACCACTAATTCCAAAGTGACCAGCTGCACCACTCTAGTGGCATGTCAATAGTCCCAAGCCTACTGCTAGACACTCTTGTCTGTAGCTATTTCAGGCTAGCCCAGCCCCAGCTCTTGAAAAGTAAAGCTCTCAACACCTGTACAGATCAGCTGTCAAAGCAGCAGCTGGAATGATGGAAGAAAGGTCCTCCTGTCACAAGGTCTGTGCAAAATCCATAAAGCTCATCTTTGACTATTGTTACTAACCACAAAAAACCAATTCATGTTGCTTCTGGTGACAAGGGCAAGAATAACCATGTAAAGAACAAACCAATAAAACCCCAAAGCTTACAGCAACAGCTTCTGGGCACTAGATCATCGTACCAGACCAAACATGTAGACATTTCAGAGAATCTCAAACTCAGCCTTAGAGGTTTCATTTGGTTTTGGTTTTAATACATGTTCCTCTTCTATTTCAGCATGCAAACATAAATCACTAGGAAAAACTTAGGGATAAATACAAAAATCCCTCAAAACTGAAGCCATGTCCAGAGCAAACACTGTTGTTCAACTAGCTCAAGGGGATTTTTTTCCTTTTTGATACCTTTCAGTGATGGTATTGGTCACTTGCTGTTTGAGACTGTATTCTGTCATTCTTCCTGGGAGGTGCTCATGTCAGAGGCAATCAGGATTATAATAGATTTGGGGGAGGGGAAGGAAGGAAAGGAAGGACAACACAAGTCTTAGAAGAGACAGAGATACACGGCAGTTCACAGATACTCAGACAATTAACTGTCGAGTACTGAGGATAAGCAAGCTAAATATCAGAAAGAACTGCTCTTTTAGTCAATATAAAAAGGCAGAAGCAACCCTAGCTGAGTCAGTCTGGGTAACAACTATTAATGGAGTTCATCAGAATTTAGAGCAAGACCAGACAAGAATAACGCTGAATTCTAAAACCTCCTAACATTGCAACATGTCTCCAGCCCACTGTGATTCCTGGGAGGATTATTACAGATACAAAAGTTGTCAAGGTTCAAAGTTGTTCGGGTGCGAGCATGCAGAAGCTGTACAAAGCAGCAAACCACAGCGAGGCTCTGTGCTAGGCCAGCCACCCTCCCACTACGGGATAAGCTACATCACATTTTCTACTGATAAGGCAGGCCAATAACTACAGGTACACGGTCACGAACCCTGAAATATTGTCCTCATTTTTCTCACAGTAACTCACAGAACCCACATGTGCATATAGCTCCTTCCTCTGACATTATTTGCATGACACCTACAGTTTCTGTTAAACTAAGTCTTAAACGTAGGGAAAAAACTGCTAAAAACTCATGGCACTCTAAGCTAGAGGGAGCACATTATACACCAATGTTCTGTATTATGCAAGTCCACTGAAGCGAAAAGTTTGTCTTCACGTCTCTTAAGGAACTCAGACAAAAAATTAAATTTGTCCTTTGGTCCTTTACACAATAATGAAGTCGTTTCCACCAGGCAAGATGGTGAAGACAAAACTCCCTGATATACAAAACTAGATATAAAATAGGCAATTCCTGCCTGATGTGGAACACACTGTTTTCTAAGTTGTTTTCCTTGATGCATAGCCACCGGAGGGAATTATAATCTTCTTAAGTTCTTAGAAAAAGTAAATACAGACAGCATGATCTCAATTGTATTAGCAAAAACTTTCAGCATAGCAATTAATTTTATCACCTCAAATTAGAAAGACAAGCATTCACAGTGAAATAAACATATGAGGACCACTCTTGAGCTGTTGAAGCCTAGCAGGATGAGTCTGCAAAGCGTTAATACAGTAACATGAAAAATAAACAGTTCTACTTTTTGCCTGCCTTAGCCTCTACAACCTACAACTTCTCTCCTCAAAAGTATTACGCTATTAACAGCTATCACCACGCTTTGGTTCACTTAGGCCAGCCAAACAGAAACAGAATTAGTTAAATTTTCCAACTTTACCTTAACTAACCTCACAGAAGAATTAAACAACTTTTGAAATGAAGCTCAGCAACAGCATTCTACATCCCAAAGCAACATACCACCACTCTGCTCCAAAGAAACCACTTCCAGAGAAGTCAGCACAGACTTCAACCAAATCAATTTTGGAATATAAATAAGGAGTCATTCACAGCAGCAATTTGCCCAGGGAAGCCGGTTGTCTGCTGACAACAACCACCATCAAGCACCACTAAGGACCTCTGCAAACCACAGATAAAGGAAGCTTTTGACAGTGAAAATGCTGTTCACATCTTTAAATACGTGACTTACTAAACCTGCAACACATTTTTTACGGAGGGGTTTGTTTCCTTCCTGAGATAGTGTCACAAGATAACAATCAGTGTGGTTTTACAGCACTTGGTCAACGATCTTCCACAAAGATTCTGAGGTATTCGGCACATATCCTCAGCGTGACAGTAACAACACAGAAGAAAAGCAACTGAAACAGCCTACTGAGGAAATGACACGGTGAGGAAATACTTAAGAAACTACAGTTAATTCTACACTTTGCTCAACCCTCAATCAGCAAATCACCTTCTTTCTTGAAGTACTCTATTTACTCCATGAAGTCTGTAGCAGGGAGATATGCAGTGCAAAAAGGAGTAAAGAACTCATTTTCTGGTTTAGTATATTTCTTTCCTAATGTCCATTTCAGATTTGTAATTCTGAAGGAAGTCCAGGTTACACTTTCGCTTGCTCATATCCAGATTACCTCACTATTCTACAAGACCGTATTAGCAAATTGCTCTTTCAACTCCCTCAGTATAAGTGACCACCAAAATATTTGAAATTTGTTGGGTTTTCAGTGTTCTGTTGTCCGCCTGATTCCCTAGGATGTTTTAGCTAGAGCTACCGTGATTGCCAGACAGTGATTTCTGGTCAAGACACAAACTGAACTGCCCAATAAGCAACAAAAATTATCACATTACCAAAATACTAGGAACATACACATGAAAGTGGAGAGGGGAAAACTAATTAGGCCCCTACAATACTTACAGACACACAAGCACGCCTATCTGAGGCTGTAAAAACTGTAGAAGCCAAACTTGGTCCTAAGAGCACCTCAGAGCGACTCCATCAGCGAGGCGCTGCACACTAAGCGAAGGGCGCGCACACACGTTTCCTAGTTTGCCGCTCAGGTCTCCCAACTTTCACCCCAAGGCGGGGGAGGGGGCCAGCTGCGCGGAGGGCGGCGCGGGCGGCCGGGGGCGTCGCTGCTCGCCCGCACCGCCCTCCCCACCAAGAGCCGGGACGCGCGTTTCTCCGCCGGAGCCCCCGGGCACCCCCAGGCGGGGCGGAGCCGGGAACAAAGCCCGGCTCCGTGCCACCCTCCCCGCTCCGTCCCGCCATTCCCGGCCGGCCTGGCCCGCTCCCAGCCCCGCCAT
>VZRR01004865.1:369606-449817 GCA_013398015.1 Oreocharis arfaki
TTTTTTTTTTTTTTTTTTTTTTTTTTTTTTTTTTTTAAATGAAGCACTGTTATTTCCTCATTAGGGAGAGATTTTTTCCAAATACAGTCCTGTTAACTCTCGGCAGCCACCAGAACCTCTCAGCTGTTGCATTTTACTGTATTGTCCAGAGCACCAAGCAAAAAAAAACAGAAAAAAAAATAACCATTCACATTGTTCTATGCACTTGAGCACATAAACTTCCAGTACTTGTTTTGGAGACTTTCCTTACCAGATCAGCATTTTACCCCAACTCCTTCATATATCTAATGGTTTTAGTTATGTCTTATACAGTATTGTAAAACTTCACTTATTTGCTACGCTGCCTCTTTGTTTTGCAGTTGATTTGGATAAAACCTGTCACTGACTGTTAACAAGGGGATGAAAGATTTATCAGAAAGATAGGCTTTTAAACCACTTGACAGACTGCATAGAACTCACCCTAATAATTCTTTGAGCTCCGCCTTCAAGAGTTCTGAATATTCACCAGTTACTTTGTTTTGCAAAGGACTACAATTAGAAACCATGTGACTTTCACACCTTCCAACTTCTTGTTAATATAAGTAATCAGTTCGTTTTAAGAGAATTTCATCATTTGAAAGTTTTCATTTTTCCTTGGAGGCATCTCCTTCATAAGAAATAACTTCAAATTTCTAAAGGTTGACTATCAACTTTTTGTATAACAGTATTTTGAATCTCAAATATATCCTTCATTCTTACATGATACTAAGTCATAAAAGATAAAAATTTAGAGACATAGATACGTGAGTTGTAATACTTCTAAAAATAATTTACTCCTAATTACTTTATGCTATTACAAATAATCTATCGTTTTTGTGTTTAAAAACACACAGAACAGCAATTATAAAACAGCTGCTGAAGCATCAAACCACCATTGTGCCTGTTGTTAAAACAAACATTTCAAGATCCCAGAGAGTTCTTCTCTTAAGAACTACTCTAGTGCATATATTTATAAACAAAAAATGGCATATTGCATAATGGCACCCATTAAAGCAGAAAGTAGAGAAAATAGTATTCAAGAAAGGGGTTAAATATCTAGCCTTAAGCCTTGCAAGAGAATGACATTTTAAGTTCATCAGGACTTGGTGAAGCCATCATCAACTATAAACTGAAGTTCTCATAGTTGCATGAAAGATAGCATGAGTACAAAGGAAGTTGTAAAAAAAGACCAGAGGGTCAGAAGGGGTGTCCTTGTAAACATTTCTTTCTATGGATGAACTTCAGAAACAGGTCTTGAGTACAGAGAAGGAAGTGCCAAGGATGTAGATATGCTCTACCATCTGTGCTGCATATGGCCCTAGAACTGAAATACCAAGCCAACAAATGGATGTATGTAGCCAGGTGAAACCTTTAAGTATCTCGCAAGCAGGCTGTACTAGGTAAGATTTTTTGAATGGATGGTAAATGCACCAGTTTGCTGCATTTAAATTACTTTTTCCCATTAGAAGTCTAAGAGACTTGAAGACACTGAAGTGAGAAAACGAAATGTATAACTATTAATTTCACAATAGAGAAGCAAAACAGCAGCTCAGAGTCATTATCTTCTACAATGAAAGATTGCCATTTCCTCCCCACTGAAGCTCTGTGTTTAGAGGAGGCACAGTTCATAAGCATGTCCTACCTCACAAAAGTTCAAGCTTTAAAAACCCATTGTATTCTCTGTCTAGAATGTACTGAAAGATAAGTGGAAAAATGCATGAAATAAGTTGTCTTAATAAATGTGCTATAGTCCCATAAACAAAACTGTCTTGAGCTGATGAGGCCAAAATCTCTTGCTTTTAAACTAATAATGTGCATCATGGACGGTCATGTATTGGAGAGTGTTTCATTAGAATGGGCCCAGGGGACAAGCAGAGATAAAGACTGCCTGATAACATCAATTACTTCCAATCTCATGCAAATTAGAAATGTATTTATTGTATGATGAGAGCTATGAATTAAAGAACCCCACTATACATAGTTTCTGGTTCTATCCACCCATGTTGTTTCAAGAATCCAATCTCCTCTACAACTTTCATTACTCCATTTGTCCTAGGCCCTTCACATGTTCACAGTGTTCCTTTTATAGTTCTCTACCAATTTCAGACCTTGACTCTTGAAAACCTTCCCTCTCTTATCTTCAGGCATGGACTCTTTTTTGTACAGCCCTCAGAAAGCAGCAATTTAAGCCAAATTCCAGGGTGAAGAGACAATGGCTTGCTCTACGAAGGGCTTAAAGGGAGTGGTACATTCCGCAGACAAGTACGGACATATCAGGATATGCTGAACTAAAGCCACAGTACGGCTTGTTTACAAGAAAATGCCCAGGCATACACTGCACTGTCAGAAACATATTTTTATTTTTTTTCCTCAACTTTTCCTTGTTTCTCACAAACTGCAAGCACCCGCTAAAGCTGCCATTTCCGGCATTAGCTAGAAGCAAGGACACAATTTCCTAGTCTTCCACCTCAAGACAATCAAAATCAAATTTACCACCAGATCAAAATCAAACCAACCACCAAATTTATACCGCTTCCGAGCCCAATAGTTGTCCACCAGACCCTTGCTTAGTCCTGATTCAGAAAAGCCCTTTTTTCAGGCAATAGAGATCCTCTCCTTTCAGGAAATTCTGGCCACGCATTTTTAGCACGCGGTTAACAAACCTGTGGGTAACGTACGTACAGTTCGAGCTACGCACGGACAGACAAAAGCTTTTTGCTACCCTGTCTCAAGAGCACGGCCCCTCCTCAACGCAGGCAGGGCCCCTGCGCCAGACCAGCCCCGCCACGCTCGGGCTCGGGCCGCCCCGCGGGACTCACGGCCGTGCGCACGCGCAATGCGCCCCGCGGCGCCGCGCGCAGTTCCGGGTCACGGTGGCCATGGAGGCCGGGCAGGGACCCGGCCCCGGCGGCGACGCGGCCGAGGTAACTGCGCTGGCTTGGCGTCGCTACCGCGGGGAAACCTGGCGGGGCTGGGGGCGGCTCTGCGAGGGGCGAGGCGGCGGGCTCGGGCCAGGGAAAGGGGATTCCTGTCAGCCGCTGGGCCGCTCCTGCCTTGAGCTCGCCGCGGGGACGGTGCCCTTGAGACCTCTCGGGGGCTGAGCGGGGGGTCCTGGCAGGAGGTAAGGAGGTGTTCACGTCTGACGGTGAGTCAACAATGAACTAAGCTACCAATGGCATCCTGGCCTGTATCCTGTACCGGGAATGGTGTGGCCTGCACGGCCAGGGAAGTCACTATCCTCCTGTACTCGGGGGAGTACAGTGAGGCCACTACTGGTGAGGCCACACCTCAAGCATTGCGTTCAGATTTGGGCTCCTCAATTCAGGAAGGACACTGAAGTGCTGGAGCATGTCCAGAGAAGGGCAACAGAGCCGGTGAAGGGTCTGGAGTACAAGTCTTATGAGGAGTGGCTGTGGGAGCTGGGGGTGTTTAGCCTGGAGAAAAGGAGCCTCAGGGGAGATTTTATCACTCTCTACAACCCCCTGAAAGGAGGGTGTAACCGGGTGGGGATCGGCCTCTTCTCCCAGGCAGCCAGCCATAGGACAAGAGAGCATAGTATTAAGCTGCACCAGGGGAGGTTTAGATTGAACATTAGAAAGAATTTCTTCACAGGAAGGGTCATTCGATATTGGAATGGACTGCTCAGGGAGGTTCTGAAGTCACCGTCCCTGGCGGTGTTTAAGGAAAGATTGGACATGGCACTTAGTGCCGCTGTCTTGTTGACAAAGTGGTGTTCAGCCCTAGATGATCTCAGAGCTCTTTTCCAACCTGACTGATTCTGTGATCCTCTGTTCCCCTGGTGCCGACGGCTTTCTCGCTGCTGTGTTTCTCCTGGCCGGCCGGTGTCTGGCGGCGTGCCCGGCGGCATGGCTCTCACGGTGGACGGGGTCAGGCACCTCCACACAAACCTCTCAAACGCTGGCGAAACAGCCGGTCAGCTCTCGCGGAATTACGTCCGTGTGAACCAACAACACACCTGGTGTCTTTGAAACCCCGAGAAATACTTTATAAAGGCACTTAATGACCTGTCAGATTTCAGCTATTTGGAAGGCTGGATGGAGGGACCAAAGCAGGCTTTTCTGAAGTAAAAGGACTGAGCTGAGTTGAGATCTGACTATGTACAAAGTATTTTCCACTCTCTCGTGATTTTTAGAGGCATTCGATTTTTAAAATGATTTTTCATGTGACATTTATGGACAAAAGGCACTGGGTTCTTAAGTATAGCTGGGTGAAAGTACAGAAACTAAGGGTTGTGAAAGTTAGGTGTTAAGTTTTTTGATTGAAAAATGTCCCCAAACTGTTCTTTTGTCCATTCTTCTCTAATTTATATTCCTAATGGAAGAGGGAGGTACCTAAGCCTTATGTTCCGACAGAGGAGGAAAGAAGACTCCTCAAAGAATGTGCTGAAGAGAGTTTCCGGTATAGAGGTAAGTTCACTTTGCTGGTAAACTTGGTTGCTTTCCTTCCACCCTTAGCTTTTGCTGTAATCTGAGGCATTATGAAGGGCTTGGGTCAATACAGCACAACACTGCGTTAACAAGCTTCACCTGCACTAGAATTGCGTCCCAGCAAATGCTGATCCACGTAGTATTTACTAGGAGTTTGCAGGGCAGGAGTTTCATAAAAGGTGCAACATCATTTCTAAGTTTCATGCTTTATGACAAGTTCTCCTCATATTTTAAGTTAATGTGCTTATTAAAAGTCTGAAAATAGATCTAATTAATGAGTCTCATATTACTGGGGTGGTTTTTTTGTTTGTTATTTCTGCATTTTCCGTTTTCAGTTTTTATTGTTATCTTTAGCATAACAAGAAAAAAATAGTTGAGCTTATAACCATTGCTTTTTATCTTTATTGAGACTTCTGAAGAGAACAATATATAAGTAGTCACTCAATTCAACTTTTAGAGAAAATTACTGTGTCTGTGCATAGCCAGATGTCTGGGCACAGTTTCTGTAATCCAGAGGTTCAAGGCCTACTTGATTTTTGTACATCTGGCCACAAGGTTTGAACAAGCCTCCTGATGTGATTGTTACCTGCTGTTTTATCACACACTAGTAGGTTACTCCTGATGCCAGTGGCTTGGCAAAAACCAGGACGGATGAAGAATTTAGCAGCTGATCTGCTAATTTTAGCACACTGGGGCTCTGATTTCTCATGGAAGCCAGTACCTTCAGGGACAGCTTCTAAGGCATTGTGATTTTGAATTAATGATTCAAAGTTCTGTTTTGTCTTTCTCCATTGGTTTGGCATTCTCCTCATCCACTTTGGCACAAATACTTGGAAATCTTCTGCATATTTGCTGAAACATAGTCATTTTCTGTATAATTTTATAAGTGAAAAGACCCAGGTCCCTTAATGGTACAATGACGATTGGTTATGGTTTATTAATAATCTCTCTTCTGAAAGACAAAGAGGGGAGAGTGTTGTTTGTTGCTCCTGAGCTGTTCTGCTGCTTGGCAATGTCGCTCATTGCCCTGTGCATCTTTATACAGTCACTGAAGAAACAACATGTAGGTAGTATTTGAAAGCCCTAAATTAGTTTCTTGAGTCACTTCTCTTTAGGGAGCTACAACAGTAACAGATTTCTTTTTTTAGAGGTTATGTATTGTGCTGTTACCTCGCTGCGAGAGGCTAAAGTCCATCACTTTTCTAGGTCTCTTTGCTTCCCTGTTCTGCATACACATATTAAACTGTTGTATTCACTGTATTAAACCCATATTGCTTGAACTCCCCTTTGCAAGAGGCTGCTTGTGTGACTGCCCTGAAATCTTCACTTTGTATTGTGTCAGCTTTTGTTATTCACTGAAATTACTATAAATTTGTGTATTTTCAGTTCGTTTATTCAAATTTCAAGCTATAGCAAATTATACTCATTCTTACAAACCCTCCATGTTTTGACATAGTTTCTCTTGACAGCTTCTGCTGCTAGTCATGTCACAATTCAGTTTAATACATGCTTTACTGGAGTTTGTAATCCCATTATCCTGTGAGTTCTAACTCTCTTAAAAATTCACACTACAATCTACACCTTTATCCTTTGCACTTCTAATCTTGCTAACAAAATCAAATCATACTGACACAGCCTTTTCCCTTTAAAACAATTTTGACTAGGTTACCTTATATTACCATCCTTATGTGCTGTTGATATACCAGCCTTCCATTATTTTCCCTAGATTTATTTTGTTCTTGAAGCAGAAAAAGTACTCTTCGCCTGTAGCATTGGGATTTTCTGATTTATGAAGTTTGATTTGTTGGGGTCTTTTTCCTACAGTTGAATAATTCATATTAATTTTTATGTATGAATCCAGTTTTCATTTATCTATTTTTCTTTTAATTTTTAGTTACCATTTCAGGTCACTTATGTGCTCATGTACTAGTATAACCTGTCTTTGATATCTGGAATATTTGTGTTGGGTCTATAAATCATTTCAAACTTCTGAGAGTTAGACTGAAGTCCTCTGTAGTAAGTTCTTTTTGAATGTATTTTTCTCAACACACCCACTGTCCCCTTGTTTGTTTTTAGGTTTTTTTTTTACAATTCAGTTTAAAATCTGTGCTGTCATTCCATATCTCAGAAAATCCAGAACTGTAAATTTTGGAAAACCTAGGTCTGGAGTCTCTAAAAGCATCAGATTTTTAGTATCTAATAGGTTGAAAGGTTTTATTCTCTATTCTGAAGTTTTGGTCTAATCTTGCTTTGAACCAAGGAGCCAATACTACTTCTTAAAGTGACCTCCAGTCACATTTACCCTGAGGTGCTGGTTGGACTCCTTACCTAATTTAGACCTGTCAGAATTTGTGAGGGAATAAACTTGTAATTTGCAAAGTATTCTTTAAAACTTCGCTCTCCAAAAATTTGATTTGTCTTCAAATATGAACTTAATTAGCAAATTGTGTGCATCAAAACACTGTAAGCATCTAGTGCTGTTGCAAAAATTTCTCTCCTAGATGTCATTGAGTCTTTTTGTAACATCTACATTTTCAGATTTGCATGAAATTAAATTTCATTGTGGCATATCTAAATCTTTAATGTAAATAATTTTAGTCTTCATTCATGTTTGTTTTTTCCTTTTCTCTGTATCTTGTGCAGGGGTGGTGGTGATCCTTATGAATAGTTGCACAGTTAATCTTCCCAATACAATACTTATCATTGCTTGAAAGAAGCATTCCTTTTTTTTTTTTTGCCATCTCCAAATGCCTCTTGCCACCTAAAGTCTTTCGATATAATAAAAATTGACATGAACTGTTAAGGTTATTGTGGCAGGCAGTGATGGTCTTCCATAAAGTTGTTTTCTGTGCATTCCTGACCCTAACCCCAGGTTGTATAATTTGGTCTGTAAGCTACAGAAAAAGCTGCCCTGTTTTTTAATTTGCTGGTGTATAAAACATTACCTAATTTTAATCAATCTGATTTATAGCTCCATAAGAGTTAAACATTTTCCAAAGTTCTTATGTTAAAACGTCAAGAGTTTTGGTTATCAAAAATTTTCAGAGGCACTGGCCTCTTTATAACTTCCTTCTGTCGTGAAGAACTATGTGTCCCTCTCTAGCTTAAAGTTCTGCACCTTGATGCTGTAGCAGTTGGAGCTAGACCTGGAGTCTGGTCTGCAGAGCTTTATTCCATCTGACACTGGCTTTTGTATTTTAGGAAGCATGAAGTATAATGCAGGCAGGATGACTCATTAATTAGTACCACATAATTTGTAGTAGGTCTTAAAAACTGGATTGAGGATGTTTTGATAATTTATATACAGTTTGTGAATTGTATATATATGTATCTCCTTATATTCTCATACAAATGAGCTTAGGAAGGCATAGCAACTCTCATTTTTGCATATTTTGTTAAATGTGATTAAAAATATTGAAAATTGTATTTTAAGCAGCTTTTTTTCTTCTTCACAGCTTTTCCTTTGGCTGCAGTGAGCATGCTTGGTACTAGTTTCTTAATTAGAAAAGGTAAAGTGTAAAAATACTTCCGTTTCATTTGGATTTGCTCAGATGAAATATCTTTCTCCTGTTAGGAAAGTTATGATGATAATATAGTGTCCAATCTACTTGTAACTAAAAGAAGTTCAGACTCTGCAGCTACATGATTTGCAGTTCCTCAACATAAAGAAGGAGCTGAACTTAAAATCAATTTCATGTCTGTTTTATGTTGTGTGACAAGTGCAATATCTCACTGATTATGAAACAATATGTTCTCAGTGTGTAATAATCTTGTGATTAAATATGATTAAAGAGATAATTCCTAGATTTTTTTAATGTTATGGGGCATTCAGATGTTAGGATTTTTTTATTTTTCTTTAATGTGAGGTGTAAAAGAGTAACCTGCTACCTACAAACATAACTACAGTTGAGGTTTTGCAACTTAATTCTTAATATCTGATTACGTATGTCTTATGTAATATCATATATCTTAATATCTGATTTCATCCTCATTTTCAGGTGTTCTAAGAGATAGCTCAAGATTTGGCTCTTTTATTAAAGTTGCGTGTAAGTAAAAGCTACATATAAATTCACTTGTGTGCTCTGTGTTCTGGAGTCTCTTACGCAGATGTAATTCCTCTGAGACTGGCTGGCTAATTCACTGTGACTCAAGTTGGCAGGGACCCATAAGGACCAGAGTCCGAACTCCCTGCTCCTGACAGAACTACCTAAAACTACACTGTGTGACTGAGAATGTTTTCTAGATGCTCCTCGAACCCTAACGGGCTTAGTGCTGTGACTGCTTCCCTGGGGAGCCTGTTGCAGTGCCTGACAACCCTCTCAGTGAAGAACCTTTTCCTAATACCCAGTGTGAACAACGGTTTTAAACTGAAAGAGGAGAGATTTAGATTAGATGTTAGAAAGAAATCCTTTACTGAGGGTGGTGAGGCATTGGACAGGTTGCCCAGAGTAGTTGTGGATGCCTCATTCCTGGAAGTGTTCAAGGTCAGGTCGGATGAGGACCTGAGCAACCAGGTTTAGTGAAGGGCATTCCTGCTCATGGCAGCAGGGTTGCAACTAGACGATCTTTAAGATCCCTTTGCAACCCAAGCCATTTTATGATTCAGAGATTTATTCACCATCTGAACTTGTACTGCACATTTTGGACAACTTTTGTTTATAAGGTTTGTATAAAATTGCTTGATAAATGTAACATAATAATTTAAGATAAAAATGTCGTAAATAAATACTGTACAACCTTACTTTAAATTACATTGCCAGGATACACCCACCCCTCCCTTCCTAATTTGAAGGTCTTTATTCATGTATCTCACGTGTCCCATTCAGGCTATTTTAATTACCTTTTTTTCCCTGGACATTATGTATGCACAATTGTAGGAAAACAGCAATTTCATGTGAATGATTTTTGGATTAAGTATAATCAAAAATAAATTATTAACTTAATAAATTAACCTTTTCAATGTAATACAGGACAGTAAAGCAGGAAGTTGCCATCTTGCCAATCTGCACATATACAGCCAGTTTACTTCAGGGGGAAGAGGGTAAACCCCATGATTTGTGGTCAAGGAAGTGTTGTTTGAGCAGATAAATGAATGTGAGAGCCTGGGGCTCCCAGTTGTTTATGCTAAATTCTGGTTACTTTCTTTGAACATCAAACAATGGTGTAACACAAACATTTCTAATAAATAATAGAACTGCTATTTCCCCAATCACTCCTACGTATAAGGGCCACATTCTTCTTATTTAATGGAACTAATTTATTGAAATCAGGGGAAAAAATAAGGTGCAGCTGGGCTGGCCAGGATGTTCTGCCTGTAGGAATTACTATACTTTTCTCAGTAGTTTTCTAGGTACTCAGACAATTTACTGAAACTTCTAGTTAGTCATGGGTGGTTCACTACATTGACAGCATCCCCTTCAACACAGCACAGAGCTATTGGTCCTCTCTCTGACGAAGAAGGAGAAGATGCATATGCCTGTATGTACTTCATGTTAACCTGCAGTGGGACCTGGCCATATCTAATCAGCTTCTCTAAGATCCTGTCACAGTGAATATAGAAGCAAAGAACAATAATACCTAATTTACTGTGCTAACTGAAAAAATGTGGCTCATCTGGCTGTCAGCTCTCTAATAAACTTTAGCCAAATACTTTAGCCAATTATTACTTTGAGTGAAACATCTTCCAGAGATACTTCCCCTTTTCTTGACTAGAAGGCCTCAAGAAAAAAGACTTTCTCTTTGTAATTTATACAGAAGATTAATCAGCTTTTTTGTTAAGCTTTATTTTGCTGACTACTTAGTTTTAATTCTTCTTAGGCCGATTTAAGGGCTTGTATCTTTTCTCTTTGCACATATTTATTGTATTTGAGATGTTTGATTTTTTTTAACCTGCTAAACACCTAAACCCTTATATTTCTGGTTTGTAAACTTCACTCATAGTTGTGGCTGTTCTTATTTATTCCCTTGGAAAAGGACTTTCACCCTTCTTTTGAAAATAAGACATTAGAACAGGAATCACAATTTCAGTACCAGTACAGCAGGCTAGGGTAAAATCCCCTTTTATATTGATTCCCGGGCAATGTAATCTACAGCTGAGAATTGCAGACGATTAACATTACTGGTAATTAACTCTTTCCTGACTTAAAGATAATCAAGACTCTTAGTCTTTATATTTAGGAAATATTCACTGCACATGAAAGAAGGGTCTAGTCATTTTCTCCTACGAAGTCAACAACAAAACTGTTAATTCCACAGAATCTGTCATACCCTACTGAGCCACTCATAAAACTTGAAGGAGCCAGTTCATGGAAATCATAAGTTTTAAGCCCAGAAAGAACTATCTTGATAATTTATTCTTAGGTCCTGTGGAGCAGATGGAAATCGCTCATGCACTAAATTGAAAGTGTTTGCCTAGTGATTGCAAGGGTTCAGCTAATTCAGTTGTTTGCCCTCTGGCAGCCAAATCACAGAATCCTTTTCAGAAGATACTGAGCCTAATGCTAAGTTTATTTAGAGCTCTCTTCATACTATTGAAAGCCTTTTCAGGATCTGACTGTTCTAATGGATTAAATTAGCAGAATTTACTGCCTGTATTTATTTCTGTCTGGTTTATCATCTTAGATAGTTACTTGTGATTTCTGAGAAAAAACGATGCAATTATTTTTCTTTTTTTTTGGTCACCTTTCATTCATCGAGTACTAGCTGAAATCATCTGATGTTCACACCATGTCTAAATCATTGCTTTATGTCTCTGTTCAGCTGTCGCACTTGGTTTTAGCACCCTTTGTCTGTAGAAGAAGCAGAGATGATTACTGGATGGTTTTGGTTTAGGCCTAAACTGATTTTCTTTCTTTTAATCAAGATACTACATGATTTATTTGATATTATTGTTTTAAAACTATGTTGGATATTGTAGTATAGTATATAAACCCATCTTTTTTTCTTTTTAAAAAGTTGCTGGAATGTGTGGATACCTGGCTGGAAAGATATCCTACTTGCCAATCTGTAGCGAGAAATTTAAGAAACTGAAGGATTCCCCAATAGGAGATGTTCTGCGACAAGCTCAGAGACATAGTTCACCTAAGTAAGAATTTAATTATCTTTTAAATTTAAAACATATTCTTGAATAGGGTATTTTAAACACTAACAGATCAATACTACTTTTGCAGCTTTCAAACACCTGCAGAGCTGCACCTTCCCTCATTCCACATTACCTCAAATCTACCGCTTTCAGGAATCTGCATTCGTATCAGTTGGCAAGCTATAAAATATGTATTTTGAGCTCCTTATGTACAAATGATCACTTTAAAGTGTAGAAAAAGAAACATTTTGCTTAGCAAACTGTATTTCTTGTAAAATTAAGAGTGTTTTCCATGTAATTTACTTACAGAAGTGTGACAGCACAAGTTGCCTCCTTAGTTTAGAAGTAAACTAAATTAACTGAAATAAAATAGTGTAACATTCTGAAAGTTTTTCCCATAGTTTAGTTTGATTGAAGTAGGAAAAGGGTGGAAATTATTTCAGTGTTTATCAAAGGAAAGAGCTCAGTAAACAATATCAGTGCAGGAAGAAGTATGGTGGTCAGACTTACTGCTGTTTGTTTAAGTGCTTTACATCTGTAGCAGCATTATGCTGTACATATGAGAAACTCATCAGGTTCTTAAAACTATTTCCTGTTTTCTTCCAGAATGTTTTCTACTTCAACTGGTTTTTAATTGCAAGCTGCTTTCAGAATATCACTTAAACCCTTGATTCAAAACTGGGAGAATAGTGTTTGGATAGTGAGTAGTAGTCCTCCTATATATCTGCTGAGATTTGTTAAATGTTTATAAAGGATTTGCCTAAATTCTTAATTATATTATAAATTCAGATTTATGACAGTTTTTATTTTGTCTGCAAGATTTACCTTTATTCTGAAATGTTTATGGTTTTATGACATCAAACATAATTTTAGGAATTACCACTTCATACACTTACTGTATAAAATCAGCTGAATTGGAGTTGGACTTGTCCTTTCACCCCTCTCCAGTTTCTAATATGAAATTGTCATGCTCATTAACTGTGTTTACTTGAGAACTTGTTTAAGTACCATCATCTGCCACACCAATAAATTCCTTCAACTGTTAATAGCCCATTTGTATCTGTAAAGTTTTATTTCCTAAGTGATAAATTCTGTTTTCTTGGTTGAATGAATAATTTCAATTCATTTCAATTGCATTATTATCCATATAGGCTACCCTTGTAAACCAGCAACACAGATCATTACACTTTCCTGGGCCTTGTGTGTCTACTAATTAATGTATTTTGGTAATTTGATTTGCAGTTAAAAATTCATAGGGAGCTAAAAGATTAGGTAGTTCTTAAAGCTGTGTTTGCATATATTTGAAAAACATAATTGAGGCAATAAAATGGCTTTGCTCTGTATGTTTGTTACGAGAATTAAACAAAGACTAATTGCAAATGTTTTTCATAGGAAACTAAAAATACAGCTAAGCAGAAATTAAAAGTAAAAAATTAATAAATACCCTGGAGATGTTTTAGTCGCACCAAGTGGTGGCGTTCCTGATGGAAGGACATGTTGTGTAGTGGCTTGCAAGGCCATTCCCAGAATATAACAAATACTTTAAAATATCTGGCACCAGTTTCCAGAATATTCTTTATGTGATATTACCTTTCTCTCTCAGGAGAAAATTCATTATATTTCTGCAGAATTCAGCAACCTGATTAATTTTCAATTTCCCCAAGATAGCTGTTTGTTCTTCTTCTGCTGTTCAGTACTGATCAATTAGAAGAAGCACCTTCTAAGGATGAAGGGTTTTAAATATCAAATTCTTCCTGAAAGGCTTTTAAAATTAACTATAGTTCATGCTACCACTGGTTACATAGGCACACCCTGTACTATTTGTGTCTGATGTAGGGTGTTTTTGTCTGAAGATTCCTTGGGAAAAAGGATTGTAACTTTAGTCTTGTGAAGTCCAATATGTTCTGTCTCCTTTGTCTCCTGTTCTGGAGGTATGAGCTAAGATTCTGTGAGGAAGGGAAGAATGCTGGGGAAGGGACTACAGAAATCTTTGCAATGTAAAGAAAATACCCAAAACATCCCAATTTTTTTTTAAGATGGTGATTCAGTTGGAAACTAAACTTCTTTAAATTAATCTTCTTGAATTGCAAATATTGTTACTCTTATAGGTCCGTTTTTAACCTTGGTACTTTAGTGTTTAATATTTAGTTGTATTCTTTTCCAGCCGTTCCAGTCGGAAATCTGAATTTTCAGACGTACCTTCTCAGTCATTCACTGAGTCATCTTCTCCAAGAGCTGGATTCCCACTTTCCTCTAGCTATTCAGATGATTACAGCTCAACAGATAGAGGCCTCTCAAGTTATGAACCCATTCCATTCAGTGCTTCCCTGAATGAATCTTCACCTACAGGAATTACTGATTACACTGTTCAAGGTGAGTCTTAATATTTAGCAGTTTGTACTGCAAAGACTCTTGCCTTTCTTTTAGATACTGCTCTTACTAAACTATGTATTCTCACCCTATGCAAGCACATATGGCACAATATACTGGTTTTGAATGAAAGATCTTAAAGAATTACAAGAATTGTTTTTACACAGAAGATGAATATACATTTTATTTTGTGTTCTAGCTGTAAACTAAATTCAGGGTTTTCTAGCTCTAATTGCAAGTAAAGATCCTGAATTAACTTAGAAGATGTAATCTGTTGTGGAACTAAACCTGCAAAAAACCCAGCCTGACTGAAAGTTCTCTTTGATTGAAAGAAGGGGGAATATGCCATGCCTTCACTGTACTGAATTAACCACAGCCTACCAGTTGCCTGCTGGCCCTTCCAAGGTGATTGCAGTTCCGCCGTCCGTGGGGCTCTAACTGGATACTGCTGTAACTCTGGGACATTAAACTTTTTAAAATTTTTTTTCATAATATGACAATTATTTATGTCTCCAGGGAACTGAATGGATATTGTGTTCTGTCTGCCAACAGTCTGATTTTCTCACAGAGAACTAAAATGGTTTTCAAGTACCATGCAGCTGTTCCCCTCCTTCCAGTGTGAGCTATCCTCAGCTATTGCAGGAGAAACACAGGATTCTGAATTCAGATGTCTCTGGTACACAAAGGAGGAAGTTACTGACAAATGCAGAGTTTTGTACTTTGAATTAGTTTGGATTTTTTCAACTTCTTTATGAAAAATGTTTAATTTCACTAAAAAAGCCCTTCATGCAACTTGGTTATAATTATATGAAAGTATCAGATGTAAATGTGTCAAGAAAATTGTTACTGCATTTCATCACAAATACCAGTAGTTGGTAAAACATTTATTATATAACCAAGATTCTGCATTATAAATATAGATAAAAGGATCAAATATTTATCAGGCAACATATGATAGATATTGCCCTAATTCTTTGTAAGCAAAATTTAAAGCCTTAATGCAAACCCTTGAGCTTCACCTAGATTTCTCTTCAGAAATATATATATTATCTCAAATGTATAATTATCATAAGTTTTAGATAAAGGAACCAGAACTATTTTATCCATCAACGACCACATGGTAGTTAGACTTCCCTATGGTAAAATGATGAAAATTAATTAACTGCTAGTGTTTCAAAGCAGTTTGACAAAATTAAAAGGATAAAAGGAATGGATTGTTTGAAGACCATGTACATTCACTGTTGTATTTAGAATTGCAGCTGTCATGCTCCTTTTCATTTGGGATTGAGCAGTAATTAATTGGTATTCTAGAACATGTTGAAACCAAATTTTGGGGTGTTATGCCATCTTTAGTATTTTTCTGTCTGTTTTGTTTTCAGAACCTGCTCCAGTTGCAGAAGAAAGTCGTAAAAAAAAAGGCATCACATACGAGGAATTAAGGAATAAACACAGAGGGACATACGACGTAATGCTACCACCAAAGGCAGAAACTCCAAGCAAGTTTTCACAGGAAAAACCAGCTAAGGAAGGTAATATTCTGGTTTACAGAAATACTTGCTAAATTCAAATACTTGCTGTAATGTTAAAAATGGTTGCAACACCAAGCTTAATTCTGCGTACATTTTAAGCAATTTACATTTAGAATATCTGCAGGTATCTCATATGTGATACACAGAGTCTGTAGTTTCCTATTTTAGATTTTTTTTTTTTCAAAAATTTTGATCACTCAATAGAAAATTGTAATTCCTTTTCTCTAGCCATATTGCCTGGTGCCAGACTGAAAAGCTTGTAAGTTTTGCTTCATTGAGTGTATTGAGCAGCCTCTTTCAACAAAGAATTCTCTGAGCTCAGAGCTATGAGTCTTACCAAAGAGTTTTAGCTATGGGAGGGGGTGTGTGTTTTAGATAGCATTGTTCTCTCAAAATAGAGCACATGGTTGATGGTTTGAAGGGGAAGGTATTTATTTTTATGAATTGTTTCATGTGACATTAGTGGATTTCTATAGAGGCATTGTTTGTAGAGGTTCATTTTCTACATTAAAAACCCAGAGGAAGGAAACGGTATTTGGCAGCAATATTGAGATTTGTTTTCACAGTGAAAAAGAAAACTTTACAGAGCAAAATAAGAATGCAATGTCCCAAAGAATAAGACACCATTCAGGCAACTTTTTGACTCAATCAATTTCTTGAAAAGGAGACACAGAAGCAATTCATAATTGCTTGCTCTAGAACTTCTTAAATTTAACGTGGCATCTGTAAAAATGATTGTAGCAAGAGGAATGTTTTAGCATTTAACACACTGTTGGACTAGTCGCCTTGAATTGTTTGGGTTTGTGTGCACTGCCCAGTCTTGTCAGCCATGTTGCAAAAAGACTTTTAGGAACAGCTGTTGTCTCTTATTAGGCATAACGGGTGGTAATAAGTACAGAAGAGTGTATTGAAGCAAAAAGTTCTGAAGCAGTAACACTAAGGTTTGGAACAGTGTTGCTTAAGAGTGTCAGTCTCTTTGATGCTTGTGAATTACTTTCTGCAGATCATCTATCTTTGGACAGATCTGCAGTCTTGAAAGAAAAATTATAAACAATTTTTGTGTAATGATTTTTATCTGTTACTTCAAGGATAAAAGGCTTTCTCTTATCATGGGACTGTGCCAAAGGAGACATGAAAAAATTGTTGAAGCTGTGGTTTCAGATTGCTTTTATATTCCATCGGCTAACACTTCATGGCTTTACACAGTCTTCCTTTTCAAGATACTTCTCCACAAATAGAAAGCCTAGAAATGTCACTTGAAAACCATACACGGAAATGCTAAGCAGCATTCTGAAAACCTTGCCATATTCAACGGCAAATATTGTGGCTGTGAAATGAGAATGTGCGTTTGTTACTTTATTTTAGTTACTTGAGGTATATAAAAGATCTCTATAAAATGTTGATAAAATATTGCATGCTTTTTATTATATTTCTGTGTTCCATATGAAGGCTGTACTTGGGCTTTGAGAATAAAACTGAGCAGTGCATGAGATTTGTAAACAGACTTTTTAAAGTATCTCTTGACTTTTTAAAGTATCTCTTTGCATTTTTAGGGAAAAGGAGTAAGGAGGGAATACAAAAATTCAGGAATGGTTTACACGTGCAAGTACATTTAAATCTGCAGTTCAGGGATTACATTGATGTTGCGGGCTAAGATCCAGTTTAGCTTCTTGTGTCTTACTGGACATGTTACTTGCTGTGTGCCTGTTCATACTTTCTCAGTCACTACCCCTTGGTTCATCCTCTTATCGCTGGGTCTCTAGCAAATAGGAGACAGTGACTTCTTCCCTCCCTTGCAAGGACAGAAGGGAAACCAAACCATGTTTGAACCAGCATTAAGTAATCCCTAACTTCCATCTGCCGGTGCCTTCTCCCTTCCTTGCAGCACAGATACGTGCATCTGCATAGTGATCTAGACTGGCCCGTTTTCCAGGGAATGAGTGCAGCCTGTTCAGCTGCCATGGTCAATAGAAATGGAAATCAAATCGTACTTTGAGAGAGCTTCTCATTGTGTCTCACTGCAGTATCAGTCGCTACAAGGAGATTTGTCAGGGCATTATGCTCAGTTTGCTGATAGCTCACTGAGACAAGGACCAGGCTTTTTGCTCTATTCCACTTGTTCTGCTGCATAGTTAGCAATAAATAGTGAGCTTAGTAATTAACTTGCAAGTGGCTTTGTAAAGCCACTTTACATGACTAGTGTCAGCATTTCTTCTGGATCAAATAGAGCCATCCTTAACCTTTTCAGTGATGGCAGTGAATTACAGAGGACTTTGCAGCTCACTTTCAAGAGAGCCTGTTTTCACTTTCTGCTTGTTGTTCACTTAGTGACACTCTTCTGAACAAAGCCATTAGACCAGTACCCTGGTTTTTTTCCTCTCTGACTCATTCCTATGTTAAAGGAAGCCGCCAAATAATAATGGCTGAGTAGTTTCCTACTAGAGATTACCTATTTCTGTTTGTTTGTCTTTGAATATGTTTTTAACTAACCTGAATCCATCCAACTGTGCACGTAACCAGATTATGTAGCATCGTTATTTATTGTAGCATTCCTTGCCTGTTTCCTCCAATTGTCTTTGTTTCATCCACATGTTACATTTATTTCAAAGTAATTACAAATTCTGTAAAGCAGGAATTAGCACAGTAGGCCTCCTGATTGAGTATTAATTCATTAAGGTAAAATGATTAACAAACTCTTCTCCCCATTTATTCGAAAGTAGCTTTAATTAGATGTCTGTTGTGCTGTGACTGACACTCTCCCCACAAACCACTTCAGATGACAGTGCACTTCATTATACTTTTTTGGTATACTGGCTAAGATCCAGTTTATATGATGCATTTTTAAATTGAAACGAATATGTGACTACTTTTGTTTTCTCTTTTGTTTTCCTTAGTTAAAGTAAATAAATATGGAGATACCTGGGATGAGTAAGAGCCAAATGAAGAACTGAAGAAAATTACCTCCTGTAAGCTAACTTGAACTTCATCTAGATTAGTCATGAGTATCAGCACCTTTGGTAGGCTCTGCCAGACACAGCTATTAATAAATGAGGAGAAAATCTTGACTTGCCAGAAGATTAAAAAATGTATTTATGCTTAATTTTTTTAAATTTTGCATTAATGGAAAACAAGGCTATTGTGAGGTGTCATGGCTATAAACCATTTGTGCTGTTGTTTAAGAATGAAAAGGGTAACTTGTAATATGACCGTATAGCATAAGGTAAAAATACATGTAAATAAATGCAGTCCCATGTATTGAGAAACGAAGAATCTTCTCAAATTTTGAAGACTTGCATTAAAAGTTACCTGTAGAACTCACCTCTCAGTTTGTTTTGTCTGAAAGTGATATGCTGGGAACTTGAAATTGTTGTCATACTTGGTTTGTAATGTCAGGAATACTGCTAAACTGTTGAGGGGAAAAGGGCTGAGGAGCTGAGCCAGACACAGAAGTAACGGTAACTTTTTCAAAACTGTTTCATGGTGCCAGCTCTATTTTTAGACTGGTACTCTGACTTGCCCACTACTGGTTTCTACAGACAGTCATTTCTGAAGAAAACAATTTTATGAAACTGCAGGTATTGAGAATAGCTACATTTAAGTGCAGAAGGCTAAACCCGACAAACTTTGGTAAAACCTTGAATGATATATTGACTGTTAATGTTAGGCTCTGTATACTTCACCATATTTCTCAAATTTTGCAAGTCATGGCAAAACTGCCATGTTTATGGAGAAGAGATCCCAATCAATGGAACATTTTGTTATTATTACCCGTAAGAAAAGAGCTACGTTGGCAAAACTGAAGGGCATTTCCTGGTGTTTGCATCACCTGCTTTGTCTCAATCAAAACGTTGCCTTCACTTAGGGGTTTTCGTGTTCTTGCATGTGCATTTTCATCTCACAGCACTGTGTTTATTTGGGGGTTTGGGCTATAAGGGAGCAAAAACCATGATGAAGTTGATAGCACAAAAGCATTCCTGACATCCTTATCGGGGCTGAAAAACAACATGCCTACCAAGGGGGGAAAGAGAAGGATGCCTAAAGAGCCAAATACTACTTAAAATAATCAAAACAGGAAGATTGCTTTCAGAAAAGCTGATCTTCTAAAAAACAAAATGTGCTAATTGGATAATCTTGAAGTTGTATCAGAAATTTACCTTGTAGAGAATGCTTCTCATGGCTGTGATGAGTGAACTCTGAAAAAAAAAATTGCCAGAATTGCATTGCTGTGGTTTTCAGTGTGCTATTCCAAAGCTGATTAGCTTTATCCTGAAAATATTCACAGTTTCTTAGTTGTCAGTTATGCAAGTAACAGGAGGCAGAAGATTGAGAGGATAATAATAGAGCGTATTCCTATGATGGTGCCTTCCTGTAAAATGTCTTGCCTCATATTAACATTTTTGGGTGGACAAGCACAGTATTTTATGTAAATTGTATTATAATTTTTCTTCCTTTCTTAGAGGAGAAAATAAAAGGCATGTCAATTAATGTTGTTCTGCTTGAGGTAACACTGTTCAGCATTTTTAAATTGAATATAAAGCTTTCATTCTGTTGCATCTAGTTACTGTGTCCCTCAGAGGACATAATTTTTTTGTACTTGAACAAGTTTGGTTTGCTATCAATCAATTTTAAATTCTTTGGATTTCACATTCTTGATACATATTAAATACAGGAGAGTTCACAAACATTGCTGTTAATTCAGTAGGGTATTGGGAACTGATGTTTTGTCAAAGTTGGGTCACATTCCATTTGCTGTGCCGATGTGTATGTTGAGCCCCTGATTCGCTAAAGAGCCATGGGAATTCAATCTTGTTCCTTCTCTTTTCCTGCTATCTTCCATTAGTACCCCCTTGTGTCAGAGTGGGCCTTTACAGTCTCATGGTTTCATAGCAGCTACCTAGTCACCCGTAAGTAGCTTGCTCATATTGCACTTCCATTACTTTCGGGAATTTTTAACTGAATCTCAGCGTCTTGGAGCTGATGGCAGGCTTACTATTGCTGGAAGCAATGTGACTAGATGTATAGAACAGTGGTGTTAAAAAATACTTTTAGTTTTTCTACGGGCCATCATACTTGTATATTTGTCAATAATTGAGAATTAACTCAATGTTTATTGTAAAGCTAAGTAAATTTTCGTTTCTTCCTCAAATTAAAAATAACATTAAAAAAACCCTCTTAAACTTTAAGTCAAGCACCAGGAAAGGAGTCTGAATGCTTCACTATGAACGTTTTTTAAAAAAAACCCTGTAAAATAATTGTTTTCATGATTTCTTAAAAATAAGTTTAAGGAGCCAGAAGCATTATCCCCAGGTTAGTTGTTACTAATGTGCATGAACAGAGAGAAGAGGGTTACAAAAATGTGCCTCATCTCTTTTGTAGCTGGTAAAGCGACTGAAAATCCTGGTCCTGAATGTTTCTGTATTTCCCCAAATCAGTAGGCATGTTTAGAGCCCCAGGTAGGTACTAATCTGACCTTTCTGGGGTTTTTTCCCTACTAAAGTTGTTTGGAACACAGCTATGTGGAATAGAAAAGTATAAATGAAAAGTGATTTGATTTGATTTGCTAATGAAAGCTAAGCAGATTTGCAGAAACCTGGGGAAATCATTAATATTCCAGACCGAACCCACAACTTTCTTGCCTCCTTGAGATTCAAGAAGAAATCCTCAGTTGTCCACTGTTTGCTGGAAGCTAAAAGACCTGTTTGTTTTCCTCGTCGGGGACTCTTGTTTGTGGCCCGGAGTGAGGACCTTGCCCAGCCGCAGGAGGCACGTCCAGCTCGGTTCCTTGGCTCCCATAAACACACCAGGCCTGCCATAAGAAGGCTTTGCTTGCAGCCCAATCTTCCTGACTCAAAACCAGAACAAGTTCTCTGTAATCTCTTACGTGAAACAGGGGGTCTAAAAATATCGGTTTACTTTTTGCAATTTAGTTGCCTATTAAGTTGTTTGTAGAAATCAACAAATACTTGGATTTTAATCTCAAGCTAACAAATGGGACAGTCTGCATCCCGTTACCATTTCAGACCCTTGCCCTGAGTTTGTGCTAGTTCAGCAAAGCCAGTGCAGGCTTGGACACACATATGCCTCAAGCTTATACTTTCAAGTATTTTTTTTGCTTATATCAGAACTGGACATGAACCACCAGCACCAAAGTGTTTTGAGGTACCTGTGAGTACCTGCATTAGAACCTGAACCCAGGAACACCAGGGGGTCTTCATCTGAACAGCCTTGGCCAGGGTACAGATTTCCAGCTCACAAGATCGTCAAGCGTATTATTTCTTTCTTTAACTAGTGTTTTCATTTAACCAAATACGTAACTGTTTGGATTATAAAATATGCTGAAAAATAAACGGGTTCTTGTATCTAACAGCACTGAGAGAGCTGCCAGAGAGTAGATGATAATCTCTTGGGAATATAATTAGTATGTATTTACTTCAGATAAATGAAAACAGTATAATTCTAAAAGAACCAGTCAGTAGCAGTCATGATTTAAAGTATTTGTTTCTGTTTTTTCTCTTTAATACTAAGGAATACCAGGTACTGTGCTACTTATATATCAGTGGTTTAATACTTACTGCTTGTTAACTCATTTTTACTAAGTTGCTGTTAATTTTTTGATTGAGCAATACAAAATTTTAAGATACATGGCAGAATGGTAATACAGAGTTCCAACATAAGGTCATGTCTTCTGTCTCGCAGAAGTATGTCTTTGCAAAACTAAAAAGCAGGAGCCTGGTGTGAGCTACTTTTATAATGTGATGCTACAGTAAACAAATAAAGGATATATGATAAAGACACTGCATGATCATCTGATGCAATGGATATTAATCAAATACAGTTTTCACTTATCCTTGAAAGGAGAAAAATTTTAAGATGAAGGAGAAATGGCGAGTTAGATTTCCTTTGCCAAAACTTGAAGTAAATTATTCAGGATTAGAAATTCATAGTGTATAACCTTTGTGTTGCTCTTTTTCCAGTTGCTCACTGATTATGTAGAACTCCATTTTCAGGATATGAGATCTTGCATGAACAGCTTCTAAACCCCAAAGTTTTCAATTCGTTCCTTACACAGAATGATACACATTCTTTTCTACTCCCACTAATCCACAGAGGAAGCACATTTCTAGTGCAAGAGATTTTTATTTTAATTATGAAGCTAAAATTAGTTTCTATAAAAATCTAATGCCAAAATAAATAATTTTGTTTGGCTTAATTCTGTACTTTAAATACAATTGTTAATCTTAATGCTAGGATAACTAGCATTTTAAAACAGTGCAACTGACACAAGTAAAGGTGAACTTGAGTGCAGTAACTGATGCCTGAACAACAACGATGGATTATTAACAATGTCAAAATAATTTTAGCTATGGTAAGTAGAAAACATTTCTGCTGGTACGGTGTCATGGAGTCAGCGCACATGGCTCTGTGTTTGCGTTGAAGAGCGAAGTGTGTTTTCTAGGTCCCCTTGAAGGTTTTATGAAAGACTACATGCGTTTTTCCTCAGTGCCCCTCCACACGCCGGAGTGCGCAGCTGCCAGCCCGCTCTGAGGCCGCACCGTGGCCGAGCGGGAGCCACGGGCGAGCGGGAGCCGTGCCGGCAGCAGCGGAGCGGCGCGGAACCGGAGAAGCCGCGCTGCTGGAGCTGCTCTGACCAGCGGCGGCCGGCGGCCACAGCTGCCAGCTGCGCTGCGTCAGACGCGGGCAGGCTCCGTGCGTGGCACGGCTCAGAGCCGCGCCTGAGCGTACTACGATCTGCTGGATCTGTGGAGCTAAGCAGCGGAAGGGGAGCGAGTAAATGGCAAGCGTTTGCTGGTGGGAAAGGTTTCCTCTTTATATTTTGAAGTATTACAGATGTGACAGTGTAGACGGAAGTAAGCTTGGGCACGTCCAGCCCAGCCCTGGCAGACGTCAGCCTCCAGGTGGCTGAGTGAAGGACAGGTTTAAAATGTGCCTCTGGGAGGAAGTATTAAAGATCTTTCTTGCTCTGAAATAGCTGAGCTTGCTGATGTGCCTGAGCACAGGCTGCAGAATGTTCAAAACACACAGAGGTGAGACGAAACACTTAAAAGTTCAGGTAAGTGGGGTTTTTCTATGCAAGTTCGAAGTGCCATTGCTCTCAAACAATCTGTATGCCAAAGACAATGGTAAAAGCATCCATTACCACCCTTAGTTCTTTTTCACCCTTCATCTGCAGAGAAAGTCACTATACTGTAATAAAAATAATTTAAAGGTGTTAAAATAATTTTCTCAGGAATCTTGACTCTTGTGCTCTCTGCACATGAAGATGTTTCAGTCTCCATTTCTAGAGATGAGCTAGCTGGGGTTTAGTTCATTTGGCCTTTAACTTGGTTTTTCAATAGCTGTAAGAACGCAAGAATCGCCGTAATGGTCACCCTGTCTCCTACACTGGCTAGTGATCCTTCTAGAAGGAGATCTCCACTGGTGCACCCTCCTGTCCTTCGTTGATCAGAGCTGAGCAATTTCCTGACACAAAGCTTGCATTTGGATCATGCAAATGCAGGTGTTGCAGCCACCAAGTCTCTGTGTAGGTCATGGCTCTTGAAGCTGTTTTATTTGCTTCTACCGTACCCTGAGGCAAGAACCCCCTGATGGAATTGTGCTGTGTAAAGAAGAGTTTATTTTCTGTTTGGTTTAAATCTGATTTCACTGAGTGCCAATGAGTTTTGATTTTAGAAAAACAGCAATTACTTAGTCCCTATTCATCTGTCACACTTTTGCAGATACAGTATTCCTCACCTTGAGATGTTTTCAGCCTGGAAAGTGAGTTACCTAATCTCGTGAAGAAACCACTTTGTATTCCTGATCATTCTTTTTTATTTTAATTTTTCTTTCTCCTGTTTCTGTGTTGTACAATTTCTGAGATGCACTGGAAGCACCATAATATTCAAAACGACGGCATGCCATAAAATTGCTCTGTAGCCTATTTTTTCCTCAGTTTTTTCTTGGGAATTGTTAATGTTCCACTTGCCTTTTGGCATAGACCACTGATCCTATGTCTTGCAACTATGCAAAATGACTCCCAGGTCCCTGTAGTGAAAAAGTCAGAGTAATTTAAAACCAACTGTGTGATGCATTTATAGTATTTTTCTGCATGACTATGAAGCTTATTAGTCAGCCTCTCATATGAAGATTTTTTCATAGCTCTGTAGTTTTGTCATCAAGAAACACTTGTGTTTTCCTTTGTCAGATTATCTGTTAATATGTTGACCAGATGCCCCCTAACATGTCCCCAGAAGCTATCTCAGGCCTTCTAGATTTTAAACTGGCCTTGAGAAGAGTCTCATTCATTTCTTGGAGAACCCTATTTTTTTGAGGGACTTACTAGAAAAAAAAAACCCAAAACAAACAAAACAAAAAACCCTCCATACCCATACCAGTGGCTTAGTACTTCGAGCATGTGGAGCTACTGCAATACTGATGTCAGAAGTTGGATCTCTTTTTTTTTGTCCTCTCAAATGGAATTTTTGTGTGTGGAGCCAAAAACAAGTTGGGTGAGTGGGACAAATTACCAGCAGCTCTTTCTCTGGTAGAAATGGTCATTAGGAAGAGGCTGCTGCTCCCAAGATAGCGTTGCTGCCACTTTGTATTTCCTGCTGGCCAGGTCCAGCATGCTCATGTTGTAAATCGTGCCCCAGAACCTGCTCTCTTCTTACCAGTTCACTCCAGAGCCCTCCCCTCCTATTACCTGTTGTTGCATAGCATGCCCTATTCTCTCATTCTTCTCTAACAATAAAATAAGCCCCAAATCTTGTTTTTGATAGAGATTTATAAAAACCTGGATAGTGAGCTTTCATGTCCCTTTCATTCCCAGATTTAAAAGAGAATTATAGACCAGCTGGCTTGCGTAGAGTCCACCTACTAAGGATTTAAACAGGAATGTGCTGTTTTCAGCCTGCAATTGCTTTCTCTTCTAAAACACAACTTTTTTTTTTTTTTTAATTTGGAGTGAATACCATATTTGTAAAAGGATTGCAAACAGCTAATACAAAAATCCCCAAAGATATTGCAGTTGTTTGAGGTTAACGTCACTTTATAGCTTTCCTCTTGCACCCTTTTTCTAGTCATAATTTCGTGAAGTGCATAGAGGCTTACATACAGCTATTCACTCTGTATGTATCACAGCTGAAGGAGGTATTTTGTTTCCTGATTTTAACAAGTATGTGGACTTCAAATAAGCTGTGATAGGCCTAAGCACACAGTTGAACTCCCTTGTCTCTGGGTGAAGAAAACAAGTTCAACTTTCCACATACAAATGATTCACAGGAAGCTGTGTAAGTTCATTGGATTTTTTTTAGCCTTTTTGTAACATCTTCTGCCAAAAGGGAACGTACAGCCTATTATCAGTGTAAGAAAACACTAAGAAAAGTTTAGTTTACCTTTGCAAGGTCAACTGTTTTTCCTCTTGGAGATCTCCTCCCCTTATTAAAGAAGCAACTGATTACCTCAAATCTTTCCATATTTTTTTCATAGGTCACCCCTAAATTCAATGCATTCAACTTCTGCTTCAATTAAAAATAAATTCTTTAACCTGCTTGTATGGAATGCACAATAGTAATGGTCAACAAAGATTATCTCATTAAACTGCACCTAATTACTACAAAACAGCTGCTTTTAAAGACCTTCAAAAGAACAGTCTGCCCATTAGCTGTGCTCATTTTTCCTTTGATATGCATAAATTTAGTGCTAATACCTCTTAGATTCACAAACTGCCTTTTTTTCCATGCCTGTGTCACAGTAACTCATGAACTTAGATCCACACAATTAGCTAAACAGCCTTTTGCAAAGTATGGAAACAAAGCTAGAAAAAAAGAAGACAAGAAATTTTATACATCAGTATATTTATTACAGAAAAATAATTGAAGCTAAAAAATAACTAAAATTACATTTAAAGCAAAGTTCAGTAGCTAAGCTGTAATCAAGAGGTAACACTGATCAAGAGGTAACACTAACCACAAGAACCTCTGAGAGTGTGACATGAAAGGTCCTCTAGTCACATGCATCACTCTCCTTGGCACCACCTGGATGTAATGGCTTCCCTCCCTTCCAGGCATGACTAACCTTGGTGCAGCTTCTTGCTGTTATCTTAACAGCAGATGACAGATGAAGGGGAAGTAGCTCAGACATGTCACCAGGCAAGTTTTGGTGGCTATCACAGTGCTCCCATGACAACTACATTATTTTCACAAAGGAGGCTGCTTTCTCTGTGGTTGTGTAAGCGCCTCTCCCTGGAGCCCCTCTGGAAGGCTCCCCAAGGCTCTCCTGCCTGTATACAGCATCAGCTGTGACACAGCACCGCTGTGTATCCCTGACTCTGACTGAAAGAGCTGTGGAAAAATACCATAGAAAAGTAACAAGTGTAAAATTGAAGCCCCTGTTGAGACAGAGGTTCTTAGTAGTGCAAGAATTCAAGAGGCTAAACGCCAAGTAGAAAAGAATAAAATCTTACAGGAAAGAAAAGGACAGAGAGACTAGTCAGTCTAACCATTCCCCTTCTGCCTGGTG
This sequence comes from Oreocharis arfaki, assembly GCA_013398015.1. NCBI lineage: Eukaryota > Metazoa > Chordata > Aves > Passeriformes > Paramythiidae > Oreocharis > Oreocharis arfaki. The sequence continues at coordinate 396,573 of VZRR01004865.1, forward strand.
GCTGCTTGGCTAGGAAAGACAATCTAAGTGCTGTATCAGGGAACTGAGTATCAGCCTAATCACTCTGTCAAATCCAGAATGTCTTCTGTGTTTACTAACCAATTAATAGTTACATTATACTTTTCCATGCTATATATTTTGCTTGCAGAATCTCTTTGTGTCCAGGTAAAGATGCCCACAGAAGCTTGTTCAAAAGAGGGGCACTAACCATAGGCATAGTAAAAAAAGCAAACAGAAAAACCCCATGGAAGACAGTCTTCACCAGCTGACAGTGAAGCCCAAACTTTTCAGTAGCTGTGCATTTCTTTCCATGTGAAAGCCATCACTGTCTTTAGGGGAAGTGTCTGATTTTGATTTCCTAAGATGTTTCATGGAAGACTGTGTGTCCTGCTCTTTGTAGAGAGCATGTGCCATCTACGTTTGGTTGTTTTTTCCAGCATCTGGTGGCCTCAGATTTTGTGCAGACCACAAACTGTTCCAAATTATCATGTGTTCTTGTTCATGAATGTGGCACACACTTTGGGTATCCCTGGCAAAGTGGACCTTTGTGTAAAACTGGCTTGTGTGAAGTTCATTCAGCATAGTAACTGCAGTGTGACAATTCCCTGGATTTGGTACTCCTAAAGTAGTACTCCATAACCAAGGGGTTAGCTCAGAGACTGAATAGCTGCTTCACTGTGCAAACCATTTACACATCCTCACACTCTTTCCATCTGACATAGACAAACATTCCAGCATACACCACTTTGCCTGCTACACAAAGTATTGCCAGCATCTAAATACAGTAGACAAATGTAAGTTTTCAGCACTAAGAGCTAAATTGTATGGAAAAGAAGAAAATAAACCAAGATGTGCTGATATGAGAGGAGTGTATTTCAAAAAGTGCATTACAAAAAGCTAGTACAAAGTGAATTATGTAACAATATGCAACTATTTCAAATAAGTCGATTTATACCAAATCTAAGAGACAGAATCACAAAATTATTTCTAACCTACAGAAAAGTGCCTTGAAAGAAGCTGGTCCATAAGGTTTTTATCACGTTCACCACATCTGTAAATAGAATAAAAAGACCTGTTATTTATATGAGTGGCACCTTGCTTTCAATGTGAAACGTGGAGCTTCTTGGTGATTTCTCTGAGAACATTCCAGAGTCCCTGAGGATAAAAGACATTACCTTTGGCCTCATAAACTCGAATACAATTTTACCTGGGTGGTCTTCCTAGGCACTGCCAGGGCTTGCACCATATGCTTAGCAAAGATAGTAGCAAGATGTGCTCAGCAGGGGGTCCGCACATTTTTAGAACACAGCATGCTAAATTAAGAATTTTTATCAAAACAGAGAAAGAGATTTAACAATACACAAAACAACATAATGCTTACAGTACTTCTTTTCCGAAGTTTATAAAGTGTATCCATCAAAATTGATTTCTGCAAATTCAAAATACCACATTGGCCCAAATATAATGGCTTTCTCGTTACAGCAATTAAAACTTGAAAGAAATACAGTTATCTGACATTTGTTTTCAAACTAAGTTTCTGACTAAGCTTTTAAGACCTTTTAAAAACCATACAAGAAGACCTAAGCTGCTGTTAAAATGTGCAGCAATCAAGGTCTTTGATGAACATGTGAGCTGGAATAGGGAACAGGGTCCACAGCGCAAAATCCAGGACCCATTACAGGAAGAAAACAAAGAGAGAGGCCTCTGGCATCCTGTGTTCTTCCCCTCAAAAAGCTGCAAGGCTCCTTTGTATTTGAGACAATTTGGAGTTTATTTAAAAGCTAACTGGTGCTTGCGCACCAGAAAAAATATTGTCAGCTGACAGAGGAAGGCTGAAAAGCAAAATGTGTTTGGATTGAAGGTTCAGCAAGCTGCAGCTCTGACAAACAGCAGAGGTAAATCCCACAATAAATATTTGATTCCTCTACAAAGGTAATTGCTAGTAAGTGACCATCCTCAATTAAATATGCTTTGGGGTTCTTATTTGAAATAAGTGAGCCTACATAAGCATTTATTTAAGAGAAAATCTTCCAGAGCAGTTAATCAGCACAGTATTGCAAGAGGTTAATTAAACCCAAAACTGCTAATAGATTTAGAGTGTTATTCTTTCAGAGTTATCTAAGTCTGGCTCACTCCCTCCTTCATGCTGGCACTAGCAAGAAACCCTTCAGAAAGTTTTGGGGGGTTTTTTACCCCTTTCCTCATACCAAACTAGAGCAGAGCTGATCTGGAGGGCCAACTCACTTCACGATCTCTATAGCTGGCACAAGAGAAGCCTTGCTCTTTTGGCCCAATCCTGTTAGGTGAGCCTAAGCCAAAGCGCATTTTCTGCTAGTGGCTGAGCACTTGATAGGAAATGCTGAACCAGTGGCAAAGTTGATTAAAATCAGGACTTTATTCTAATGGCTTCTTTCAGGACTCTGAAAACTCTTTTCAATCCTCACTGCCACAATGCATTGTTGCGTAGTAAAAGTCCATCAAAATCTCTCTTCTGGGCAAGTAAACAGGTTCTGATAGGATATTCCTCTTTATTCCTCTGTGGGCACGCACTTTAGAGTAAGAAAGGGACCATTACCAATATCCTTGTCTAAATTCCTACATAATATATGCCAGACTCAATCCAACAACTTCTGCGTCAGGCTTCTGTTCTTAGCTATATAAACTCACACGGCAGGATTTCAAACAGGCCCTGTGCTCTCCTCTCTTGCAGGCAGCCAAACAAACACTTTCCCACATTCTCCTCCCTGTGAGAAATGTAGGCCAGCTTACCACAGGCAGAAAGTGTGAAAGCATTCTTAAAAAACCCAGCTGCTGGCCTGTTTTTCATAGAGTGCAAGTCCTTTTAAACACTCCCCTACTTTCCACCGTGCAAACTCTCCTTTCTCACAAAGGGAACTTGCCCCTTTCTGGGGTGAAAACACCTCATGAGCCATGTCCCCTGCCCCACCACAGAAGGCTGCTCGAGCACCCCTATTACGTTACCACACTAAGGCTCTAGCCAAACTGTAGTACTGAATGCAAAAAACCCACACCTAGCTGTGTATGCTTTTAGTTCTCAATATTTCAATGCATTTTAAAATATCAATATAATCTATAATTATTTGATTCTTAAGTAAAACAAGCTGAAAATTGAAAGGAGTTGTATTTGTTTTAATACAAGCAGTTGATTGAAATTAATTCCACTCAGGTCAATCAGCAATACCCTGCTACAGCTAAAGGAAAAAACTCCTCAGAGATGTGGGATTTAAAATTAGCATGAAAGGTACATAATGTAAAAATTAAGAAACAAAATTAATCAGAAATTACAGATACAGAATATTTCCTTGAGTAATGCTTGGATTTTGATCTGTTATTAAAATCTGCAATTTTCACTATATTGTTCAAAAGAAGAATACCATTCAACATGGAAAATAACATGAGATTTTAAAAAAAATTACAAGGTTGCCTACCTGGGACTAAGATGCTGAAGGAATTGAACCTTCTCTCTCATTTGATCCCAATTTTGCTTTACATTCTTTGCAAGCATGATGACACTGCCTACAATATTGAAAGCAAATAAAACATTGAAGAGTTTTGCTGGATTCCTTCTAATACAACCATATAGCATGATGGCAAAAGTTCTTGAAGAAGTTATCTCTTGCCTATATGCCCCAATTTTTGTAATATGGGACATAAACTGAAAAATATGACATCTAAATGTCTCAGCCAATAAACCCCCATTAATTAGTACTAAGTACTCCTTCTAGCAATTGCCAAAATATAACAGGATTTTTAAAGCAGCAAAAGACAGTCCTTGCCATTGTGCCTATGAGCAAATGGAGCTAGGAGTAAGGTGCATTACATTTTGTGTAATACCAAGCTTATAGCTTTTTATGTGGGAGAAGAATACAAGTAGAGAAACAGATGAACAATGAAGAAGCTTCCCATTATCAGTCAGGCATTTTTATAGGCATAAAAGCTCATGCTGGTCTGGGGGAAAGATGTGGAAAGACAAAGGAGAATGATTTTTTGGATAGTATTTTTGGAAATGTATTTTGTGAGCAAAAGGTTTATACCAGAAGCCATATTGAGAATGGAGAGTATAAGAGGCAGTTGAAGGAGGAGCTGGGAAGGAAGTCAGAGTCTGATTCGATGTGAAGGAGTACTTTATGTGAAGTTAAGAAAACAGTTACTGAAACATAGAGGTGCCAGGTGACAGAAGTCAACCACTGAAACATATTCTATGGTTAGAGGTGCAAGGTGGAAAAAACACCCTCTCAGTTCATGCTCTTCATGGTTTGACATGACAGTATGAGGCTGGGCAAAGCCATGGTGGGGGGGGCGGGGGGAGGGTATTGAAATATAGGTTGAGATTGAAATTGTTGTTAAAATATGAAAACATTATAAAAAATCTGTAGCATATTTCACCTGATCTATATTCCAAAGGAAAACTCAAAGGGTTGAAGTGATAACATGGACAATCTTAGCAGTATGATACCGATGAAAAGAGAACTAGTAACTGTTGTCACATCACACCTAAGAGTACAATAATTTCATTTAAATCACGGACATCCTAGTAACAGGCATTACAATGAGTTTAATTTGCATTTTCTGAAGAATGTGTAGTAGTTTCTAATACTGCATTATATAGCCTTAGACTATGACTAGTACCTCAGAATCTGATCACAGAATTTAAATTCATAGTTTTGCTGCATATAATTTTTAGTGAGTGTTAGACTATTTTGATCTAGGCTTAATAATTTAAATAAGCACAGACCTCTTTTGTTGTGGACCAAATGGTGCAATACCAATTTTCTGAAACTTTTTTCGGCATTCTCCCATGTATGACATTTTTCCAATGGCAAAACCTAAGACACCAGCAACTACAGAGACAGATAACAAAACATTGTTAATACAAGAGCTTAAATCAGGAGTGTGCCATTGGCTCCATTTTAATCATATAACAAACTGTGTATCACATCTTCTCAGAACACGTCACAAACACGTGAAGTTACACAGGGATTACAGGGTGAATTAAATAACTATTGAAAACTGGTCACCTATCATGAGAGAGAGCAACTGGTCCAAAACAATGCATACAGAAAAAGGATATAATATTCCTGCATACAGGAAAAGGATGTAATATTTAGAGGAACAGATTATAGAAAATAAAGTTAATTCACAATGTCAGCACTAATTGTTCTTGCTTTTGATTGCACACCATGCTTTACTTCTAACGATCACACTTTTAACACCAACTTCCCTGGCCTTCTAAGAAGCTGGAACATCTGCTTGCCAAACTGTTGCACTGTGGCTTTCACTGGAGTCAGAATAAAAGACTTCTTCAATGTCCTTGATTTCCTGCTGAATTTCTACTGAAGAGGGAATCAATTTAATTTCTTGTCATTTACAAGCCACCTCACTGTACTGTACAGTTTCTGTGCTTCCATTTGTTTTCTGTATCAATCCATGGTTCTGAATTAGACAATTGAACTCAATCAAATGAACAAATGAAAAGGACCATACCATTTTATATATTATTGTGACTTCTTGATACCATAAGTTATGCAATCTGCCAAGCACAGCTGATCAATGAGGCTGAAACAAGTTATAAAATGAAGTGGAGACTGGAGTTTATACCAATTTGAGAGATTGCATTATGTAAATATAAGCTGCTACTGAAAATATTTACATTAAAAGAATCTTGTTTCATACATTTATTTTTCAACACATCAGAAACCTGATTTCCTAATCTGCTGGGGCAACATATAAATTTCAAAAAAACATGATTTTGGAAAGAAATTCAGAGAGATGCATCTAAGTTCTGCATATTGCCTGTAAAGAACTTTTCCTTTCCTTTTAGAATTGGGTACAACTTACTTGCCATCTTTGGGTATGGACCAAATCTTGGGCTTGCTGAGAAAATGCCTACAATAAAAGAAAATGGTCAGAAAGCTTATTCACTTGAGGAACTCACCAGCACTCAAAACCAGGACACTAATTTTCCCACAGGCTTTTGCATTTCTTAAGGTGAGGATGGTATGAAGTCCACTAACTCAGATTCCAGCACATCAGGGCACTTTCCATTCCACTAGTTCTTAGTGCACGTGTTTTGGGGCAGTTCTCGAGTCACAGGAGGAAGAGAATCTGGACTTCACAGGATTCAGTTCAAGCAGGAGATCAGAATGTAAACCAACATGAAAACAGTATGTCTGCCACTCGTGACACCTGCAGCACTGCAGAAAAAGTGATGGTGGCTTACATTTCAGCACAAACCAACCCTGCATATAAAAGAGCAAAATCAAATCTCTTACACAAGGTACAGCTCCTTGTGCTGTGATAAGCAGGATGAAACTGCTCTTTGGCAGCTTTCTATGGCTATTGATTAAAAATGTACCACTGGTATCTAGCCTCCTCCTCTGGAGAGGAAAGATCGCACATTTCGGCCTTTAAGAGGAGAACACAGTGTGCTAAACAAGAAAAGCAAAAAACTATCTTTAGCTTTTTCACCAACATCCACATTCCCCCAGTTAAGCTCAGGAAGTGAAACCAGTATGCCTCTGAGAACTATGTGTCTGGCAGCGGAGTGCCGTGCTGTGGAGGAGGGCTCCACACAGCAAGATTACCGAAGCAAAAGGAAGGGAAGCGAACACTGGTTGCACTGTTACATGCATTCAGACAATAGTAATGAGGCTTAGAAGCTCCAGCTTCTTCTAGAGGCAGGGCACTGTGTGGAGCCATCAGAAGAGTGTTTAGACAGAGGAGCATTCAGCCTATGCTAAGCACAAGGGCCTTTGCCCACTGTGACCTATGCAATTTTATATTGGGTCTCTTAGCGGAGGGAGGAACAAAAGTGTTCTTTGTTTCTAATCACCCCCTCCAATTGTTGACACACGGTAATGATTATTTAATAAGGGCATTTGTTATTTCACAGCTGGTCAGAAACATCCAAGTACAATGAACAGAAACTGAGAAGAGTATCTGGTGCCAGAGGCTGGCATATTAGCCACAGAGGCAGCCCCACTGCCCTTGCTATCACTGCTCACCCTTTTTTGAATGGGTAAACCTTCTCTGACACACTCTTACTCTTTCCCTTCCTGTCTCCCTACAAGCTTATAGGTCAAGGATGGAACAGGGAACCCAAATCAGCCTCTTGTGGTATAGCTTAGCAAACTTCAGGATGGATGCCGCTCACTCTTTCCCCAAAACACTAACCTCAACCTTATACATAGTCAAGACCCCCAGCAGGGAAGCTGAAGGTGCCATGTGTAAAACGAGGCTCATCCACCACATAAACAGAACACAATTTTCTTTTGTGTTAGCCTGCAGATCGTGAGCCATTGCTACAGAAAGCTCTCTGTCTCCTCACTTTGGCAGTACTCCTTGTTCCTTTGCACCAAAGCTGTAGTCACATTGATACATGGTCACTGTAAAAACATTCCCAGCATTTTTCAAATAAACCAACAGTTAGAGCTACAGTACCCAATTCTAACAGCCCTGCTCGGGTTGTACAGTGCTCTGCCCTACAAGGTGCCCCAGTGAAGACTCTACTCAAATACATGTGATTATGGTGACAGAATCCAACCGCCAGTTTTTGGATTTGCACATTCTCTTTTCAGTTCATGTTCTATCAAAAGAATGACCGTGGCAATGCACACATAATAATCAAATCACTGTAACAATGACAATAATAAGTGAGAGGAATACTGATCTTGAAAAACAGCACTTTAATAATGTATTTTTTTATCTTTACCTTTTGAGATTAGCCCCTGGGTAACAAGCATGCTCCCAAGAGATAAAGGAAGAGCTGTGAAAATGAAAAGAAGAGTAGCTGTTATCAGCCAAAATTTGTTACTTATTTGGTAAATACTCTTATACATTAAATGTTTTCTGTTTCCAATGTTAAACACATTACTCCTAAACATTAACTTTGCCTACTGTCTTAACCACCTTATAATAGTCCGCATTCAGATTACATTCTCTTCAAATCAAGGATGTTCTCACACAGTGCCAGACATCCGCCATGCTGTAACATCTGGAGTTAATGCAATATATATATATTTATTAAATAATAGTTTCCACTATAATAGTCCGAATATCCCCTCTAGCATCTGCAACACTTGTAATGACAGCAGCTCCAATGAAATGCTGAAACCCTTTTCAATCTTCTCCATTCAGGAAATAGAGAATTTAGATACAAACTGAGAGAGTGGACTTAAAAGGCACTAAAACATGGAGTACTAAACTTTTAGATGTCCTAATACACGAAGAATTTCAGAAATCAAAGACGCATAGCCATGCCTGCCTTCCATTCACAGGCAATAAGTATGTAACAAAGTAAAACATTCCTAAAGTGGTTGTAATAATGAACTTCAAGAACAGAACCAACTCTACAATTGCTAAAGTTCATATTAAACAAGACCTCGATTCGACCACTTTTACCTACAACGATTACGCAAATAATTCAATTAAACTTTTAAGAACTCAACGATTAACCTGACATGACATAGTTAACCCACAACAGTGTTCCAGCTGAAAAGCATTCTGCAGACAGTTTTGCATACATACATCAAGAAGTCATTCTGTGTGGTAAGTGTGGTAATAACGACTTTGGATCACCCACCTCTGTACCAGAAACTTTCCTGTTTGCATTCTTTACGGATCCTTGCAATCTCTCCATCTTGAATTTGGGAGATAGGACAAAACAACATTGGCTGAAAGCATAAACCTGGATTAGTTTACTGAATTTAATCTCACAGGAAGAAAAAAAATAAATCAATTAAAGAAGATAAATTATTTAAAAAACAAGTAAAATACAAAAACCTCCAAGCAAAACTCCTTATTCTATTGTTAGCAGTGAGACAAAATCTTGATGCCTCAATACGGAAACAGAAAGAACTACACAGGTTTTAAGTTTAAACCACCCATCTTGTTGGTCTTCACCTTCTTAAAATTGCTCAGCTGCTGCTTGCCCCAGAAGCATGTTGCTTTGTATCTGTTAGTCATTTCATTCTCATGAGCTACATTATCTCTCCCAGAAAGAAATGACAGGGAATAAAGGCAGAGTGGCAGTTTCAAAAATCAAGTTCTGCTCTGTACAGCAGTCAGCTGAAGTTCAGTAAGAGCAGATTTTGCAAGTATTCAGAAAAGGGTCAACATAAACTCTGCCAGACTCCCCACTAGTAGAACTTTCTCTCTGAGCAATTTAAATACATCCATGGCATTAACTGAACTCAACCATACTGGCTTCACCCTAATACAAATTAGGCCACTGTAGATGCTGACAAGCTGCTGGAAGGGAAAAATCCAGCATTTTGCAAGTATTCTGTGAGAAAGCTGTTGGTTCTCATGCAAACAAGCAAGATGGTTTTCTAAACATCTTGAACCTGTTGTTTGTATGTAAGGTTGTTATGAATCTAAGCAGAAATATTTTGAAAATAGGTTTCGTGAGATCCAACCAATCACTTGGAGAGGTGGTTGGTCCTGAGACCAATGATCTTTTGCCATATACCAACACGAGGATTATATAAATCCCATCTGTAATTAAAGAAATAATTCACTTTCTCTCAACTTTGCCCTTGGCTTGGACTCTCGTTTCTCCTCACCGTCCGTGTCCTGCAGCGACAGGCCACCAACAGACTTCTTTAAGGTAGCTCTTTTTTCATCCATTATGACTGAGAGGAAAAAGTGACAGTATTCTCTCTTGAAGTCTACTATCCAGGGTATTGACATGTAGACATAAAAAGATTATTTTTCTTTCTTTAAGAAAAGACTCAGTGTTAGCACTTATAATGTCATTATCAGACATCTGAAATAAATGGGTGGACTGGTTTCAACTGGACAAGAGTTTATTTTCTTCATAGTAACTGGTATGGTGCTAGGTTTTGGATTTGTGACGAAACCAGTGTTCACAATACAGGGATATTTAATTACTGCTGAGTAGAGCTTACACAGAGCCAAGGCCTTTTCTGTTTCTCAGGCTGCCCCACCAGCGAATCAGCTGGGGTGCAGAAGAATTTGGTAAGGGACACAGCTGGGACAGCTGACCCCAGCTGATCCAAGGGATATTCCAATTCCATACCATTGAGCCATTGTGCTCAGCAAGAAAAGCCAAGCGAAAGAAGGATTTGTCATTAAGTTAAAATTAATTGAAATGTTAACATTTTTCTGTAAAAACACAACATCTTCAAACATACGTATTCTTGAAAGAAAAACCAGACATCATAGAACAAGCAATGTCTTGAGAAAAAGAACACATTCATGTATTACAGGATATCTCATTTTATGCCTGACTGATCCATGATTTTACAGCCGTAATAATGAAATGCATTTATTTACCATAGCACACATTTCACATTACCGGTAATTAATATCTCAGCCCTTCTTCAAGCACTGCTCCCACAGAAGTTAATGGTGCTGCTTGGCTGAACAATACAGAATTGACTCCACTCCAGACCACAGAGAACCACTTGAAACCGGTTTCAGAGCAAGGTAATAGCAAATACAGTAAAATACAAACAGGCTGACTGAAAGATAAGGAAATGAGTGTCAGAGCCCTGAGTGCACCAACAGGCTTTGCAACCTTTCTGCCTCCATACACACCCTACCACAGATTCAGCCGCTTGGGCTCAGAGTCAGCTCTAACATGGCACAGTTGTTTAACACTGAATTAGACTGCTGTGAAAACAGCAAAGCTCAGAGAAAGTGGCAAGAAGCTTTGCCCAGGGCCTCTGCCCTTCAGCTCAGGAGACGTATATAACTCAGGCCCTTGCCTTAATTGTGTTGTAGGTATACCATGGGGATCCTTACCTTGCCTTGCTAACCTGATCACCTGGCTCAGCATCAGACTCGCCTTAATCCTATGGACTTGCCTGGCAACCACTGAACTAACTGTAGGCTGACCCTGGTTAACATCATTGGATCTGCCCTCCTCCTCTTTTTGGGTACTGTGGTACTGAGCTGCCTGTACTGAGCCCCAGCCCCTGCTGTCACTCGTGCCCCTTCCTTGCAGATCAGCCCAATATTGCTGCCCTTCAGTAGTGACTGTTTAGCAAAAAATCATACCACATTTAAATTCCTCAATTTCTCCATCAGAGGAGAATGTTCATATTCTGTACAGCTATAGACCAGATTCTTATGCCGTACTGTTCCCTTCTCCCCTTCTGAATACACAGACCTGTCGTGCAGAACTTGATGGGGACAATTTGTACTGGCCTTGTACTCAGACACCACGGCTATGCCAGCTTGTAACTCAGGGCATAAATCAGAACCTTAACCTTAAGATTCACAATGCCGAGCCCTCTGAGCACAGTGAACCAGGAAAAATAACACACTGTCCTTTCCTCTCTCCATCTATATGCTTAAGCTAACAGACACTTACTTCTCTCTTCAGTAAGAGGAATTGAGGCAAAATTCCAGTTATTCATTAGTAATAGCATCGAAATAAAAGGGAGGAAACCCAGCTTACCCATCCAGGCTGCTTTATTGGAGGTGTCTGACTTTCCTGTTGGACTGTTTCAGAAGACATTGTCTCTTTCCTTGTACTCTTGCTCAGCAGAAGCTACGTGTTTTATGCTTGGCTACTTCTCTTTCTGCTAGGTACAAAGGCAAAAAGTCAAGATATCACACTGGTACTTGTAAGTCCAATGTTCATCTAGAAATAAAAATGACCAGGTTGAAAGCAGAGAGCACCCAGTCATCTGATACAGTTTACAGCAGTGTATCACTTATCAGCAACACAGAGTTGTATGTAACTTACACAGGAAAATCAGCAACTACAATTTAATCATGAATCATGACCTAGTACAGCATGCTCAATCATAAATTAATGAAAATAAATATGAGCAAGTAATTGAAAACCTTTCTAATTTTTTTATGTATTGCAGGTCCAAGAAATAGCCTCTTTAGTGTGCTGTCCAGAATTACTGCACTACTTCTATCCTCACTGCCATCATTTGAAGCCTGGATTCCATGAGACCCACCAGGCAAGCCTATCACAAACCACATCTGTATTTCCAAAACCACAATCCAGTTACAAACATAATTTTAAAAAATAACACAAAAGAATAAATAGATTCCAAAGAGTTTTGGAGTTGCAATCTTCCATGCCTGAGAACTGCGCTGCTAGGGAAAAGCAAGAAGGAAACTCATTTATTTATAGAGTAATTCAAACATCTAAATTGTGATTTTTACCTAGCACTTTGCTGCATGGTCTGGCACTTTATTAACATAGAGGGCACTTCTGCTTTTCTGAAAGTACCTTCTGAGAATGGTGGCACCGAGCAACGCTAAAGTGACTGCAAAGGGCAGAGTTAAATAGAAAAGATATGCAAAATTTATTGATCTAAATGTTTTTTGGCATTTGTAATATTACAGTATGAACCACTTCCTGCACTTATTCTGGGGTAAGTTACATAGCTATCAAGTTGAAGCAACGTCTACCTCACATACACTAGACACACAGACAGCGAAGCTTTTTTAAGTAACGGAACAGAAGCAACATAACCTCCTCTCCCCTTGGTAAAAAAAACTTAAATAAAGCATTGCATTCACACCAATCTGCACTTTATTCTCAGACACTTGCAGAAATGACAATGATCACCGTGTCTTTGAAAAAACGTAGGTTTGAAAACCCATATTATACGAGGAAAGCTCACATCTCTACACAGTCTTCCTCAATCTGAGAGCAATTTAATTTTCATCAGTCTCTCGTCACTTAATGCAGAAAAAAGACATAGAATATGAGAAAGATGCATAAAACTTTGAAGAGGTTTGCGTCAACCAAAAATCAATCAAATTTTCTTATTCTTATCTGCTTGTTCTTATCTACTCACAAAGCCGACTTGTGCAGACGGCTGCATAAAAATAATCACTGCAAGCAGTTTCTAACTGCTGCTGCAACAGATTTAAAGGGCTTGTCTTCATGATGATAAAACAGCTGAGTCACAGGAGGAAAATAAAATAAAGGAAAAAGGACGGGTATAAATTAAGATTATAAAGATCTGCAGTTTGTCACTGGCCTCCTATATTGTCCTAAGTACACGTTTCTCCTGAATTTTAAGTTATTCAGCTATGCTGCTGCTTCAGTGTAATGAACCCCAAAAATATTCAGCCCTTTAAGCAGCCTCATAGTACATCTCCCACACAGGATGAAAGCTGAAAGCTATACTGGCAAAAATGAAACAAAGAGACAGAGTTGATGTCATCAAAATATTATGTAACTGAATTATTAATATTCATACCTAGCAGACATGCTGTCTCCTATCTGACGAATGTAAAAGTGTTCCAGTATTTTGAGGCCCTGTGTCTCAGAAAGATAACTGTCATCCCAAAAAATAACTATATTTCCACTAGCTTACTGAAGGAATGTAACTTTCTTGTATTTTTCTGTAATACTCATTGCTGTTTTCTCAACCTGACCTGTAATTCTTAGTGTAACAAGTAACCATATATTCTGGGAAGAATTCCCCAGTTATATTGTATTAGTTTAAGTGAAATACCTATATAATACAAGACTAAATCAGTGTGGTCTGCAAGGATCAAATATGCAAAAAACTTATTAATCTTCTACAAGAACTATTCTGGATCATTTATTTATTTACAGAAGAAAATGCTAATACCAGGCTCCTGAAAAACCTCATGGTTTCAACACCTCTAATGAGATAATAAGCAGTATGCAAGAAGATAGCTAAGTTTTTCACACGTAAGACTTGTCAACTTCATATACGCTGTTTTCAGGAATATACTCTGTATTTTCAGAATAAAAAGCCTCTTTCTGAATAGGAATGGTGACCCCATAATTTCTAGGACGATTTCGAGGAGGAAAAGGAGAGCCAAAATTGCGTGTATTAACTGGTACATGCAGTGAGCTGTGATGCCCAGGGCAGGCACCACTCACCACCGAGACAACTCATCAAGGATTTCAGAGAGGCGTTTCAAGGCTCATTGTGAGGAAGACGGAAGATGACAAGACTCAACACGATGTTTCACACCTATCTAAACGGGCTCCTTGTTTTAAACTCAGGCTCTTATTTCAAAGGAGAGTCTACAGAGTAGCTGCATTAGGTCGTCAATGTAAAGCTCCTTACCAACAGCTGGCAGCAGGGGGCTGGGGAATGCCTCATGCTTGCTCAGCCCTGCAGCAGCTGCTCAGTGTTCTCACCCAGGGCAGTGCACGCCCGGCCAGCACAGAGTATTGCATTCACGGTATCACAGAACCAATTAGGCAGGAAAAGACCTCTGAGGTCATCGAATCCAACCTTGGACCGAATACCACCTTGTCAACTAGACAAGAGCACTAAGTGCCACGTCCGCTCCACCACCTCCCTGAGCAGCCCATTCCAATGTCTAATCACCCTTTTTGTGACGAAATTCTTCCTGATGTTCAACCTGAACCTCCTCTGGCACAGCTTGAGGCCACGTCCTCTTGTCCTGTTATTAGTCGTCTGGGAGAAGAGACCAATCCCCACCTGGCTACAACCTCCTTCCAGGTGGTTGTAGAGGGCAATAAAGTTCCCCCTGAGGTTCCTTTCTCCCAGGCTAAACACCCCCAAGTCCCACACCTGCTCCTAACAAGACTTATACTCCAGACCCTTCAGCAGCTCTGTTGTCCTTCTCTGGACATGCTCCAGCACCTCAATGTGCTTCCTGAACTGAGGGGCGTCGGCCCCGGGGGCTGTGGCAGCACACGCCCCGCAGAAGCCGCCTGCCCCAGGCCGGCTGCCGAGAGCGACGCCTCGACCCCAGCCTTACCCCCGCCGTGACGCCGAACAAATCTGGCCCCGCGGAGCTCAACCCCTTGGCGCGGAAAGGAGGAGTCGAACACTCACAGCCCTCAACCGCGCTTACCTTCCTCGGGCCTCCGGAGGAAACGGAATGGGCTGGGCTGGGCTGAGCTGACCCGACCCGGCCCGGTCCGGTCGGCCCCGGAAGCCCGCGAGTGGGCCCGCCTGCATAGGAGCCATGGCCGGGCGGGGACCAGCTGCAGCCCTTGCCCGCCTCCCGAGCTGAGCCGCTCTGGGGCGGGGGCCGGCCCGCCCGTGCTGCCGGGCTCCAGCGCCACCTCCCGGCCGCCGAGCGCAGGGACAGCCGGGGCAGCCGGCCCGCAGTGCCCGCCCGGGTGCCCTCATGCCCCGGCTCAGCGCTTCTACCGGGATCTGCTACTACACGAGCACTTCTTGCCTCCCCGTGGTCTGCTCCGGTAGAAAAACAGCGAGCACGCCAAGAAAATTCTGCCTCCTCGGATTTCCCCAGTGAAATTCAGAACGCTCTTTTAGCAAGGGTATGGGTTAATGAAGGTAACAGAATGACAGAATCATTAGAGTTGGAAGGGCCCTCTAGAGGTCTCTGGTCCAACCCCCCTGCCAAGGTACCCTGGAGCAGGTGACACAGGAATTCGTGCAGGTGGGTTTGGAATGTCTCCAGAAAGGGAGACTCAGTGACCGCCCTGGGCAGCCTGCTCCAGTGCTCTGCCACCCTCAATGGAAAGAAGTTCTTCCCCCAGTTTAGGTGGAACATCTTGTATTTTAATTTATGGCCACTGCTTCTCGTCCTGTCACTGGGCACCACCAAAAATGATCTGGCACCATCCTCCGGCACCTGCTGAGATCACCTCCCAGTCTTCTCATTTCTAGACTAAACAGGCCCAGCTCCTGCAGTCTCTCCTCATAAGAGAGATGCTGCAGACCTCTCATCATCTTTGTGGCCTCTGCTGGACCCGCTCCAGTAACTTCTTGTCTGCCTTGTAGTGAGGAGCCCAGCATACAACATATGGGGTCTGTCCTACGAATTGAAAATATTTTTTGTGGAAATGAAATCTTGTTCTGTAAAAAAGAAACAACAAATTCTACTTTGACCATTTTTGAATGAAAAGCATTGCTTATCTACTTTGATTTTAATACTATGGTGCTTATCTAAGTAAATGAATACATTTTAATATTAGCAAGAATTAAACAAATAAGAAAGGCATTTTTATCAAGCAAAAATAGTTTTGCAAGAAAAAGTTATCCTGAAAATGTCAGTTGGGTGTGAGAGGGGTTGTTCTAGGAATACTGAAAAAAATAGTTCCACTTTCTCTGAAATGAGAAATGCAATGCCCTTCTTTAAGGATAAGTTTTCTAAAACAAAAAATATAAACGTTTTATTTTGTATTTTATTTTAATAAAAAAGGTCTCAGTTTCTATTTTGTTTTGCTTTGTTTTTTCACAGGAAGACATAATGGTTTTCAGTAGAGTATCCTAAATGATGATATGACACTTCAATGCTTATCATGAAATGAATAGGCTGTGAGATCACCATTAAACTTCCTCCTTTTGCATGACCTTGGCATCTCAGTTTCAAAAGAAACATAAGTCGTAGTTAATTTTTTTAAGTCCAAAAAAGCTTTCAGCTTCCAGGAGTCTTGGCTACTTGAAGCCACTTTCACCAGACTATTCTCCCACTCTAGCCTGCCAAACCAGAGGATCAGACTTTGCTGCTGCAAAATGTGCTTTTCACATGGAGGCTGAGCAAGAGTGATGTCCTAAAACAAGTCTTAAAAATGTATCTAATACCTCCTGGGATCTAAAAGGTATTCTTGAAAACAGACATGAAAACTCTTTAATGGAGACTGGCTACATGCTATTCTGAAAAATACAACACACAACAAAATCCCATGTGGGGTGAGTACTTAATAACCAATTACTTCTTAACTGATCCAGCTTAAACTGAACATAAAATGAAAGAGCACTGGAATGACAGTTTTCTCATGGGACATATGTGTGCCTCGGGGCAGTGGTTGCCTAGAGATAGGACTGTTCGGATTCTTGCACCGTGCAAAAATGCCCATAAAAATCTGTTTAAGCTTCTTTTTAATTTTAACTTTAAATGTAAAGTTAGTGATCACAACTGAATATGTTCTTCAAACACTCTTTCTTTCTAAGATTTACCTGAAAGTTCTTCAGCATTATAAAAATGGAGAGAAGGTAATAGACAGAAACCAGTAAATGTTAGTGATGTGGAAGAATAAACACAAGGCAAAAGAGAGATTCTTATTGCTCCTGAAACAAAACCAACTGTACACCTCAAAGAAAAAAACCCAAAATGATACCAAAAATAAAACCACCAATATGGAGTTCACTGCTTGGTTGAGGAATTATCTGTTGTCAGAGTAGAAACAGATCAAGGACTGAGATTTCACAAACTCAGGGAAGGTTTACAGGTTCTGGCTGCTCAGCTGAAGAACGCCTCAGAAACCACTGAAGGGTTGCCAGGGGGGTGAGGTTCACCACATTCCCCAAAGCAAAGCCTTTCCAGTGTGCATATGTAACAGAAACACTCCACGTGTATATACAGTGCGTGCCAGAAGGAGGAACTATTCCCACTTATGATAAACGTGGTTTATTTGTCCGTTACAAGATCGAACACTGATAATTGCTTAAAAATTCCCTGAGAAACAAAGCTCCTCCTTCTTGCTTTGTAACCATAGCAGAGCATGGAAAACCAAGTAAGAATTACACGGCAGGGCATTGTTCTTATGCTGATGGGAGCGGGAGTTAAGGGCAAATGAAAAGATGTGAAAAGTCACAGCAGGAAACAGTCAACATACTTCTGAGTAAAACATTAAACTATCCACACTACTTGCAAGAAATCATGTAAGTTTTCTGTGTCTGGGCTGATTCCTTGATGTGCTTCTATTTTATACTTGGTCTGGGCCATTTCTTAATCGAAATGAATAGTTGGCAATTAGATGTTCAAGATACAGGATTTCCTCTGCTCAGTGTGAAGAACCCAGTAAAATGCTTGCAGAGACCTGCATGTCTTTGTTTCCACTGAGACTGTGACAGATGCCTAACTGTAAACTCACCCACTCCCTCATTTTTCCAGAGTTGCAGTTTTAATCTTAATTTGTGTTCATACTTTCATCCTTTTCCCTTCCTTTTCTCTGGCACTTTCTTCTGCTTCATCATGCTCATTCAGGCACATCTCTACTAGGCAATATACAAGGACAACTTCTTGCAGGAGTCTGAAAGTTCTTTTAAATTCCATGTGTTTACTTTGGGTTTTAAAACATGTTTGTATTATAGGTTGAACCCAAATAAAGCATTGATTTTTACAATCACTAGCTTTAGAAAAGTTTACCCCCATCAACCAATGTAATTATGGGGCTGTTAAATTCAGATAATTTTTTATGTCTGTTTTAGGGTAGGGGTGTATTAAATACTATTCTAAAATGAAAAAGCTCCTTGTTATGTGACTGGAAACTCCTACTGTAGTATGTTTTCTTGACTTTTCTGTTTTGCCATAATTGTATTCCTGTAAAGATCAAATGCTTTTGCTTTATTTTTTATCAGGTACACTGGTGGCACTCCAGGAATAAAAGAAATATATTGAAAGGCATTGCTACACAAGCACCTTGCAAACATTGGCTTTTGTATTTAAGATATTACACCTGAAAACTCTCTCTTCTTTTGCTCTGATGCTTATACGTATATCAGCTGTATGGAGAGTGCTGGAATGTAACTTTGTGACATGTGAAACCAAACTTAATAGTTACTAAGAATCTCAGAGAGAGTACCCAGAATACAATTGCTAAATTTGTCAGGATTTGTGTTGTTTTCATTGTATGATGAGTTTAATGGAAGCCACAGTAGCATATCAGGTTCACTATTCCAGTCATGTCTAGTTTTACTGGAACTCCACCTCTGAACCATGAAGCAAGATACTGTAATTACAAAACGTGATGCAAAATTTTTTCAAATCTTTATTGGCTGAACACATGCTGTGAGCCTCACGATCCCGCCGTGCAGCTCCAAAAGCAGCCATGTTCTGGGTTTATTCTGGCCAAGGATCTCATCTTCCGAGTTCCATTTGCATCACACTACAGCAGGATGAAATGGTGTCATCACTTACATAATCTTGAACCAGTGATAAGTGAGCTTGGTGACTATTCTGGTATGACTTTTCTTTAATGAAGAAAAAGAAAGATGCCTTTAATGACATGGAACTTGGTGAAAACAGAGAAGCTTATTAAATCTATGAGTCTCATTCTTCCTTCCCTAGTGAGCTCAACTTTTCCATCAAAATATTTCAATTCTTTTGTGAACATTTAAAACACATTTCAAAATTTTAAAACATGTTTTCAAATAGCAGCCAAAATTCAACAGTTTTTGTAGCTAGCCAAACCCCATCATACTGCAGGGAAAATGAATCACTTGACTTTGAGACTACTGGGGCAAAAATTAGTTGAGTACCCTGTCCTCTCAAATGTCTAGACCACACTTTATTGCCAATAACAGGTCATATAGATGTCAGGTGTTTATAGTTTACTCCTATGCATTTAGAGTTTCACGAACTGGGGAAAGAAAATGCATACTATAAGGTTTATTTAGAATGGGACAGTAGTTTTAACACAAATGAGAAGATAGGCATGACAGTTCCACAGGATGCTGTATGAAGATTATTAAAACTTGTGATGATATATTCCAACAGCAAAAGGACTTCTTCGTTCTTAGTTCATATTTACAATTTTACTTTTCATACCCCCCAAAATATTCTAAAATCCAGATTTTGTTTATGTAATCTTTTTGCCAGAACATGGCAGCTGTGATCATGGCTGGGTCGATTTAACTCATGATTTCTTCTAAAATGAACAAACGTTACTCAGGAATCTCAGCAAATGAAATGCTTCTTTTGGTGCTTTTTGTAGACAGCATTGCTTATCAGAAGTCCTTACTCTGCTATAAAACAACACCCATTTCACAAAGGTGAGCACGGTACTAATTCGGACATCCCCGAAGCCCGCGGAACCAAACGTGTTTATACAGGCTGCCGAGTGGGTTAGCTCCTCTTTTCCCCGCCAGCTTGTGCGATGACATTTTGGTTTTATTTTTCTTGCTGGTGTGACTGTTCAGGGGATAAATGCTCCTTTGCTGACCCATGAGTGGAGGGGCGAGACCTCCCGGCCATTTGGCGCTGCGGGGCTGTGAAGAACACGGTCCGGCCGTGCGGGCTGCCCGCCCCCGCCGCGGGGACGCGGCTCCGTGAGGCGGAACGGGCGGCGGCGCCGCGCCCTCCCGGGCACTCGGGACTCGGCTCCCGGTGAGAGAGGGACGCAGCCCCCGCAGAGCCGGGCAGCTCCGGGGGCGATGTTTGCCCTGTGGAAGGCCATTCTCTCGGAGACACTCCTGGGTAGGTGGAGGCGGTGCCGCCCGACGGCGCTGGGGGGGCGAGGGGCCGCAGTTAAGGGCACCAGGGGGGCTCAGCCGGGACCGGCCGTAGCAGGGCAGCCCCGGCAGAATGTCGCGGGGCTCACCGTATGTACAGGCGTGTCGTCTCCTGTACAGAACGGCTCCTCTCTGGAATGAGTAAATAGTGCTCACATCTGAGTGTTCTTCTTTGGGTTCTTTTTTCCCTCTAGTGTTGGAATGCCTTTTGTCTCTTGGATCAGCCTAGAATTTGCTGCTGCTCCCGGCCAAGTGTTTGTGCAGGTGTCGCAGAGCCGGTGCTGTGCTGCCCCGCTCAAGGCAGGGCGCCGAGGGTGGTCGCCAGACCCAGCACCCGCGGTATCGTCTGCTCAGTGCATCTCGTGCAAAGCATGGGCACTCACAGCGCAGTGCTGGTGTGCCCGGATAAGGTGTCTCCAGGGGAGCACACCGATTTACTAGAATAATTTCTTTAGCCACCTGTCTCTCTTTGAGGAGCCCTGAGAGTGTGGGTGGACTGCTTATTTAGCCAGCCCTCTGAACACTAATCCTTTCCGAAGTTGAGCACTTTCACTGAGGATCAAAATAGGAACCGCTGTCTGAGTGGAGGAAGAGCTGTTTTATTCACATCACTCTATTTCCTCAGAAAATGTGTTTGTTTAGCTTAAAATAACAAATATTTCTTCACTGCAAATGGCTGTTGTTGCTTGAACTACTTTCAAATACGTTTGATAGTCTATAAGCAGAAGTATAAAATAGTACTTTTTAAGTGATCTCCAAGAAATCTTGCTGTTAAAAATACGTGATGGGGTTTTCTCTTTTTTGTTTTTGTTTTTTTTTTTTCAGGCTACATTTCTTGGTCTCTTTACCATGCACTGCCACCAATGATCTACTACTTCCCCCTTCAGACACTGGCACTCACAGGCCTAGAAGTTTTTGCTGTTGCCTTCTTTTCTCCAGTATTCTTGATATTTGGCCCTTTTTGGAGGTTGGCTAACAATAAATATGTCCTAGCCTTTCTGAGACTGACTATGGTTGGTAAGTATGCACTGCAGTGAGTAATAGATTCCATTTTGGTATCAATACATAAGAACAAACATTCCAAATTGCCTTAAAATTCAGATGGTTACAAAAAGAGACAGGAATAAGAAGTTCTCACTCTCCCCATACTTGTGTTTTCTTGGTTTCTTTTTTTTCTCTCAAGCTTTTAGCTTTAGTCAGAGAAATATTGTTTGCAGCCATTGTATTGAATGAATACAGAAAAATCTCATTTCACTCTTATTTCTAGGAGCTTTTAATTTAGTATGAGTGACACCCAATAGGAAAGGTGTTTTCAGTATCACTCAAATATCAGCAGAGCAGGTGTTTTATTGTATTGTGACAATGGGTAGGGATGAGACATTACAGAACAGCTTGGGGCTATTATAAAAGTAGTCTTCTATAAGTGAAACACTCTTTTTTATTTTCTGAGGCAGTTTATTTCTTCTAAGAATGTATTTTTAAAATTAAATCTATCTATCTATGTGCCTGTAGCATAATGATGGGGTTATAGGCTCATCCTAAGTATGAAATAACCGTTATATGGTCAGTTGCACAGGAAGAAAATTTGATCTTAAACTCAGGAAACAGATACCCTATTTCCCACTCCACAGGTTCCTCCTTAAACCAAGACTTGCTGGGATTCCCACTTTGGTCTTCAGCTAACTTGTTGATTTTTTGAAAGTTTTTTGGGGGAAGGTTTGGCAGTTACAGCCACCACATTCAGAAGCAAGTTATTGCTAAAGAATTTGTCACACTGGATGAACTCAGAGGAGACAAGGGTCTCCATGCTGTGTAGAGGTGAAAATGCTGCTGCTGAGTGATGTGTTTCAGAAGTAGCAGTTTCTGGCTTCTTATTTATTAATATAAGATTATAGTCAGATAATCAGTTTCCTTATAGTTTTCCTCTTTTACTGTTAGAAGACAGAGTAAGATAATCCTATTTACTTTTCCTGTGTAGTTTATTTAAAAAGAATTCTTGTTCTGTATCTATAGAAAAATACTAGAACTGAGCAGTTTGTTGACGTCATTGATTTTGATGAAGAATAGTCTTACCATGTTTTCTTTTCCTACTCTTCCCATTATATCCATCCTAATACTTTTCTTCTTGTTTTGTAATAAGCTTCTCAGTGAGCAGAATCTTCCACTTCAGCTTCCTGCAGCAGTGCTCAGTGTATTGCTTTCTGCAAGATCTTCTAGTTTAGAAGCTAGGAGTTCAGTGTAAACATTTAAAATTGCACCTTACCTTCCTTCAGACATGACAGTAACACAAGATTTGGCATGTTTATTTAGGTTTAGTCCTTCAGATCACCTTGCTGTGTTTATTAGTTCACTTAACCGAAAGAAATGGAAATCACTTAAAAGTGTGTAATTTTTGTTCTGCTAAATAAAGAGCAGTGACAGGCCTATGATTGTCTTTTATGTTAGTTCTGCCCCTCATACTGTGCTGCTGATTCTGCTGTTTCTCAATTCTTCTTGCTTTTTTCCTCCTTCGTACTGAGACACTTTAATTCATTCTCTTTTTGATCCGTTTTCCTTCTCAGAAAGGCCACGGCCTTCCTCTGGGACTTGTTGAACCGTCAGGCAGAACAATCTACCCCATGCATGCTCCACACTGTTCTACTCAGTCTTCAATTTCACTATCAAATAATATGAAAATTCTTCATGCTTAGCTAAAACCAGAATATTTATGGAGACGATTTTTTGTCTGTTCTCTTTCTTTCTGCCTTTTCTAGAAGCTTTATTTTCCCTGCAACTTCTAATTTCTGTATCCTTTCATACTGCTTATTTTTATGTTCTATTTGAAAACAAATAAATAACAACAAAGTACCCTGCGTAGTGTCTATTTGCATCTGTGTCTTCAGACATATGTTAAGTTTGGGTGTCTAGATATAGTTAAGTCTTGGGTGTACTTGCCCAGCAACAAAAGGTGTGTCTGCTCTAACTTGGCAAACTCATGCTAGCTTTAATCAGGGTAGCCCACATGATGAAATATTTGAAGAGGCAGGTTTATGGATTGCCAGCACAATTCAGTGACAGAAATCTGTGTGTACTGTACATGCAACTTCTGTTGAAGTCCATACAAGTACACCTTCACTACACATTGATCTTGTTTATCATCTTGGCTCTAAGCTTTGCATCCTTTACTCTGAGCAGAATGAGCAGGTAAACAGTTGGAGGATTCCTAGCATGTGTTGCCAGAATCTGCAGCTCCATTTCTGACGTTACTTGCTTAACATCTCTTCAAGTTTGACTCATACTCACTTAGCAAATGGCTGGTAGCATAACAGTGTTGCTGCTTCTGCTATTGGTCATTGGTCCTGGGCCAGAATTTGCCACACTGACTTAGGTTATGGGAATATATGTGGCCCATAGTCACTTGAGTTGGAAACCTGTTAGCAGAGTTTAAAACTGCTGGTAATGTGAGGTCATTGTGCCCTGGGAAATGGCGAAGGCGTGTGCGCATGCTCTCTTTCAATGACTGGGAAAGTGACAGTTTTCAGTAATAAGGTGGCACAGGCTGGTAGCAACCACTCTGAGACCACATACTGGGCCAGAGAAAGCCTTGTTCACCCCTGCTAAGGCAGTTGATTACTAATCCTTGTGCTATGTATGGTGACTGCTCCTGTCTAATAAAGAACATGGCTTTTGCCACAGTGTACTTACTTTTAAAAGTGGGCTGCAGCAAAAGCCGTATCCTTTTTAGAAAGGAGCAGTCACTGTACATAAAACTTTATGGCTTTTGAGTTATCTAAGTGCATGGTTGAGGAGTATCTGTATGCTTAGATATTTTATCCATATATCCTCTTTATGGAGTCAATCACCATAAGTACTTAAATCAGGGCAATCACTTGGATTGTTGGATAATTGCTTCATATAATTTTTTCTTTGAAAATGGTATCTGCTACAAAGCCATGTATACCCACTTTCTATGCATACCTACGTTTCTTTGGTTTGTTTAAAAATGTGTAGTGTCACGTGTTTTCAGATGAATGGTGTAGCCATTCAAATTACAGATGAGGCTGAACTAATGTACAGGAAATCCTTATTACCCGATCTCTATTGCCCATTAAAGCAACCTCTGTGTGTGTGTATTTGTTTGTAGGAAGCTTAGCATCATACCAGGCACCAAATGCTTCGATTAGACTACTCATCTTGGCCGCTGGTGTTTCTTCTTCATTGCTGGTTCAAACAGTAACATGGTGGTCAGGAAACAGCGTACAAAGGTATTTTCTTATACTTATGGAATTTAACTGACATTTCATTATATTAAAAGCTGGTTGGCTTTTGGGGGAGGGTGGTTTGTTTGGTTTTTATTTTGGAGGTTTGTTTTTTTTTTTTTTTGTCCCTTAGAAGTTAAGATTTACTTTTTTCCCCCAAATGCCTCACTGTTTCAAAAACTGATTCTCACAGGTTCATCAGGATGTGGGGCTTCATGCTAGGCAAGATAATGCTCCTTGTTCTTCGTATCTGGTATACATCACTTAATCCAGTCTGGAGCTCACAAGTTGCCAATACTGTCGTACTGACAATTGGTTTTGTAGCAGCAGTGGAGCGAATTCATTCAGGTAAGCATATTACAGCAAAGATGGTGGTTATGAAAAGAAACTGAAGTATACCTAACTATGTGTCACTGGGTTTTGATTCCTTGGTTTTTTTCCCCAACACAGTCTGGTTTTTGACCTGATGCATGAGCATTGCAGGCTTTAGAAGCCGTGGGGTACTTCCATCTGCCCATAACATGGCAGAACTGGTATCACAATTCATACAAGCTGTAGTAAGTTCGAGCTGGAACTGCCTCTTTTTCCTACTTGCAGTGTCAATAATATGACAGTAACACAAACAAAGGTGTAAGCTAGACCAATAAAACCAGAATGGGTTATTGCCTTTCCAGCATGAAACACCTATGGTATTTTTGTTATTATGTTAATTCAGTTTGCACTTTGAGTTTCTCTGCCAGTGCATATCTTTTGACAGAGAAGGGGAGACAGGACAAAGTTGGGGAATAGCTGATGTGTCAAAATAAACAGAAAGAATTGGTAGAGTGGACAACTTGTCCTGGTTAAAATTTGCCCAAGTTCTTGGAGTGTTTGTACCCCACAGCAGTGGGGGCTGGCACAGGCTAAACTGTAGAGGTGGTGTTGCCAAGGAAGACAGCAAGGTTGGGTTGATTAGTTAAGGCAGCTCATGTTAAATCCTCAGAATCTCCTTCCTTCTCAGTATAACCTTGATGAATTAATTGAAAGATAAAACCTTATCTGTGTGGAAGTGGGTAGAAATTAGCATCATGCATATTGTTTGTGAGCTTGCATTACATGATTTAAATTAAGCCCGAGCTTTCACCAGAATATAGAAAGGGAATCTGCTGCAGGAGATTAGGAAGGAAATCGGTCTTGTTTGTGGGTGACAAAGTGACATGCCTATGTTATTAAAGGTGCTGCTCTCTCCTCAGATGAGAGAGGTTCTAAAGTGCATGGAAAAAAGGAGAAGGAAGGGAGTTTATTTCTGGCTTATTTGGAAGTGTCAGGTTTTGTTCTTATCAGAGTTTAGAGTTTCAGAGAATAGAATCCTCTGAACAAATTCTAGTAAGTTTTCTGCTGATTTTCAAAGCCAATTTAAGTATTTAAATTCCAGTATTATGAAAATAATCAGATGGGCAGGTTGCCATTTTTGTACACTTATGGTGAGTATATTTTTTTGACAGATCTAGGGTTGTTAGTAGAGATTTTAGATTTTTTTTGGTGTTATCAATTTCTGATAACACAATCCTAATCAGACAAATTAGCTTTTGTGCATATAATTTATTCTGGTAAATTTGTGATTTTGACTATTTCTTTTTCGCAGTAACTCTTGCTAATAGGATTTGACAGTTTGCTTAGCTGTATTTCTGTTCTTCTAGATGGAGACAAGAGGAAACAAGAAACAAACAAAGCTGGTAATCTGGTCAGAGAGACTGCTTCCCATCATCATTGGTTTTTATCAGGGATTGCCTTTGGCAGCCTCATGTTCCTCACTCTGTGGATATTTGGGGAGGTTTCGTTAATTTCTAGATGGGCAGTAAGTGGACATCCACATACAGGTCCAGATCCTAATCCGTATGGGTAAGTGGATTATTATTGTTATTCTTACTATTATTATTATTATTATTACGACTTCAAAATTGTAATCAAAATCCAGTGCTCTAGTGGGTGACAAATTAAAACTCAACCAGATGATGGTGTAATAATTTAGATAGAAAAAAGTGGTTACAAGGTACTTCACACAGAGGATTCATTCTTCCTTTCAGATATCTCTGAGCATTTTGTCCAGACCTGGAAACCTTAAAATTTTCTGATACAGAATTGTTTTTATTTCAGCACTAAAATATTGGTTTGCCACATTGCAAAGCAATTTTTAGATGAGTTTCAAGGACTCATCATGAATGCAGTACATCTATAATATGCAGTAAATTAGTCTAGCAGTTGGCTTCAGAGAGGAGATGATCAGAAATGCATGCACATAAATAAACTGTGCAATATTAAAAGATATACTTCCGTAGAAGTTTTTATTGGTAAGAATGTAGTCTTAATGCTGTGTGTGGTTCATTCAGGTTCTAAAATCTAGAAGGAGACCAAATTAGTTATTCTGAGTCAACTACAGGTGGTGGCAGGTGACAGAGTTTATAATTTGGAGTTGGTATACAAAAGAGCAACCCAAGACTGATAGCAGTGTTAGATACTGTAGGATCCCTTATTTGACATGAAGAAAATACTTCTGTTTGGGGTGGATTCTTCCCTCTCATTTTCTCTGAGTTGTTTTTGCCTTTTGTACCAGGATTTCAGTGGACTGCTTTTGCTGCTGAACACAGCTCACTTACACGTTACAATAACTTGCCATTATTTTCAACTGGGTGTTTTCTACATCCAATAAAGGGGAGAAAATGTAGCTGGGTGTGAGCAAAATTTAGCTCTGTTTAAAGTAAAAGAATTATAATGTATTACCAAGGACCCTTGTCTGTATATCTAGAAGTTTCTTTTTCAGTGCTAGGTGTTTTTAAAATCATATTACTGTGTGTTTTCTTTTTCCTTGTTGTTATATTAGAGGTACAGTTCTGTTGGGCCTTGCTCATGGACTGATGCTTTCATTTTGGAGCTGGTCTTCTGTCATCAGTTTTGCCTTGTTTCTCATAGGTAGGTGCAAACCCTGAGCAGAATTTTTGTCTGCTACTTTATTCCCTTTACTCAAGTCCTCTGACCTGATACCGCATCTCAGAAAAGTGTGGCTAATCAAAGCCTCCTTTTCTCTGCCACTGACTGTAGTACACATATGTCTGACCAGTTGACTTAGGGTTACAGGCCAAATCTCCAGGCCATTGCAGAGCAGTGTTACTGTCTTCAGAAGCCCATTAAGGTTCTGTTCCCTTGGGCAGCATCTCAGTTCTGACCATCTGCAGTGTATAACAGTTGGACTTGATGATCTGAGAGGTCTTTTTCAACCTTAGTGATTCTATGATAAGGCCATATCTAAGGTTATGGGGGTTCAGATGACACAAGCCTCTCAATTCCACGGGAGGCAAAATAACTTGTAATTTAACAAGCAGTCCACCTTATGACAAGCTTACCTCCTATGTCATTATTTTTCAAGTTCTGCAGGCAGTAAAATAGTATGAACATGCAGGTTTTAGTGTTAAGAAATGTGTGTGCAGATTGTAATGTAAGCATGAACATTTGATTTTTGATGTATACATATTGATTATTTAAAACAAGTACAGAAAAGTTCTTTAGTTGGTTCAAGCATTGTATTCTGAAATGCTCAGAACCTTGATGTATAAGAGTTAAATATTAGAAGTGTTTCTATACATTTGCTTTCATGGTGTGACAGTTAGTAAATATTCTTACCTACAATAATGTTTTAAAATGAAGTCTCTGAAGTTTTACAGAGAGTTTCTGTGGCTGTAATGTTCTGTTTGGGATCAAATCCCCAAATCAAAGACAGCATGGTAAGTCAAGGATCTTGCAGTCAGTAAAAGATTAATAGTTGCTTTTTTGCCCATCATATGGTTATCTACAGGGAGAGAAGCTCAGGAAAAGAAATGTTTTCTCTTCATATTACCCTATTGGATTCTTTCTGTATTATGATAAAAGACGTTCATAACTGACAAACCTGTTACTTTCTTAAGAACGGCATCATTCCTCTGTTGTGCTGAAGAATTCTGTAAGGAAAACTGCTCCGTTCTGGCTCTTGATGATGTTTCTCTACTGTCTTTTTGCTACACTGTTTTCAGCTGAATAGGCAATGTTTAAAAGAATGAGATATTGGGAGAAATAAAATACTGTCTTTGGCTACTGTGAATAACTCTCTTTCTACTGATGAGGTTTTCATGGCTGCAAAGCACAGTTATATTTCCCAGACTCTATTTTTTCCCTAGACGAAATTTGAAAATGAATGTGGTGGATAATATACCTGACTGAGACTTACTCTATTCTTTTCTATCCCTTCACAGGTTTAGCATCTTCAGCTGGTCTCCTTTATTTACATACCTGGAGTGCTGCTGTTGCAGGCAACATTCTTGGTGTCTTTACTATGTGTGTGTGGCCTCAACTAGCTGGACGCTTGGTTAGCTGTCTGCATCCTGGGAAAGCCATGAGTACAGCCATGTTTGCCTACGTTCTTGAATTATTCTTCTGTGTGTGGTGTACAGCTTATAAATTTGTACCTGGAGGAGTTTACATTAGAGAAAGCTCCCATCTTCTTTTAGGTACATTTGTGATAATGAACAAATACAAATATAGAAATGTATCTAGTGTATAAAAAGTCTTTTCAAGTGCTCAGTTACTGTTTGACTTACTATAGTAAGAGTTTCAGTGCAAAAATTAATGAGACATGCAAAAAATAATCTATTTGTTTCTTTGCTGTTAGAAATAGTCTAAAATGTGGACAGAAAATGGAATTCAGTTGAGGGAAAATGACGAAGTGAAAAAATATCTGATAACTAAGTACGCAGTGGAGGAAGAGATCTGTTAATCAGTCACCCTAAAAATATGGCTGCAATCCAAGGTGTGAATGCACAAATACGCTGGCTACCTAAGGTAGCAGTGCCTCAGGTAACAGGGTAGCTACTGGGACTGTAACATAATTCAGTGCATTATTTAGCCTGCTCTGCAGAGCAAAGTGCAGCATCCTGCTGATCTGGCTAGTCTACATTTGATTCCTGAGCTTCTTTCCCATGTGGTCCTAACCTCATGTTTTGTGGACAGACCAGCATGTTTGAGGGAATTTAGATGAGCCTGTAGCATCAAAAACACGTGAACAGTACAGGAAGAAAAGAAATTGTCAGGTATTTGCAAATAAGGAAGAACTGAGTTGAGCAAATATAAAGGCTTTAGCAAAATGATCACTTGATGAGGGTGGAGAGGTGGAAAGGAAACCAACCCTTCCTGGTTTTGTCTCCAGAAATAGTTTTGCAATAGGTACTAACATGTTTCAATGGCATATTTACTAACTATATTTAAACAATGCCAAACACTCACTGTCTTGGGCTAATTGCGTGGCACATTTTTAAAATGTGACGCAGTAGCCTATATTTTATTTGGAAAAGATTAATGAATGCTGTGCTTAACTTGTTGCTCCAAAGGTTTTAGATTTCATAAATGTTTTTGCAACCATTTTGTGTCATTCCAGTTCCTTACTCTCCATGTGCGTTTCTTATATTAAAGCAATCACATGAAGAATTTGAGCTCATTATATTTTGAGAAGAGTTTCGTTCCATTATTGTATTATTTCCTTTGTTCTGAAAGCACTTGGAGGAGTCTTTAGAAACAGTTAACTAATTAATTTTTTTTTTAAAGTTATATGAAGAAAGCATGTGGTAGAGAAGTGTCAAATGCTTTCTTGAGTAATGCTTTGACAAAAGAAATAATTTTATTCAAATCCCTTTCTGTTACTTCCTTTGAAATGCACACTTGTGATTAATTTACCTGGCATGATCACTGGGTAATAACGCAGAGATGGCCCTAATTTTCTCTTTGGTAAAGAAAACTGAAAATGGAACACATTTTAGCTGATGGCTCTACATGAGTTTAAATACCATCTGAGAATCCAGTTTCTATCTTTTTGATGCCATCCCATAGCTTATCAAAGATTATACCACGAGACTGTATATTTGTTGCTGTGCTTTTACCCTAACAGCTTGGCTTTCTGGTGAACTGCTTGTTTTCTTCTGGTTTCTTTCAGGTGCAAGTGCTATTTCTTGCTTTCTTCTCCTGTCCAATATCCTGCCTTTCTCTTGCTGCAGGTTGGGTAGGGAACTGCACCAGGAAAAGTGACAATGAAAGTAAGATCATGATATTCAGAACTTCTGCTTCACTGTGATATGATATAATGCTGAGGGGTCAGATTCCTGGTCTTCATTAACTTTAATGGCTGTGAATCAGTCTCTCACACAGAAAGGTTTTCTGTGTGCCCCTTTAGTCATTGCACTAGACCCAGTGTCCTGGTTTGCAAACTTTCACTACAACTAATGTAACAAGTAAGGGCAATAAAAAAATACTGAGTAATAGTTGTCTATTACTCTGAAGTAAAACATGGCTTCTATAATTAATTAACTATGCCACAAAGATATTAAGGGCATATATCTTCTCCAGCAGAGGTCTTATCCAATTCATTATCCTCTCATGCTTTCTTTGAAGGTAATTGGATCCTTTGTCTCGTAAGGGATTGGAAAAGACGTTGTACTATTAGTCTGAGCTACTTATTGAAAAGATACCATCCCCACACACTGCAACAGTTAGTGCACCGAAGTTGCTTACTAGCTTTTAAAATGTATCTGTAGGTGTGTTTAGTTGTCTGTTCTTAAAAAGCAGAACTATTGCTGTTGGTTCGGTAGTTCCAGAATACAAGTTGCTGCCATGTTAAATTTGCCTTCCAACCTGCTGCAGTCTGCTTACACAATTTTAGAACAAGGTGTTGAGCAATTGCATTTGTAGTTCCTATATGAAAAATGTGTTACTGATATCTTGCTGACAGAGCAGTTCATTGTCAAAGATAATAGGTATCTGCAATCATCAATGTACTTTTTCCGTCAAACTATTATTTTAAGGTTCTGTAGTGTGTGGGCGTAACTCAGTTGTTCTTGTCCGGGTTAATTTCAGTAAACTTTTAAAACAGTGGGCCCAGCTGAGAGTTGTAGCCATCAATACAGGCTAGAAAGATTTTAGCATAATTTATCTACCACGTGTTAGCCTTTTTGACATAATACCCTGGAACTGTACTGCAAATCAGTCTTTACTTGAGAGTGCTGTCAATAAATCTCATAGTCCTGCATTGCCACATTAGGTGTGGCATTTATCTGCATTTGTGCTTTGAATCATCTTTGTTGTTGGAGCCATAAGGTTGTTGTGTTGTAACACAACAGCTGGGAGTTTATAAAATTTATGTTTATGAGCAATATGTTAAAGGCCTATGAAAAAACTAATTACTTATATTTTTACAGGTTTTATAATGTTATGTATTGGGGTGGATTTTCTGACAGGACCCAAGAAAGACCTTAGCTCTGTCTTTGAAGTGAAAAGCAATCAAAAACCACTCTCCAAGAAGAGTAAAAACTATATTAAACTATGTAAGTATAATTTTAGTTTCTTTTCTCTGTGACTCTAAGAATAATGTCTGAGGAAAAAAAGTAACACTGTGGAGTGTTTTGCTCGGATGTTTTAGAAATTTTTTTTTTGGTACTAGTTTTAGAGACAGACTTGTAGTTGATATTTCCCTAGTTCCAGGCTGGTGATGACATATACTACTGGAGGATCTGACTCACTGTGGTTGTGGCTGACGGAGGCTATTCCTAATGGAGAGTGTTAAACAGAGACCAGAAACTGGGCAAAAACCGAAATGTGAAAATGTATTCAGAATCATTTGTGGTTTCATTTTAGCGGTTGAGGAGGAGGCCTCTCTAGACCTTGGGATTTACGTTGTGTGTACAGAAGATGTGAATGATTACCCAGCCCATTCAGTATGGCGATTTTGAGGCAGTTCAGTGTGACAGCATTGCTAGGGCTGTGTGAGCTGGCTGGCAGCGTGGTGGGACTGGGCTGGCCCAGAGCTGCTGTGCAGCGTGACACTCTGTGTGAGGAGGCCGTCCTGCAGGGCCTGCTGTGGCCGACACCGCAGCACAGCCCTTGGGCCTGGCTCTGTGCTCAGACCAGGCCTATCCTCGGGAAGCTGTTGTCATCTGCTGCCTCTAGACTGTGCCTAAGGATCCCAGCTTTTCAGATTATCCAAATGGGGTCTGCTTCTTTCCTTAGGTTTTGAAGAGAAATGAAAATCAAATGTTCGAGGTTTTATCACTTTTTGGCTTTTAAACCATACGGATGTTTTCAACTATTTCTCTACAATCATTTGAGCCGCTGATTTGTTTTCGCTGTCAGCTTACTGTTTCTAAAGAAAAAAGTCTGTCAACAGTGTGAAGTTTGGTAAAGGAACAAAATGCTAGGCATTAGGGCATGGTAACCCTACAGACATGAGGATGCTGAAGATTCCAATTCCTGCATCTTTTCTTCTGTGACTTTGAAACAAATTACTTGCCATTTGTGTACATTTTGCTGCATTTGGAAAAAGGAGACAATAGTGCTTCACAGTTTTTCAGGGCTGTGTCTGGAATCTTTACGGACGTCTTTACCCTGTATACTCAGGGGCCAAAAGAATGTGGCCTGTGAGAGTTTGTGTGTCAGAGGCAACAGGAGCACCATTTCAAGTGGTTTGAGTATTACTGCTAAGGAACATTTCACAAAAGTAAATTAATATTTCAAAATACTACCTGTCACAAAGCACAGCCCTTGCTCAGCTCATTTTGTAACATTGCAACAGTACCTCTTGTACTTCCTCATCGTGCCCAGACTTGTATTGTTTCTCCTCGGCTTTCACTCTAAGCATCTTTGTGTCTTACAGAGTAGGAAATGGCTTGACATGTGCTAATATAAGTAGCATGTCCTTCCTTCTGGCATCATCCATTATAAAATGTATTTAAATTTTACACAAAAGTTAAGAAAACTTGCATTAAAATAATTTATTATCTTTTTAAATATATGAAAGAATTAACTGGAGTTACTGAAATTGTTGTAGATAGCATATGCCACTGTGTAAATGAAATAACTGCAGAGGGCTTTGATCATCAAATTACATTGTGCTGAATGATGAGAGCTCTTAAGTGCACACTGTGGTTTTTTGTAAGGCTACAAGAGCAGAGGGAAAGCTCTGAATATGCTTTCTATGAAGCTGCACTGCCTTTCCAAGAGTGTGTCAAACAAATGACCACTCTGGAGGTCTGGCAAGAGTCACAGCTTTCTGACATCTAAAGGCTTGTGAAGTAAATTAAATTTTATTCCATACATTACTATTCCGAGGAGTTTTGGTACATTTTACCCGCTCATCATGTTGTGTTTTGGAGAGTGTATTTGCACACATATACATATTCTGCAAGCATAGATACTGCCTTGATCTGGTGTTGTCACTTAAATGTATCCATTTCTCATTCTATGAATAGCACGCCTTAGAATAAGTGTCCTTTTAACAGCAATAATAACATTATTTTTTCTTTCATTAAAAACGTTTTTTCTGTGTTTTTCTGTTTCAAGTATTGTGGCTGTTTGTTGGTGTTGGTTTGCTTGGATTGGGTTTACGTTATAAAACTTACCACAAGAAGTTGGGCCAAGGGGTGAGTAGAGTGTTTGTGAGAATGGTAACCTTCAAATATACAGTAAAATGTGTGTGATAGGTTAGGTGTGTTAATTATTGCTGGAGAAATCTTTGTAATCAAGTATTCAGAAAAACTGATGCATAAATGAAGATGCAAAAATTTAATTTATAAATTCATGTCGCATTGAAATGTCCAGGTCTTTGGAGATTTATAGTGATGCTATGAAGGAAAAACTATTTTGAAAATTTGAGAGATTCTTGCCTCATATGTTCAATTTGAACATTACTTTTATAAATTAGTTTATTTGAACTGTTTATTCAAACTAGACAACGCTGTTAGCAGCCTGACCTCATGTAGGGGAAGTTTGAACAGATAACCTCCTGAGGTTTCTTCCAGATGAAGGAATTCTATGGTTCTCTATAGTATCATAACTCTGAATTGAAGCTCTCTGAAAAGTTGGTTGTCTTAGGTTAGGCTTAGACTAGTTATGGAAATTGGATAAAAATTAGAAGATTCCAGTTTTCTATCTGGCAGGAAAATAACTATTGCAAGAGTAATAACAAGATGGTTAACACTCATGAAGTTTAATGTTAGATTTGCAAACAAGCACAGATTTATAAAGTTGGCTTTCTTTTTTCAATTAATTCAGGTTTGTAGAACCTTATTGCCTGGCAAAAAGTGAGTGGCTCCTCTTAGTAGGATGAAAAGATGCATTGTCTCTTTCCTCTTCGTTTACTGTTACTTGTACAGATTGATTTCATGTATGATGACTTTTATTTCCTTGTTAATAGCAGACTTAGTATTTTGTAATTCTGACAGCTTTATTAGGAAAATATATTCGTTAAAACATCACTTCTTTTATGTCTTTTATGGCACCATATGTCTGATGTTGTTTACTGCAAAGCTATAATACATAAAATTCAAATTGTATTTAACTTTTTCCATTTATTTTTTGAGGTTCCAAAAAGGGATTTCTCTGCTATGATCTGGCCTTTTAGATTTGGATATGACAATGAAGGATGGTCTAATTTGGAAGGATCAGCTAATTTGCTTAATCAGACAGGTAACTTTTTTCTCACCACTTCATTTATATTTGGGAGGATTCATCTGAAGAGACAGAAGTGAAAACACCTGCTTGGTAACTGAGACCATTTTTGCATTAACAAAAGAACCTGTGTTTAGTGGCTTTCTCCTCAACTTGTGAGCTGTTCCAATACAATCACTTCAGTCAAAAATCCGTTTGCAGAGGTGATAAGTTATTTAACATGTTTTAAAGATGTTTCTGGTCAGAGGAAACACTTTATTTCTTACTTGGATTTTTCTTCTCATATTGCTGAGGAGTTACTTGTCTATAGAGAAATTCTTTTCATAAATAACATCCTTTTAGATAAATTACAATGGTGTTTACAAAGGTAAATATACTTTTAGATAAAATACAATATTTTATTACTTCTCTGTGGGTTTTTTCAGATATGAAGCATTGTATAATTCATAAAGGGTGTGGAATTCAAATGCCCTAAACAATGAATACAGAGGAGAAACAGACAAGCCTGTTTCCATCACTGAACAAGAC
This sequence comes from Oreocharis arfaki, assembly GCA_013398015.1. Taxonomy (NCBI): domain Eukaryota; kingdom Metazoa; phylum Chordata; class Aves; order Passeriformes; family Paramythiidae; genus Oreocharis; species Oreocharis arfaki. Next base: position 432,013 of record VZRR01004865.1, read on the forward strand.
CAATGTATACAAGAAAAGTAGCACTTGTGGCTTGGTTGTCATGATTTTACTGAGAAGAAGACTGTCTAAACAGTTGCTCATGGGCAGGATTTTGATTGGAAAATTAGCTATAGGAAATGAAGAATTTGGACTCAAGATTAGTGCTGTTGCAGAGGGCACTGAAAGGAATTTGCCAGTAGTGATTGCAGGCATTACTTTTTTCCCCCGATGCCCTTGAGATAGGGTAGACAGGGGACTGACAGCTTAAGATCTAAGGCAGTTCAGGAGATTAGGAAATGTCCATGCTGCCATTTCAGCATTTGTTGTTCGCCAGTCCACCGCAGGATTTTCCTGGGCAGCTCAGGCTTTACAGACCCAAGCAGTGAAAAGGCACTGAGAGCTGCTCCTGTGCAAATCTTGGTTTTGTGGCAGAGATACACAGGAATTGGTGAAGAGCGAAGAGACTGATTTTAGCATTGTTCACTCCATTGTCCCATGACCGAAGTTTCAGAGATCTGGGCTATGCTGGCTGTCTGGTGATAGGAGGAAAGAGCCAGGACATTTAATGAATTGAAATTCGGAACGTTCTTGTACATAAGTCATTCCATAGTTCATGTCTGGGTGCTTATTTAATCTTTGCATATTTATTTATGAATTTTAATGAATGCATTTATTTCTGGTTCCTGTAGTTTAAATTAATGAATATTAGAAAAAGTGATTACCTGGTTATGTCCATTGGCATTTCTTTGTGGTAATGAAATATTGCTTCTAAAAAAGACAATTGGTAAGTCAAAAATGAAGCAAATTCCAAAATATAAATTAATAAATCGTCATTTCTGATAGGTGGAAACAGTATTCTGGAGTTTTAGGTTACAGGTATATTGTTATATAAAATACTGCATGAAAATTGTCAGTAAATGCATTCATTAATGCATTCAGAGCTAGGCTAGAAATTCTTATAAGAAGAGTCGTGATTCTAAGAGCCACAGAGGAGAGAGTGGCTATCTGCTTGAGGATAGGGGTTGTCTTTAAAGGTATGGTGGTGTGCATTCCTTGGGCTCACCTCTCTGTTGGAATAGTGAAGATGCAACATGCAATGGCTTTTGTGACTGGAATTTCTGTCTGCCCTGGAGGGATCCAACATCAGCCCTTCTTAATGGTTTCAGTTACTGTTTCTGTGATCAGCATATCTGCTAATGATATACCAGCAAAAAAATGGGAATCCACTTAAGAACTCTGAGCTTCCACTTCCCCTGCTGACAATGCTTTACACTTCTACATAGGATATTTTGAAAGCAAAAAATCTTCTCTGTCGAGCGGTGCTGGATGGAGTGGCCATAATTCCTTGTGGAAGGGCTGTGGGTGAAGTGGTGACTCTATTTCCCTTCCTGTGTAGGAGAACACTCAGAAGGGGGGCATAATTGCAGCAAGAAGGGAGCACTTGGAGCACTTGCTGCTTCTGCAGCTGTACTGACCTGCTGCTGAAGCTGAGTCTGGATAGTTCAGCCATGCTGTGGGCAGCTTGCAGACTCCCACCTTCCTTCAGTCACGGGCAGGTCCTTCTTAGATGCCAGTTCCATGAGGGACTGCATAGTTCCTCCTGTATCTTGCAGTTAAAATATAGGGGAACCCATCATGTTCCCCTGGCAAAACCATACCTCTGCATGTAAACAGGGAGGGACCAGAGTGCTCTGAGAAAGTGAGGTGGCTGCAGATGGTCAGCAATTCACTGTAGCTGGGAACCCTTCTGTTACCACGCCTTGGGGCTGATACTGCGTTGCTCTGGGCTGAATAATTATTTTGGCAACAGCATCCAGTTCTGTCTTGCACGGTACCCTTTGAAGCACACTAGGATTTGATAGATGAAGGGAAGCGCAGATGTGCTATGTAGTGTTTGTTCATCAAGTTGAAAGCAGTAGACTTGCTGTTAATTTGTGTGTGCACAGTATCTCTAATGCTTTTGAAATGGCACGAGGTCTGTGCAGGCCAGCTGTACTCTGAAGTCTCATGTATCTCTGGTTATGTACCAAGGATGAGCTATGGCAAGCAGACATTAAGTACATCTTCATCAGAGGTTGTGTGGCAGTAGCTGGAAGTTTGGGCGTGACTTTGTGGCCAACATCGATTTGCATTAACTGACTCCCGAAGGGCTCCTGAAGTGTCCATTCCTCTGTAATCAAAAGGAGAATAATGACATTATGTATTTATTTGTAAGTCCCATTTATAGGTAACAGTTATAAATGTGAATTTTTTTTCCTTTTTTCCTCCCCATTTTAGAAGCAGATTTTATCACTATTATAGAGAGTGATGCCTCTAAGCCATTCATTGGAAACCATGATCCTACAATGTGGCTTGGAGAAAGACTAGGATTTTATACAGATTTTGGTCCAAGCACAAGAGATCACACTTGGGGGTGAGTCATCTTTACATGCACAGCAACAGTAAATAGATGTAAATATATTGCCCAATACAAATTGCACTGATACAGAGGCAAAGAATAGCTGGAACAATAATCACTATAATAACTTGTTGAAGCTTGTCTTTTAGGAAGAGCTTTGATTCGCTAGCATTACCATGCAATGTGGATGGAGTTTTCTCGTTGCTAAACATGATCAGGTTTTGGTGCCTGCCCCTGTAAGCTACTTCAGATTTGGTGATCCAGAGAATGGCATCTCGCCCTTTAATGTACAGATTTGGAAGTTTAGCATTCCAAGTACTGTATCTGATGCCCTTTTCACATTGTTTTGGTTCAGGCTATGAGAATTTTATATTTCAGACTTAAAAATGTGATAGCAGTCGGAAAGTGCAGTGCATCAGGATGTATGAGAAATTTTCAATTCATTAAATCCAGCTTGGGCTGTATAATGGGAAATGGGAGTAGAAAGGTGCGTGTCTGTTTGACCAGGTATTTTGTGTCTAATTTTACCTTAATGCTTCACCACCTACCAGCTGCATATCTTTAAATATCTTTGCCCTCTGGAAAAATAGTGGCATATAATGGGGCTTTTATTTTTCAGGGGGATGTACACATCTCTATGGCAGATGGAATTTCCTACAGATGTTGTAATGGCTATTTAATTTTTGCCATGTGTGAGGGGCATTTAGCAACTTTCTTCTTCCAGAACCTCTCTATTTGAGGCAGAATGGGGCAGAGAAGTCATTCTCTGAGATTTTATTAATGAAATACATTGAAAAACCTGATGCAAAATGTCCAAACAGAAACTGAGAAAAGAGAAATCTCCAATTTTAAAGATGTATTTCTACCTACTTCTACTTTTAATAAAATATATTTTAATACCTGGTAATATAAAATTCTGTTTTGTCTGAAATACAGATTGTGACAAGCTCAGTGAAAGAATTCATATTTATGGAATGATATTTCTTAGTGTAGGAACTAACTTGATAATATATTTTTAGACATGTACTTAGGCAGTATTTTAGAGGGAAACCTTCTGTATTCAGAAAAATCCACTAGAGGTGGTTTGTATTCTGGTCTTATAGTTTCATTCGGTGACTATCAGTCTTCTGCTCACATTTGCTTGCTTAGTTCACACCTTTGATGCTTGTGAACCACAAAATGTAACTTTTTGCCTCTCCTCATGTAGGATTATGGCACTATCAAGGTATCCAATTGTAAAATCAACCCATCACCTCCTTCCATCTCCAGAGGGAGAGATTGCACCTGCCATCTCCCTGACTGTCAACTTCACGGGGAAGCTGGTTGATTTTGTTGTTGCTCACTTTGGAAATGAAGAGTGTGTATTTTATTTATTTTTACATATAGTGTACAAAGTAATGTAATGTAATTTGCGAACTTCTGCAATTTCTTTTGTACCCTTTAAAATCTGTAATACTGGTTCTAGCAGGGCACACGTGAAGAAATAGTATGACAGTTTAAAATTGGTTAAACTACTTGTTTAAAATTTTGAAGCATTTTTAAAGTAGGACAAATGTGTCATGCAAAACTCAGCTGAACTTGCTATCTGAATTAGTAGAGATTTGAAGATATTGTTCTGCAAAGTCACAACAAATGATGGGGCTACAGATGCATCTCAGTGCAGGGTAGCATCCTTCTGACTTTCTGCATGTGGAATAGATCTATTACATTCCACAACGAGTGCAGATAGGTACACTTAGGGATAAATAGCAGAAATGGAAAAATATTATTTTATTAAAAATAAAAAGTAACAAATCTGAAACCTCTAAGAAAAGACAGTGTTGAAACAGCAGCAAAAATATCCATCAGTTTCCTTCTGAGAGTATGTAAGAGGAAATATGAAGTCAGATCTCTGAATTCATGAAAGCAAAATTATACAAATAACTCAAGTAAGTGATGGAAAAGAATAAGGTATGTATTTCAGTTCCTGCAAACAATGTTTTGATTACTTGTGTGTAATGAATATTAATAAGAGATAGTTTTGTGAATGCTCCATGTAGCTGTGATTTCTGTTATATTTGATTGGATATCTAGTATGTTTATGGCGATGTAGTAAGATTTGGAATTTTAAAAAAAAATTGTTACAATTCAGGGAGAGGCAAATATATGGACAGGGTGCAGAGTATCGTAACACAAAGAAGCTGCTCAGAAAGCCGTAGGAATTCTCTGTATTCCATTCCCTTCCCCTGAGTAGAAACTGCACCAAACCTGCAAATTGTTCATAGATTTCCCCATTTTCTAAACAAATGCAGTTGTCAGAAATCACTCCCCATTTTTAACTCTAGGAAGGAATTTAATTCTGTGCCTCACACAGATAATTAGACTTGCCTGTCTGAGAAACTGCTTGTCAAAGTAGAAGAAAATAGCGTTGTATTCTCCCCTGGCAGATAAAGATGAAGGAGAAAATATGAGGAGACACATGGGAAACTAGTGCAAATTAGGTTGTGTTTTAGAGGGGAACGAATTTGTAACTAAATATTGCACGTAACTCATTTTTAGTGTTTTTTTCTTCTGCTTCTCAGGTTGACATGGACTATAGAATACTGGATAACTAGGGTTGTTTTTAAATACGATTTTTAAAATGTGGGAATATAACTATGTCTGATCCCATCTTCTGGAGAGGTGTAATTCTGGAAAGAGCAGCTAGCTGAGCAGGCAACTTCATATATACCTAGGTCAGGCTTCTATTTAAGTGTTTGAGGGGGGTTTGGTCTCCTGTCTGTGTGCTCTTTCTCCCTAATCCATTTGCTTCAGCCAGAAACACCACTATTTAGAAAGCATAGCTGCTCTTAAATTGTTGTCTTCTTTTGGGTTTACAGATTCCAAAATCAGCTCTCTCTGTCACTGTTATTTAGTCCAGACTACCAAAATCTAGAAGACAACATGATTTACACAATTGTTTAAAGTCATTTAAAGAATCATAGATAGAGAACTGCTTTTGCATAATTTTATGACAAATCCAAGGACAGGGATTGGGATCCAGTGAAGTATTTTACCAGGCCTCACTTACGCTATCACTTTTGGTCATGTTGGAATTCTTGTGTAAATCTTGTTAAGTAGAATACATGCCAAATGTAATTAAGTAATGCTAATGACGTAACTCAAGTTACATTTCATAAATTACGGGACCCAGACTTTAAGACTATATTTACAGTGATCAGTAAATTTTTGTTAGCGTGTAAGTTCTTTGTTATGCACCACATTGTGCTAGCAGAGACAAAGCCTTAAATAACCAAAACACTAACACTCACATTTTCTAGTGATGGGATCAGTATTAAAAACAAAACAGTAATAGAAAATGTTGTTCCTGTAATGGATAGAAAGAGAATGTGAATTACATCTACCATGGCCATGTGGCTTTTATCAAAAGTAGTGATAATTTTGAATCAATGAGCTTTCTGTGAACTTTCATACTCTCTAATACTGAGCAACAAAAATGGTACCAGATTGATTTGTGGATTACTATGTCATAGCACAAAGATTCTGAGCTAAAATGTATATGTCTTAAAGTCTTTTCCATTTCTTTCAGAGAAGACTTGGACAGAAAACTCCAAGCAATAGCTGTTTCAAACCTATTGAAGACTAGCTCTAAGCAAGTTGTATTTCTAGGATACATCACTTCAGCTCCTGGATCCAGAGACTATACTGAATTAATAAAAAATGGAAATGTCCAGGTAGTATAAGAATACTGCATCTTGAGAGAAAATACATGCTGGAAATACTCAGCTTAATATTTCAAATTGGTAACTTAAATACAGACAGAGAAGAAAATACATGCCCATTTTCAAATACAATCTTTAGCTACCTCATGATATCTTGCAGAGAAGGTGGAGTTACACAGTGAAAGAACAAGAGGCAATGGACAGCAGTTACCACAAGGGAAATGTCAGAAGAAATAAAAAGTCACAGGCTTGTCAAGCATTAGAACAGAGGCTTGGTGAAGTTGTGAAACCTTCATCCTTGAAGATATTCAAAAGTTAGCTGCATAAGGCCCTGAGCAACTTAATTTACTTTGACCAGGGTTAGGAGTAGGTGACCTCCAAAGAGCCTCTAATTCTGTGATTCTTTTGTTTTAAAAATGAGCTCTGCATTAAGAGATGACAAAAAGTTGTCTAATTTGTCCATGTCTAACAGTGAGGGGTTTTTTTTCTACCTTATTACAGTGTTTAGGCAAAACATTTTTCTGCAGTGAGTTTACACATTGGTCCTGTTACTGATTTAAAACCTACTCAGATGAGCATTTACCTTATTTCTTTGACCTTTTTCCCTTTCACTTCTAGGATATTGACAGTACAGATCGTGACAGATGGTGTAGCTATATTATGTATCGCGGAGTAATAAGGTATGTCTAAGTGAATCACTTATTTGTTAGTTTAAGTATCTTTATGGTTCATCAGTTTTATAATCTTTTCTAAGTGGTTGTGGAAGAGTCTTACATCTCTAAACAATTATTATGGGCAGTTGGCTCTATCATAAAATAGTGTGAAACAGTGATCTCAGGAGCACAAGAACTGATGTATTTCTGAATATAATTTCCAAAGACATCATTACAGGTTTCATCATTCTGTGTCAAAAGCCTTTATGCTTCGGTAGCATAAAACTACATTCTTCCAAAGCTCTGGCTTTGCAACTTCATTCTAAAATGTGAAGGCTAAGCCCTAATTTGTATGTGACATAGAAGATACAGATTTTGAACTATGATCTTAGGGTTTGTTGAAACAAAATGCTGATCTAATCCAGCCAATCTTTGTGCTGGATTTAGTGAAAACTTGAAGTGTGTAAGCCCATATTGAGGCACAGGACCTATGCACTCTGTATCTTTTAGTACCAAATTGCTTGTAAATCATTCTCTTGGTGATATATGTACCAGGATGGAATTCAGCTTATTCTGAATAAACTATGCAAATTCTGCAGTGTTCACAGGAGTAAAACCTGTGAACTTGACAGCTGTCTTAACAGTATTGAGTCAAAAAGAAAAAAAAGGCAATTAAAAAAACCCGACTAAAATTCTGTTTGCAATTTGAATTTTTCTCATTATTCATTCAATTGATGCTGTCTTTCTTGCATATTGAAATCTTCTCAGTGAAAATTTGGTGAGCTTCTATGAACACTCATATCCTAAAGCTGTAATTTTTAAAAAGGGCTTTTAGACATTGAACTTATTTTTACTGTCAAATATTTACAGTTTTTCAGTTTTTGTACTTGTGACATGGTGTTATGATCCTGTTCATGGAAAACTTTCAGTTTTTTGAAGGTGAGATACACAGAAATGGAAAATTGTGTTGATAAGTAAGAGCACAACTCTTGGTGGGGAAAAAAAGATATGTTCATGAAGAATGTGGTGAAATTGACATGAGTTATTTCTTCGCACTAACTCTTCTCATATTTGATAGGCTGGGTTATGCCCGCATATCTCATGCTGGTTTAAGTGATTCAGAAGTCCAGATGGCCAAATTTAGAATCCCAGACCATGTGGATAGCTATGTTGACAATGACAGAATTGTCACTGATCCCAGCCAAGTTCCTGAGGACATCCATTTCAATCCCAGGTGAGTGTGTCTCATAGAAAATGAAGGGGATGATGTACCTCGCATCTTGTAAAAGAGAAGTCTAGGAACAAAATTATTTCCAAAGTGGGAGACATACCTTATTACTCCACGATCCATAATGATCAGTACCAAACTGAGCAGAAGAGTAGGAGTCAAGAACGTCTGATTTGTAATTCCATTTCTTCGATTGATTTGGCATGTACCTTGGGAAAATCAGTCTGCTGTGTCACAGTGTAAATTGCAAGTAATTCTCATTTCACCCAGGTGATTAATTTCTGAGATTGTTTGATAGGGATATTTGCCAAGTGGCATGGTGACTTTTTAGATGATGAAAGATCTCCCATGTTTCTCAGCACTTTGGAAATTGGGGTCTTAATATACTGTTACTTAGAATAGCAAATACAATATATGCCGTAAATACTTCTTGCATAAGCATTTTTAAGCATACCATATAAATGGAGAATAAATTAAAGAGAATGCCTGAGGCAGTATGTTACATGTGTCAAGAAGGCAAAAAAAAAGGGACTAGGTTTAATGTAAAAGAATTATTTATTTCTAAATTCCTGTCATTTTTCCACTGGTATTGCATAAGGAAGAGAAATATAGAGAAAAGTATTTATTCTAATATTAATATCAGTGAAAGAGTAATGAAGTTTGTGATAGATGTTGCCACAGAGAGATAATTTTCAGCAATGCTATGTTTACTACTCCTAACAAGCATAATGCAGAATATATTACTTTCTCATATACACCAAACAGTTGGGCTTACCCACTTTTTATGTACCACTTTGCCACTGGCTTCCTCTCAAAGCAGGAGTTTGCCCAGACATGTCCACACAATGGAACTTGCCTACAGTTAGCATTCACATTTAGATTTTTCTCAGTTGACTTCAGCACAGAATCTCGTCCTAATTTCTTTTGTCTGCCTATAAACAGAAAATGTATACCCTATTGGAATAGATTTAACTTTTTCTGATTAACTCTAATTCTTTAGGAATACAATGGCACTGCTCTTAAATATTACTTAGCACTGATATTTTGGGTAAATTTTACTTTTGCAAGTCTGTCTACCATAACAGTCAGTTGTCAAAACTTTCATATTTAAATATGGCATGAAAAATTACAACTTTCACCATAATTTTCGAAAGTGAGATGTACAATGTTAATAATAGTGTTGACTGTTTTGATACTATGGGTGTTTAAATTATATCTCCACTGAAACCAGGACAAAAATGTAGCTTAGAATTGGAGTAGATAAATGCAACACTCAGCTTTGTCAGCTGGAGTTCCAAGTATAGACTGCCTATGGCATCAATGGAGTCAATGTAATTAATCGTCTCCATCATATGCAAAGACCTTTAGTAGGAGAGGGTACACAGAATCTGATTTACATTTAAGTAGAGTTGGGGTCTGCTTCTGAAACAAACTGCCTAGAACATTCAGAAGTAGGGTAGCAATCGTATGATTTAATTGCATGGGTTAAAAAATGTTGTAATAGTATTGCTCTGTTGAATATTTTTCTTAGGTTTGGATCTTATAAAGATGGACATAATTATGTGCCTATTCATCACTTTCACATGAGCACTCCTAAATATTTTAAACGGACAAATTAGAGCAAGAAAATAAGATGTTATTGGGACCAGCGAGAAAGGTTTGTTGCTTGAAACTGGATGGGCAGCCAAAAAGACTACCTTGTCTAAGGATGAGCAACTCCCATGCTGCACAACACTGTGAATGTCTATGTAATAGTTGGTGACCTTCTTCTTTAATGAGCTGCCATCACCGTGAGGGAGGGAAGATGCATGCATTTTGATAAACCGGTATCTACCTTGGCCAGATACCTGCTTTATATGCGGCAAAGCAAGGGTGGGAATTTGTTTTGGCAACAACTTCTTCAGCTTTTGTGGAGGTATCATATATTGTGAAGTTTCAGAGTGCTATTGCTGCTATTGCAATAAAAAGCTTGGCCGTAGGTTTTTCAAAATAGGAATGGAACTAGTGTATTTTTAAATTGGGAGATATGCAATAAGTATGTGTTTGAAGAGTGTGCATTTTCGACTCAAATAGTATTTACATCTGCTGCTATTCTACATTTTATTCTTAAATGAATTTTACAACAATTTGCAGATAACTGATGTTCATAATACTGGAGAAAAAGACGTGACTTTTACAGACTTCCTTTTATTAACTGGACATTAGACACTTCAATGCTTTTACAAAGGGAAGAGTGGAGTCCCTCTGAATAGTTATGGTTATGAGGCGCCTACATGAACACACTGACAAAGAATTAAAAACAATCATGCTCAACATAACAAGGTTACCGAGAAGGGAGAGAAATTGGTTCTAACTTCCATTTAAAATGAACTGTAATAAAGGGGAAAAAAAAAGCAGCTTTGTTTCTTTGCTATCATTACACTTCAGTAGGACTAAATAGAGGTGTTGCTTTTTTGATGAAGGCAGTAAATTCCCTATTACGTAATGCACATGGGACAATGTAAAATGTTGTGCTGTCTTGGGGTCTCTTGGCAACGTCTTTTATATTTAGCTCCTGATCCTTTAGTATACATGCAGAGCTTCCCTTAAACAATGAGGAAATCTTCAGTGTTGTCCAAAGGATGTTTCCTGCTTGTGGGAAACATGCTAGATAATTGAAGTGACCCACTCAGTTTGGAAACCACATTTGTGATGTTGGTATTAAGCACTGCGTGTCTTTCCAGTAATATCTAAGAATACCATAACTGAAAGGAATAGGATATGCTGCAGTAAAGAGGGTGGATTTTTTTTTCTCCCTCAAGTTCTTCACCACATGCTTTTGAGAACAGCTTGAGCATACTCAATTTTATTGTTTCTCTATGTAAGCAAATCAGGATGCATTTTTACCCAGGGTTTCTTGTTCTATGGAGTCAGGTAACTGCTGCCAGCACCAAACTTGTCACTTTATCTGGTCACCTATCATTTTACTCCCTTGTTTTTAGACCTGTGTTTCTGAGGGTGAAACTGATCACTGGTCTTTGTGGACAGAGGATACCTGAAAGGCATTTAAAAGTCTCAGTGGTTATATATTCATCATCTCAGATGTAACTGACAATTAACTAGCCATTGTTGAACTAAGTTCTCACCTGTGGGTACTGTGGGTGTCTTTACAAGCTCTCTGAACTTGTTCTCCACGTGACTCTCCATCAAGACAGGATAACTTACATTTTGGAGTGATAGAAGTGATTTTCTTGCACTTCTGGCAGTGTTCTGCAAACACCAGTAGCTCGTCTCTACTTTCTCCCTGGTTGCAAAAGGAGCTGGCACCGGCACCAACATTGCAAAACGCTCTGAGTATCCTCATTTATTTTCAGCATGCTCTCATGCTAGCTCTGATGCACGTCCAGCCACAGGTTTGCCTTTTCATAGTCTGTAGAACACATAGCATTATCTTGCCACATCACTTAACATTAATCACAGGCTGACTCTGCAAATACCTTGTAATGTGAGCAGTTTATTAATGTGACATATAAGAAATGATATGTATAAGTACAAAAAGCTTGAAAACTCTTAATTTTTTAACAATTAAAAAATAGGGTGGGGATATTTTTCAAGAAGTCAGACAGCATAACATGACTTCGATAACAGATCAGATTATGAATCATGTTTGTATGTAATCTCCGAAGTCTCTGAACATACTTTGATGGAATTTTTTACAGGATTTAGACATGTTCACCCCATTAGAAAGGTTCATGTGGACAGTGACAAAATCTGAAGTTTGAATACTCTTCTTCTAAGTAGCTTGTGTAATTTAATATATGTAATTACTAGCTAATATTTGTTGACATTTGCATTATTTTATCAGAATGATTAAGAAAAAATATGCCCACAAACTGTTTGTATACTTCTCCTACTACTGTAGTTAGAATCAGGAAGCTAAAACTAAACTTCATTTGTCCTTACATCTACACACTGATCTAATCCCTTGTATCTCACTGGTTTAGAAAAATGTGCATTATATATCTAAGTCACAATCACTGTTTCAAACTATGATAGAAATGTGCTAGAACAGGTCCTGCTGCAGGGGTGTGTGACTAATCTTTTAGTTTTCTAATCACACTCTCTTCATCTCAGCTTTCATAAGAAAGTATGTTATGAAAGAAGAAGTTTGTGGATATCTTTATGTATTCCGAGATAACATGCAAGGAAAAATGGTATAAAATAAGCATTATTTACCAAAGGTTTGAAATTTTGCCAGTGGTAAAAGGTCTAGATTACATAAATCTGACTTCTAAATAATATGTATTCTGTTGTACTCCAAATCCCATCCTCTGACATTCTGTGCACGTCAGTTGAAGTTTGTAGGAATGTACAGGAAGAGACAGCAGTACATCAGGAGCCTATCAGTGTGTATCTTGGAATGAAAAACAACTCTAGGTAACACGTATGAGAGCAACTTCTGAGAGTAATTGTACTGGATTCTTCAGCAGGGTGGAGACTCCAGGCTCTCTCACTTATATATTCCTGCCTTGACTCAGACATTTCTATGTGTACTGTAAGCTTAGCTTCAGGAGCAGTGACTCTGGTGCTGTCACAGAGCACTCCAAAACCTGAGAGCTGCAGTTCAAACCTCTTGGGCTAAAAAAGACCTGAAATTGTTATTTCCCATTTCCAAAAACAGTGTCTCAGCTACAAGCTGAGCAGAATTTGGACACGCCCTTTGGTTTTGAACCAGAGTTGATGTTATTGAAACAAGTTGTTGCAGCTTAAGTGTGCAGGTAACCAGTTCCCACCTGTCTCACTGAAACAGAACACTGAGAATGTTCACGGTCCTCTGCTGGCAGGGGGGGAGCTTTCTGCCCCCACAGAGAGGGGCTGGCTGTCTTGATGCACCTCCAGGGTTCAGGAAGAAATTCTGAGCTGCTCTCAAGCTGCTTAGAGTAGTTTTATGATGAACGAAGAGAATTTAAACTTTTAAACTGAAGCTTAAAAAAACCCTATAAATGGAGTGTAAGAATTTGAGTATCAACTATCAACAGCCCTGAAACATGTTTTTTCTCATATATGTAAAATGACATTTGTTTGCAGGGTGTTACAAAAGGACCTTTGGGGCCAAAGTAATATGCCCATGGAACAAGCGTTAGAGAACAGACCTTTTCACTTCAACGGGGAACATAGTATTGGTCCAGGGAACTGGGAGATTAAAACGAGCTGAACTGTTTGACGAGTAGGGCTTTGAAGCAGTTCGTATAACCTGCAGCTGCTGCTTTCTGCCACTTGAGGTCCTCTTTTATCCCTAATTAGTACTGTTTGCTGATACCAAGCAGGAATAACTCACAGGTGTTAGGTGTTTCATTGTAACTCTGAGGGTGAAAAATCTTTACAGAAGCATTACACAAAACTGTGCTGACTTGGGTATCAGTTACCTCTTCAAATCTGCAAATGATTTAGAACTGTGATTGCTGGGCTTCTTGCAGGCAGTTTGTTTATTTTCTTACAATACCCTGTACTGTGCTTTGTTGCTGCACTGCTTTCTTAATGTTCAGCAAATCCTCTTTTGGTAAGGTTTTTTGTTTTCAATACAATTCTCTTCCCTCTCTGACTTGTAAAACACATCATGGTTTGTGATTCTGGTGCCCCAAATTAACTTTCAAGCTTGTTTCCAAGCGAAACAAGATGAATAAAGGTATTCAAGAGATACAACGGCTTTAGCAATCCAGAGTCTGATATCCTTTGGAAATAGAGGGAAAGAGTTTCCTTTTGGAAATTCTTTCTCAAAGATGCATCTTCACTGTTTCTGACAGTGAAGAAGATACAACTAAGAGAATGGCAAGCCACTCTATTGTTATCCAGTATTTTTCACAGTCTACAACTGAGTTTTTTTACGTGGTTGCTATTTTAGTTATCAATTTAAAAAAGCAATGCGAACAAAAAAAAAAAAAAAAAAAACAATGGCAGTCGTTCTTCAGAAAAAAGAAAAAAGTCTGCAGTTTCAAGTTTGAACTAACAGTGTGTAAACTGGCAGATGCATTTACTACCACACTCCACTTTATGGTTTGTTATTCCTCTCCTGTGCATTGATGGGAGCACTTGCACATATGTGTAGTAAGCCAGATCTGGATATTCAGCTGGCTGGGAAAATAAACAAAACTAAAAAAGTGCTGAGGGGTTTGTTATGTTTTGGGATTTTTTGCTTTTTGGGAGCATTGAGGACAGTCTTGCTCTTTGACCTACCTTGCTGTTTAGGTGTCCAGGTGGTTGCTCTGGCACAAAAGCAAGGATGCCAGGAGGGTTAGTATTAAGACACTGATGATGGAGCTGCTTAAGCTATCTCTGTCCACGTGGTGGTTCCACCCTGGCTAGATGCCAGGTGCCCACCAAAGCCACTCTATCACTCCCCTGTGCAACTGGACAGGGGAGAGAAAACATAATCGAAGGCTTGTGGGTTGAGATAAGAACAGGGAGAGATCACTCATCAGTATCACGTGCAAAACAGACTTGACTTGGGGAAATTGGTTGAATTTATTGCCAATCAAAATCAGAGCAGGACAATGAGAAGTAAAACAAATTATAGGAGCACCTTTCTCCTATCCCTCCCCTCCTTTCTGGACTTAACTTTATTCCCCATTTTCTACCTCCTCCTACCCAGCGGCTCAGGGAGATGGGGAATGGGGGTTATCATCAGCTCATCATGTGTTGTTTCTGCTGCTGCTTCCTCCTCAGGGAGAGGAGACCTTCAGCTGCTGCAGTGTGGGGTCTCTCCCTCGGGAGACAGTCCTACATAAACTTCTCCAACCTGAGTCCTTCCCATGAGCTACAGTTCTTCACGAACTGTCCAGCGTAGGCCACTCTTCCAGGGGGTGCAGTCCTTCAGGAACAGGCTGCTCCAGCATGGATCTCCCACAGGGTCACAAGTCCTATCAGGACCACGCCGCTCCAGCATGGGCTTCCCACGGGGCCACGCCTTTCTTTTGGGCATCCACCTGCTGCAGTGTGGGCTCCTCCACAGGCTGTGTCAGTGGATTGCTGCAACCCTGTGGAGCTCCATGAGCTTCACCACAGACTGCGGGAAAATCTCAGTTCTGCCACCTGGACACCTCCTCCCCTTCCTTTACTGACCTTGGTCTCTGCAGAGCTGTTTGTCTCATACTTTCACTCCTTCCTTCTCTGGTGACGATTACATCTGCGCATTAACTTTTTTTTCCTTCTTAAATATGTTACCACAGAGACATTACCCCCATCACTGATTTGTCTGCCTTGGAGCTGTCTGGCCTTGGCTCTGTCAGACACAGGGGAAGTTTCTAGCAGCTTCTCACAGAAGCCACTGCTGTAGTTCTGCTATCAGAACCTTGCCAAACAAACCAATACAATGATTGATCAGCCATGACCTGATCAATCTGCTCTATGTAAAATGAAGCATTTCTGCATTTTGTAAACCCAGGCTTCAGAAAGGAAATACAGACCTGATTTTGTAACATGTTGGCTTGGAGACCTCCACAGCGGTTTACAGCTAGTGGTAACAAACGGGATATAAATAAACTTCTTGAGGTTGGAATGAAGGTGCATATTTTAATGGGCCTTGTTCTCATGGGACAGGCCTTTTCTGGCTGACACATGAATCCCCTGTTTAGCAGGCAGAAGCAGAAAACAAAGTCTCTTTTCTGTTTCCCTATGGATTTCTTCGCAGATCTAGTTTTTAAGGGTCAGGGACTATACTTGTGCATTCAAAAATATATTGAAGTTTTGCTTGTCAAGCCTATTTTCTTTACAATTCAGAATGGAAGTAGTTACAGAAGCTGTAGTCTAAGGAAATATTTTAAAGGCCAAGTAGTATCTTTCATTTTAGATTAGTATAAATGGGTGGAAAAGTACAAACCTTTCTGTCTTCAGATACAACCAAAAAGGGTTTTTCTGTGCCACCTTTCCTTACATCTGTATCAATTTACAGCTTTGTAAGGCATGGAAGAAGTTTTCTTTTTGAGTACATTTTTATTCTGAACTAGCAGCCTTCATGCTTTTTATGGTCAAGTGAACAAACAGACACCCCTAAAGGGATTGCTCCTCTTAAACCAGAATTAGATCAGATGAACTGCAACTCAGTGGTGCCCCTATTGGGTATAAGAACTTGGGATGACACATACTGATTTGAATGTCTGGCATGTGGGATGTTATAGAACTACCCAAGAAGTGAAACCTAGCTTGCATTGCTTTACAATAATTATTTTTTGCAGCGGTTTCACAGAATCACAGAATATTCTGAATTGGAAGGGACCCACAAGAATCACCAAGTCCAGCTCTTAAGTAAATGGTTCATATGAGGACTGAACTCCAACCTTAGAGTTATTAACACCAAGCGAGATAAAGAAAACATGGTGAAAATAGGAAAATATCCTGAGATAGAGGCATGAAGTTCTGTAGAAATCATTTCAACGAGTTAGTGAGTAAGTAAGAATTTCAAATAACATGATCTTTCATTGCTCTGACATGGTTTTTAGTACACGACTTTTGAGAAGCGGATTCATTTTCTTGTGGACTCCACCCTCTTCTCTGTAAAACAGGCAGTTGAAAACGTAAGATGTAGCTCAGCAAAATAAACTATCTGCACTTGCACGTTCTGACTGGTTCACTGAGTAAGGCAAAGCTTACAAAATCCCGAAGAAACACAAGCAGCCCTGTGATCAGTTAATTCAGGACTGTATGCTAATGCATTATTCCAAAGAGGACAATTACCTTAAATCTGGCACTACTTCAGTTTCATAGCCCTTGACTTTCTTTTAACTTAACCTCTTAGCGGAAGGGTTTTTTTCAGTACTCTGTCTTTATAATCCTCCACTGTGCACAGACGCTACTCTAGCAGTCTCTTCTCATCTGTGTTTCAGCATCGAGTAGTGCCAGGGACGGCATTTATCCCTGAAACGGGATGCCGAGCTCGCATGCTAAGCAGCAATGACCTGCAAGGTGTCTTCCTCCTCCGGCTCAGGGATGGAGACCTCTTTGCGCAAGGAGGTGGAAAGGAGGGCGGCTCCACGGGCTAGATTTCTAGGAACGGGGCATGAACCGCTGTCATCGTCTCGCAAGGAGCACTCTCGGCCCCAGGTTTCCCCACCGCCCATCCTGCCGCTGCCGTAACATTGACCTGTCACTCGTGTGCGTTCGGCTGGCGTTAGCAGCCTAAAATTTTTCTCCTTTGGGAGAGGGGGGTGGAAGAAATAAGGAAATCTTTCTAGACTGGCCGGTGACTTGGCAACACCACGTGGGGGTCACCGAGCGAAACAGAAGCGCCGCAGCCCAGCCCCCTGCCCCGGGGCACTGCCCGCCCGCCTGCGGCCCCTGAGGGGCGGGGCAGTCCCAGTGACCCCGCCCCTTCTCAGCTCACCCAATCGCATCAGCGCGTGGGTGCGGCCCTTGGCCGCCATCGCCAATCAGCGCCGCGGGTGACACAAAGTGGTGCTCTTTGCACGCGCTTTAAAGGCCGGGAAAAACTGGCAGCGGCGGAGTCCAATCAGAGCGGAGGGAGGCGTGGCCGGCTCAGCCTCTTGCCCAATGGGAGACCGGGGAGGTGGTGGGGGGCAGGCGGGGTGAGAGTGGCAGGAGCCTCACTCAGTGAGGGGGCGGGACTCACCGCCTCCCCCGGCAATCCGGACCAATGGGCTCGGGCAGTGGGCGGGGCGGAGGGGTCCGTGCCCAGGCTCTGGATTGGGAGCGGGGCAGGAGCCGGGCCGGGCCGGCAGCGTGTGCAGCGCTGCACGAAAATGCACTCGGATGCCGCCGCTGTCAGTGAGTAGCGCCGGGGCCGGGCCCGCTGCCTGCACTGCTGCCCGGCCGTAAGAACCGCCCGGCTGGAGGCGGCTTCTTTTGCCTCTGCCC
>VZRR01004865.1:450386-527150 GCA_013398015.1 Oreocharis arfaki
GGGAAGGGGTCAGGCCCGCGGGTGCGGGACCGGCGCGGAAGGGGGCGGTGTGTGCGCGCCTGGCGGAGGGGTCCCCGCGGGGACAGCAGGAGCCCCGCGGCCCTCGGCGCGCTCCCCCAGGGGGCGGGGGCGGCCCATGCGGGGGCGGGAGCGGGCGGGGGCAGCCGCACCAGAGAGGGCCGGGGGTCGTCGGAGGGCGTGACGCAGTTTGCCCGACCGGGCTGGCGAGTGGGTGAGGCTGCGGCCGGCCCTCGTGGCTGGCTGCGAGAGAGCCGGGACTGCCGAGGGGAGGGTGGGCGTGGGCTGCGGGGCTGGATGTGTGGGGGAAGGACATGTGTGGAAGGCGGGGGTGAATTCAGCGGGTTCCGCCGGGCCGGTGCGGGAGAACCGGGCTGCGTGTGCGGGGGACTGGAGCCGCGGCGCATGGTGGGAGGTGGAGTCCCTGCGGCGGCGGCCCCACGGAACGGGGTGGCGGGAGGCGGTGTGGCGGACTACAACTCCCAGCGGGCCATGCGGTGCCGCGGCGCGCTGCCCCCGCCCCGCGGACCCCCGGCCGGATCCGCAGTCCCCGCCTGCCCCGGGGAGCACGGCGGGATCGTGCCGCCTGTTTTGGAGGAGCGTAGCGAGGGCTTTGTCTCCGCAATAGAGTTTTTGGTCGTGCGTTCCGAGCAGCAGGGACCGCATGCTGTAGGCGGCTTGCATGGCGCAGGAGGGTCACACATCTGCGTGGCCGTGGGATGGCTGGGGTTCAGGGATAGGCACCGTCCGCGTCCGCTGGAGAGACCAGGCTGTCATCCCGAGCACAAAGCTGTCCTGCCACTACGACCTCCCTGTGAAATCTCCCAGGAACGTGTTCTCACTATGAAAGGAGTTGCAGCTCTGAGATGCTTTATTACTGTAGAGCTTGCTTGTGGGAAAGATAATGAAAATTGAAGCTTTGATCATGCGTTAATGAATGATGGTCTGACTTTTGGACAAAATCCCGAAAGCAATGGTGGACAGAAATACTGCATAATGCCTGGATTTTCTTGAATCCTTCCGTGTCTATCAAAATGAGATGTTAGACAGAGGAAGCCTGGTAAAGGCTCTAACTCATATGGTTATATCATTTCTTCAGTGGTTCTGGTTTTTCACCTTTATATTCAGGGGTCATTATGTGTTGGTGGTGCAGGCTGCCATTAAAATATAAATAATTGCCTCATATTAGGAATGGCAGGGTAATTATTCTAGAAAATGCCTTCTGTTCAGTGTCTTTTGTCATGTTGCCATCCAAAAAAAATGCAGGTCCTCATTATACACATGTGAGTTACCATTACAAAACTCCAGGGCTCCTTCCTGTAGGATATTTAGACTACATAGTGATTTTTAATTTTTTTAAATTTTAACTTGTCTGCAGAAAATAGGAAGAGCACTCTTCCTCAGCCTTCATCTGTTACTGGCTTTTCGTTAAAAATGTGCCTTGGAGTGATCAAATCTCACTCCTCACTTTCTTTTTTTTTTTGGCTTGTGTATGGGCTTGTGTGTGTGTTATTTTAAATAGGTAAATTTTCCTAAATTAGCTAAGTTCTTTATCTGTAGCTTCATAGTGGTTGGGTTTTTTTCATTGATCTAAATGCTTGAAGCAAGAAGTATTTGTAGCATAGTTTCGCACGTACAGAAGCTGGCTTATGATAGTCTTTTGACTGTTTATTTTGAGCCACCTTTTTGGTTCTTCTTAGATCCTTATCTGTTCTTATGATAATGACTCCATTAATACATTTTTGTCCAGTCTCAGTTTTACTTTCTGAATACACACCTTTCACATTATATGAGGAAATCAACTTTCCTTTTTTCTGTTGAAGATATTTGCTTAAAAGTTTCTTGCAGCTCTTGTAGCTATAATTGGAAAAGCCTTCTCTGTACAAGACCATGCAATAAATTGAATTAGGCAGGTAAAGAGGTTTTTTTTTACTGCTTCTCTTCATTTTGTTGTATCAGGGTGAGCTCTTCTTTGTGTAATTGCAGCACTTCATTTAAATTTATTTTTGTCTGAGTATTTTTTGTGCTAACTCTTAGTGAATTATTAATCCTGTGTTTTCTTTAATTTCTCTCCTCCCCCACTTTCTTTGCAGGTACTGAAAGCAAAGACTTTGGGCTTTTTCAAAGCATTATTTCCTCGTTTTGTTTGTGTCTTCAAGCAGAAGAAGATAACTTGCCTAATTTGTCTGTCTTGTGCTTGCCAAAAAGCATAGCACTAGGAAGTACAGTACATCCTGTGAAAGTGTTCAACTCTTGCATCCAATTTAAATATTAGAGCATTTAATAGTGTGGTTATTTCTTTTGCAATAAGTAAGACTACTAACAGGGGCTTGAAGCAGAACCCTTAATTTAAATGTGCCAGCATTTTTGTCATGCAGTCCAATTAAGTTGTTTTATGTAAAATTATGCTCTGAGGTTAAACAGAATTTTTACTTTTGGCTCATAAAGCGATATAAACAACTACCAGTTTGTTCAGTGGGGGGTGTGTAAATATATATAAAATTGTGTATCTATAGATGGTTGTGGGTGTGTATAGGGGTATATACATATATATATATATATATATGTATAGTTAGAGCTGCAAGGCTTTAGCTTGTCCCGGGGAACTGACTGGGGTAACACTTGATGCAGATGTGTGGTTGCCTAGACTGTGGGACTTGGTCTGCTGCAGCTGCTCATTACTGCTCATTAGCTGTAGATTACTGCTTCCCTTGCGCTGCTAGTAAAGTGGTTTGTAGGAGCACTCTCTAATCCACTCAGTTAAATGTATCTGGGGTTAGCTCTTGCCACTTACTTGAGTTGTCTAAGCTGACAGGGTTGATTTCTTACCTGAAGTGGGTTAGGGAATGTGACCATGGCCTGTGCTGCTGGCACAGCTGTGGGGGTCAGTAAATTTTGGCAGGGAAGAAGAAGCAAGCAGCTGGGACAATAATGCTTTTGACTGGCATAGCTGTTCCTAGGCTGTTGCAGCTCCTTCGTGATGCATACCAGATCTGCATGGTGCTGGATACCCTAGTAGTGTGTGCTTGACAGGGTTGCATTTCTGCTGAATTAGCTGGAGCACAAGATACGAAGTTTGTATTAGCTTTATGCCCTTTGCAGGATGCCATATGACACCGGGCATGAAGTTAAGCGTAGTGCATGCAAACAACGCTCAGGTCACGGCAGCCAGTGATGCAAAACTAGCTCACTGACACTTGTTTGATAACCGTATTATATAATCATAAACCATAATCTGATGGTGGAATAAGTGTTAGACTGGTTGAACACTTCTCATCAACAGAAGCAGGTGTTTTGCACCAGAAACCCACTTAGTGTTAGGTCTTCGCTACGTAGCACAAAACACCCAACCAAAAGCACCCCCTCCAAAGCAAACCTGAATCCTGCCATGAGCCAGTTGTGCAGAATATTTTATCCTATCTGTTAGTATAGGAGAATTGGCCTAGCTCTTACTTGTTCAATCAATTAAAGGTAAATGGAAATGCATTCTAACTAAAGTAGCAGTTACACAAATTTTGCACTGCTTAAATTGCTCTAAATTTCTCAATGAACTTTAAACTGCAGTAGCTCTTTTTGTAAACAAGCCTTCAGATTAGACTACTCTAAAAATACCTAGGTAGAATAAAGATTTGTTCCTATGGGGGGAAAAAGAATTATGCATTTTTCTATCTATGTAGCATGCAGTGATCTTAAAATATTTTGTTGCAGTGGTAATACCAAATGTTACAAGTTGAATGTGAATGTTTACCTTTAAATGATAAGTGTTTTATAGTGTGCGTAGTAATTCCTACCATATTTTGTTGCATGGGTTTGGGTATTCTGTAGGGTTTTTTCTTTACTAGCTTAAGTCAGTCTGTGTTTTGCTTCAGAACATTTTAGGCTGTTGTGTTTGGAAAATGTACACAAATTTGCGACTGTGGGTTTTGGATACCGCTGGTGTCAGCAGTAGCTCTGAGCTTGGTGCAGCTCTAGGTGTACGCAGGCAGGAGAGACATTCTGCAGTATTATGTCTTTAGCTTTGATGGCTAGGTCCTGATGCTCCTCAAGATAGGCTGGATCATCCCATCTAATTGCATGTTCTTATTTTCCAAGCTGGAATTCACTTCTGTTTTCCTTACTTTCTGAATCATGCCCTTTATTTGACCACACCAAATCAAGGGAGACCCTGCTTTTCAAGCCTGTTCTCTGCCTCCCTTGACTCAAGGCTTGTCACATCATGGACTGGGAGAAAGGTTTCTTCTGCAGGCTGGCCCTGGTATAGGGTGTCACTGCCTACAGCAGTACAGCTACAGACACACTGGAAATAGATTCTTAATCCTGTTTTTGACAGGAATGCAGAGTCAGCTCCTAGCTTCTCTGTGCTGCAGTTTGGGATTCTCGGTCTTCAGGTGTGTTGTGATGTTTCTGTGTAAATAAGACTGATGTACATTTTTCTTTTGCGTTCTGTATTTAGTCATGAATATAAAAATTCTGCTTCCTGAATGTAACTGTTGAGGGCTTTCACCCAATGTAGGTTTCAGATCTGAACTTCTAAGTTCATTAATCAATTCATCATTCATCAGTATAAAGTGTATTGCTGTTAGGATAATTCTGTAAATAGACTACAGAACATAAAATGGTATATTTCATAGAAGATTAAATGATTCTTTTTTGAATAAGTAAAGTTTATTTAAAGCTAACTAAGGCAACAGAACTTTGAACTATTATGGCCAGTACTACTAAGAGTTTTTTCTACTTCTATTAGTTGAAAGCAAGGAAAGCAATTAAATAAAAGTCTAAGCATTCTATTTTAATTTTTAGGTATGAGTTTGCCTGATGTGTGTTTTCTGCTAATTTTTTTCTGAGAAGTTTACAGGTGTATGTTAGCAGTAATAAGAATTACCATGTTATTACTGCTGCTATTTCAATAGTTAAATTTTAATATTGTATCTATAGGATTTATATGGCATATCTATCAAGGATAACTATTTTTAGACATACAGTTAGTGAGATTTTGTATAGATTTTCTATTTGGTTAAAAAAATTAGAAGCCTTTAAAGGAAACTTGAAGTCAGCTGCTGATATTGTTTACAACTATTGTTAATTTTTTACTAGGTTCTTAGTAGATTGTACTGTACCTTGTCACTGTGTTTTGTCCAAGCTTTAAATTTTGACAGCAGGAACGGCATTAAAGATTTTGTTCAGGCAGGTACTTTTTTTTTTTTTCCATTCATTTGTAGTTTCATTTAAATAGTTTGGCAACACATTGCTACTTCTAAAAAATTGGGACTTGACCTTTAAAGTTTTTTCATTTCAGATAGCAAAGTGGAATATTTGAGTTCAGTTTACTTGTATACTTTGCTTATATTTAAGATACATTGCGTTTTTTGGTTTTCTTTATTGTATTTCATGTGTGCATTTATGAGAGGTTGTAGAATGTTTTTTCTCTAGTTTGTTGTGGAAGCAAGCTCAGCTAGCTCTTGTTTCTTTTACCTCTCTGTAATTCTCTGGTACATAGTTTAAACCTTAATCTATAATACTGTAAAAGTTATTTTAAAACTGTTTTCTTTTTACTTTTAAATGGTATATGATTGTGACTAACTGACTAACCCAACTTTTAACACTTAACATTTTGTTAATGACGAACTGCAGACAAGTTTTAAATTCCATGAAACTAGGTTGGCTCTGTCATTTCTTTCCTTTCTGGGTTTTGGATTTGCAATTACTTTACTCAGGTTGTTGTTATTTTTTTTTTTTTTTTAGCCATTACATTCTGAATTACTACAAAGTATTTAATACCATTTGGAATTTTCATTGCTTTAGTCGTCACTGAAGATCAGCTAGCCTCCGCGTGAAAAATAATGTAATCAACAAAATACAGATGCTTGTTTGACGTGCACCCCTTAAAGTCATAGCAAACATTCCACACATCATCTTTCAATATTTACAAAGCAAGCAGGTTTCCTTCTTCTGATATGAGGTTAATAAACTGTGTGGTACGTCAGAATCTTAGAATGGCGTGAATTGAAAGGGACCTGAAAGATAATCTAGTTCCAGTCCCCCTGCCATGGGCACGGATACCTTCCACCAAGGCCAGGTTGCTCAAAATCCCATCCAGCCTCACACTTCAGGCTTGGGGCGTCCACAGCTTCTTTGGGCAACCTGTGTGATGGTCTCACCACCCTCACAGTAAAGAATTTCTTTCTAATATCTAATCAAAACCTACTCTCAGTTTGAAGCCATTCCTCCTTGTCCTGTCTCTACATGCTCTCCTGGAACGTTCCTCTCCAGCTTTCTTGTAAGCCCCCTTAAAGTACTGTAAGTGCACTTTAAGTGCTGTAAGGTCTTCCTGGAGTCTTCTGTCCTCCACGCTGAACAACCCTAGTTCTCTGCCTTTCTTCAAAGGAGAGGTGTTCCATTCCTCCAGTTGTCTTTGTGACCTTGCTCCAACAGGTCCACCACTTTCCTGTGCTGAGGATCCCAGAGCTGGATGCAGTTTCTGTAAAAGAAAAAAAAAAAATCAGACCAATTAATGTGCCTTGAAACTCTTGTATTCAGGTGAAAAATATCTTCACACATGATGGCATTATACATGTAAAGCTCATACAACCAGCTGTTGAGTGTGTAGCTTCATGTGATGTATTGCTCCTCTCATAGTGGAGCTCGGATGGACAGGTGGATTAATCTAAGACAGTGCTGCTGCTGCAAGAGACTGTTGTGCTCCCACTTCAGAAGACCTTTCCTGTTTCTTGCTTTAACTTGGCTGGTGTTGCAGCTCCTTGGTGATGTAATTCAGAGCACTGGGCTGGCAGGGTTTGTTTATTTATGTTGTAGATGAGGTTCCAAGTGTAGTGGGCTGACCAGGGGGGTCAGCAGACACGACTTTGAAGGCTGCATAAGCATGTGTAGAAAGTTTGGTAGGTGGAGGGGAGAGAGTGTGTACCTGAAGAATACATTTGCAGCCAGCTGTCCAATTGCTTGCCATATTGACCATTGTTGATTATTGTCTCTTGTTAATTTCCCAGATAGTGTTATTTGAGCATGGGAGTTGTTATTTTTTTTGATTTTGTTTCTTAAAAACTATTTAAAAAAATAGGCTTTTTCACAGCGGCATAGGATACTTTGTGTATCTTTCTTGAAATACAGATAAAGCAAACACTGACCCACTGACCAATTCAGAGAATAACCTGAGCTGTAATTTAACTTCCCTAATTTAATGGGTGCTGCTTGCATTTGCTTTTCTAACTGTAAAAGAAACCTGTTTTCAGTTTTAGATAATATCGGTACACTCTGCAAGCTTCCCTGGTGAAAGAAAGAAAACTTTGGACTCCGGTCCTCCGTATTCGTATGGTGTATAGTGTGATATTTCTTGTATAAGAACTGGAAAATATATTTGTATAACCCTGCTAAGTCCATCATAATTATGTAACCTATTTCTGAAGCAGCAGCTTAAGCTTGTACAGATATTTCCAGTGGACATGTAAAACATACTGGCATGAACTATGTGTTTTGGCGTGCCTTTGTTTCAAAGGTGATACCTAAATATATAATCCTAATTTTAGAGGTTTTTTCCAACCATTTTTAAGAGTGCTATCTGAAATTAATATTAGATTAGAATAAATAAATAAAATATGTGCTTAGTGTTCTCAGCTTCTTACCTCCAGATGTAACTGGTTTCTCTAATGACTCATGTTTTTTGTAGATTTTAGGCTAAGCAGCAAGGGAAACTGTAAAATTCATACTCCAGAAAATTTAGTGTGATGTGCCAGTTAACAAATCAAATCTTATCTTTTAATCTTGCTTTCCTCAGAATGGCTTTTATGTTCCCTGTTGCCCTCATCCCTGTTTGTCCCCCTCTCCTTTTGTTTTTTCTTATTGTTTTCTATTGAATTGAGGGTTGACTAAGAAACTCGGGGTTATTTTTTTCTTGCAGAATGGTTCTGCTTAGTATTGTTTGACTAGCAAAATGGAACTTTATTGAGCACGTAATGCAGGAAAAATTCTAGCACCCTGTTCAAGGTTCAAGACCTTCCTATTGTAGCTTGGTAAGAAGATCTGGATTGTCTTTGTATATATAAGGTTAGCTAAAGTTGGAAATTCCATCTCTGGTACTTCTGACTTAGAGCAATTGTATTGCTGTGGTGGTGGATTGGGGACAACATGTTAAGAAATAGGTAGCAATTAATTAAATGATACTCTAGCTAACATAATGAATGAAATGTATGGTTCCTAAAAATATTATTTTGATTTTTTTTTTTTTAATTCAATGTGACAAGAGAATTCCCTAGTGATGTGTGTAAGAAGTACACTTAGAGCAGGCAGTTTCTTCAGTTCCACTTGTTAGCTTCATAGCAGTGTGGTTCACGGACTTGGCAGTCAGATGTTTAATGATGACTCTTGTTTATCTGGGTCATCTTAAATGTATCTTGAGAGCATTCCTTTGAAATGCTCTGGATGGAAATAAGGGAATTATGTTTTTGACCTTACTTGCATCTTGCATCAGCTGCTGAGCAAAGCCAAATTAAATGTCTCATATTAGAAATGCTTTAGTGCATTAGCTGGGTAGTGGCACTAGGCACATACAGAAGCTTTTCACATACAAAAGAAGTTTGCTTGAAATACTTCGCTTGTCATACAGTACATTTCTCTAGAGTGTTTTGGCACATGAGTTCTAGTGGGATAGCGGATTTATTTTTAGTTTAAATGGAGAAACTCTATAGTAGTTGGCTGTCTTTAAGCCCTCTCAGCTGGTTTGTGTTTAGCTTTTGAGATTCGTCTTGGTTTGCTTGCTGTCTGGCTGGATCTCAGCTGATCTTTTGTAAATTACTTACTTTCCAGTTTTGTTCTTGACGCATTCCTAGCAAAAATAGTGAATTCAAAAGAATAGAGAAAAATTTGTTTGTCACTCTTTAGCAACTGAAGCAAACTCAAGTGTTTTATATTTGGAGTGTGGAGGCAAAATCAATATCTGTGCTATGGCTGCTTCCAAGAAGTGTCAGAATATTTTATTATCAGTTTTATTGGCTCTTGTCTTAACAGCTGCTGCATTGTGACCTTTGGTTTGTTACTAAAAAGCTGTGTTTCAACTGTGTGTGTGTATTCTAGTCACTTGTTTTTGTAAGGAAATTAGTGTAAAGGCCAGTACATGTGTATTAATAAAATTAGATTTTTAAAAAACTTGGGTGTTTAGTAATGATTTTAGAATGTTACATGGTACTTAACTTGGTTTTGGAATAGATGAAACAGAAGGACTGGGTAACATGGAAGTTATAATGATTCCAAATGTAAAGGAAGAAAAAGTTATGAACTTTTTTTTTGTATTCAGCTATAGTTCTGCTCTGCTTAGGGTCACCCATGCCTTAAGAAAAATGCCTACATAGGATATCTTTTTGCATATTTCAGTTATTCTACTCAAGTGTTGAAGTTGTCGATGCTGAAAATGTGTTGAGATGACTTTTATTTTATAGTTCTGTGATGATTTTATTAAATAGCCAGAACATCAGAAGATCTTGACTGCTACATCTGGAAACCAGACGTTTAAAACCATTTTTTTCCCCCTCTCTAGATTTTCAACTGAATTCTCATCTGTCGACACTGGCAAATATTCACAAGATTTACCACACCCTCAATAGGCTGGTAATGACTTGCTATTTTCTCTTAGCAGAATTAGCTAGGGCTTTGGTCCAGAATATTTCATGATTGAAATAATTAAGTGATTACGCTTCTAAGAATTTTAACTGCGTTGTTGTATGAAAGGCTGTTGGGTTTGAATTGGTGAAGCGATAAGCAGTATTAAAAGAAAGTAGTAAGAGGTGAAAGATTGTTCTCCAGAGGTCAGAGTGGAGTTTGAGCTTTGTTTGAACATTGGATTTAGATGTTGCCTCCATACAGGAAGCTTTCTTAGATACATCAAATTATGGTAATCATCACTGTTATCCAGTTTCCTACAGTGCTTCTGAAAAACATATTGAATGAGCAAGCTGTCCTTCTTACACCTATGCAGAAAGTGAAGCAAGGTTTTTTTGAAGACTCTTACTGCTTATTTGCTGTGCATTTACATTCGTTTTATTGCAACCGTAGCTGGAAATGGTGATACGGCTTCTGTGTGTACACAGAAAATTTAGTGGAAAAGACCCTGCCTGCAGAAGGGGGTAACTTGTTTCCAAGATTTCAGTTGGTTTTTAATCAGTTTTCTTTAGAACACATATATGTGTTTATCCTTAAGTAAAGCCATTTCTGTGCTAAATGGTAAATTCAGTCTTTCTAGTGCTGCATTTATTGGCGGAATTGTTCAATACAATAATGTCAATTCCCCATATAATGGGTAGTTATTTTCACTCTTGAAATAATTTGATAAGTTTTTGATTGAAAAAAACCCTTAAAAATATTTTTCAAATTCAATTTACTTGGACTTTTTAGGTAAATATGAGCTGAAAACACAAAGACTACAATGTTACATAGATGATCCTTAAGTAATTAAGATTAGTATTAATCTCAAGTAAAAGTTAAAAACAGTACAGAAGAATGAAGATCGCCATCTTGTTTAACTATATCATTTCTGTTCTCTTGCAGAATCTGACAGAGGACGTTGGTCAAGACGATCACCAGACAGGTATTTAATAGGAATGGAGTAAAAATAGATTGAAACAATTTAAACACACTTTATTAAAGAAGTCTCTCTAACATAACTGAAAATAACGTTTTAGAAGGCTAAAGGAGTTTTAGGAAACAAGTGGCAGGGTTTCTTTTTATCAAAATAGATGTTTGTGCTTTTAATTTATCCAATCATGAAAGACTTGAACAAATTTCAGTAGTATCTGTAATTTTACTATATCTTAGTTTAGAAGACTTAATGAAAAATTTCTCTCACTCCTGGAACTCAGCCCTTTGGGCCACAGAATATCCATGTTCTTGTAGTGTTTTGAGTCTTGAAAGAGCGTTAGTGAGAACAGAGCAGAAGCAAGAGCTCTTCTGGCTATTGTGGTGCCTGTGACTGAGTTTAAATGCTGTGCTCCAAACAACCAGCATTTTTCTTGAGTGCTTTTGGTGTAGGTTATTTGTTTCTTGTGCAGATTTTCAGTCACTGTCTGAGGACTATCTATTTAATAGCTCATATCTATGTTTTGTTCAATGGAATGTCGTCATTTTTCCAGGCCTTCTTCTCAGGTGTTTGTTACCAGCTTCCTGCCGTTCTTGATTTGTCAGCATTTGGCGTTTGTGACTTGATGTTTCGCAAGAGTTGTTACCTCCTTTTGCACTTCTTATTTGTGAGCTGGTAGTTTCCTTGATTTCTTTTTCTCTCTTCCTCTCTGTATTTCAGGCATGATACCTGAGGAGGGAGGGAAATAACTTACTGTCTTCGAGCCCTGATCACTCACTTAGCAGAGCTGTTCTTTAAAACTGACCATATCTGTCCTACCATCTGACTCAAAGCTTTTTCACTATCCTGAGGTGATGGCTGTATTTGTTGATGTTACCTTGAACATTTAGGGAAGTGGGGAGAGCTGTCAGCTCCTCCTGGAGATTTCTGGCACACACTTAGAAATCTAGCACACTCAGCCTAGAGCAATGAGAAGAGATGCACAGGACTGCATTGCTTGGGATTGGACAGAGCTGACTTAGGGATTATGCACCCTCCTCTGTACAGAGGCAGGTGACTTTGTTTCATGCTTGAATTCTTACTCCAGCCCCAAAAGGCTCCTCTGAAATACTTTCCTTCAGTGTGGTTAGTGATTTGATACTTGAAATTAGCTCATCATGTAAATGAAAAGCCTCTGCAAAAGAGGCTGTTACAGGTAGTTCAAGACAGTTAGAGATTTTAATGTCTGTATTTTAGAGCTGATGTCCTTTCTCATCTCCTGATGGAGACTTGGAATTTTCTTGGAAATTTCCATGTGATCCAGGTGCTCTAAACTAAACAGCTACATACTGATTTCATATATGAAAATGTGTTGTGTAATCTTTGTTTGCTCTTGATCACCAAGGCCTGTTGGGAAGCATTGAAGTAGTCCCCTTCTGTCACTAATCAGTAAGCGCTGAAGTACTTGAGGTATTTGGAATTTGTCTTGTCTCTTGCCTAGCACTTCTGTCATAAAGTATGGGAAATTTAGCCTTGGTGCTCTCATTACCTCTCTTAGAAGGTGCTTGAGCACGGTACTGGCTTTGATGAACCGTTTTATACTGACACCCATGGTAACTATTGCCTGCATTGTGTTGTTTGAATTAAGCTGTTTCAAAAGCTTAAATGTGCCTGTTGGATGAGTTGGGGAACAGAATGCCACTAAAGAGTGTAATTTTTTTGCAATAGTTGTAAAAGAACCTTTCAAACCAGAAACAAATAGGAAATTAGAACCAAAAGCAGTGGTTGATAATGCCAATTTCCTCCTAATCTTCAAATTTTATTTCCAGTATTTCTTATGCTTCTGCCCTGTTTTATATCTCCTTGTAGAAAGAGATGAAGCCCAAATGTTTGCCTAAGTTCGAGGCATGTTCAGTTGAAATGTGTACTTGATTTGACTCGTATGAGGATGAATACACATGCAAGGAGCTATTTTGGCCATTGTGAATGTAGTACGGTGAGGTCTCCTGTTTCTGTTTTGTATGGGACTTGACACTTCTGAAACATCTTACTTGGAGAGACTTAGTAAATCTATAAAGAGTTACTTTGCAAATTGTTTGATTTCAATGTCCCTAAACTTTTGGAACTTCTGTTTCCCAGTAAGAAGGTGTCAAGACCTATTAATTTTGTTACACAGTTTATAGAACTGCCTAGGTGCTGTGAATATGAGATTCTGTGTCTAGAAAGTCAGACTAGGAACTGTTGGAAAAGGTTTGAGTGTTGCCAAACCCATATGAAGGTTTTTTTATAGTTCTTAGATCATTTTAACACTAAATCTTCTGGCCCAGGTCTTATTCTTAAAGATCACTGTTCGTTTTCTGACATAATTATAGTGGTTATTGTTACTACATTGTGGACTTTGCTTTTGGGATGCCTTAATAAATGCATATCTAAATTTGGTTGAGATTTCTAAAAGCTATTTTAAAAAATCTTAGGTTTAGGTTAATATTTATTAATAATAATATTAACTTTTAAATGCATATTACATTTACTTCAAAGCGGTTGTTTCTAAGCTAACAGTAAATGTATTGGACATTCAAATTACTTAAAGCAAATAGTATCATTTTTAAGTATTAGCCATATTTCTTTTCTGGAACCAGACCTTGAAACATGAAAGATCTACAGGGAAGTGGCAGTTTCAAAATTCCTTCAGTGATTTGAGAGCTAAGATGGATCTTGTTTCAAAATCCCAGTCCCCTACAATGACTGCAGTCTCATGTGCTGTCATTCAGGATGCATATCCATGTGAAAAACGAGGTAGACTTCAAATGTGTCATGGGTCTTTGTCTTTTCACCTGTTCATAGGTGTAAGAACAGCAGGCATTCAGATTGTGTAAACAATTTCTTTTTCTTTTAGTATGCATATGCTTTAACTTGGAAATCTCACATTTGAAATAATGGTTGTTTTTGTGTCATAACTACGAATCTTGCAGCTTAAAGTCATGATTTGGTAATTAAATTGTGACTTACTTATTCAGACTAAAAAGTCTTTAAAAGCATGTTTCCTGTTGTCACCTCGCTTGTTTAAGACAGTGAGGTTTCGTTGCATTCATTTCATTCATTTCAAGGCTTCATTGCTGTTCTTGAAGCTTTGGAGGGGGAGAAACTGCTTTTGCCTATGCTGTTTTTTTCTTTTTTTATATTAAAGAAGAAACCCCTCTTGAGTCCAAAGCAATTCTGTAGTGTGGAATTCAAGACAGAGAAGATGATTTTTCCTTTTACAACAGGATTGCAAGTTGTTTAATGTTTTGATGAGTATCTTCGTTTTCTCATCTTGTATTGGAAAATTGATGATTGTTAACTGTGCTCGTGGTGTGCTTGCATTATTAAGTGAGCAGCTCTATCTTCCCAATTGCTTCAGCATTCACAGTTTCTAATTATTTTTCCTTTGAAGCATCCTTCTACTGAAGCATCAGAAGAGCAGGATTACTCACAGGTTTTATCTAGAGAGAAGGTGAAAATTCCATGCCTGTAAATCATTTCTGTAGGGACATAGCTTGTAGGGTTCTTCTTTACTGACTTTTTTTCCTCCTTTTTTTAAATTCTGGTTCTGTTGCTGTTCTAGGACTGTCCCTCTCTTGTGGGTTTTATTTTATATATAGTTTCAAATTTCCTAGGGTGAATTTTAGCTCTTGAGTTGATACTTCCCTTTGGAAGCTTTGTCTCCCGCAAATGTGGAAGTACCGAATAGGATGTTTGGTGAACAGCATTTAAACTCGGCAGGCTTTTGGCTGGTGGTGGCCTATTCAGCATCCATTTGGAGGCTCTACCTTGCAAATGCTAGCTTCAAGTGTCAAAAAAACAGTGAGAACTAGGAGGGTTCTGCCAGTCTTGAGTTGAGACCCAGGAGTGAGAAACTTTGAAGATAATCACATCAGCGAAGCTGGGCTTGGTAAGTAAAATTCTGTCAAACTTTGTATGTAGTCAGAGGTAGCTGCATATTTGTTTGCAGATGGTCAGATCTTTGGGAAGTGAAATTAGTTGTGCAGTGCTAGACCTAGAAATTACATTTAGAATTAGAAAGCTCTGTGTAGGAAAGGTTAATATTGCTGCTATTTGTGAGTTATACTGTAAATTAAGAAATTGCAGGAGTTCAAACTAAAAAACCTAAATTGATAATTTTTAGCTTTATATGAAGATGAAAGATAGAAATATTCTGCTGCTGTTACAGAGAAATTATCACTGCCCCTCAAATTCAATGCACCAATTTTAGTAACAAAGGAAATACTTTGAAATTAAAATTCTTTCTCCGTGTTTTTTAGTAGTTTAGAGATTACTCAACAGCTAAAGCCTAGTGAAGATTTGGTCCAAACCTCAGTTATTAGCTTGTTAAGTCTCTGAAAGCATGTACAATATGTTTGTCCACCTGGTGTCTGTGTGCTGTCAGTGCGTGAGGGCAGTGTCCGTGTGCATTTAATAGCCACCTACCAAATTCTGAGCTGTCTCTTTTCTTCCCTTTTCTATCAGTTTGAGAGCTGCAACTAGATACATTCAAACCAAAAAGGATAAAAGTTTTTCATAGGAGTCATTGGAGAAATTGGGTTGTAGTGAATTCTGTTATTAGTTTAAGCCTTTAAAACAAGTTCACCAATCTTCTTAGAAATATCTTTTCATTTAAGGAGGCAAAGAGTCCAAGCAGGAATTCTTGAGTTAAATTCTTTGGTTTGTATGGGGTTGCAGGTCTGACAAAATGATTTCTCTGTTCAATAACTGTTTTATTCTACTTTTATTTATTTTATTTTTATCTTTTGCTATGCTTCTCTTTTCACAGAGGCCTTGCATTTTCTTTTCACAGTCAACTGACCAGTAAACTGCACAGACTTGGGGGGAGGTGAGGGGGAGGTTTGTTTTTTCTTGCATTTTACCAGCATCCAAAGCCTGTGGCCATCACAAATGGATTTTTATTTTTTAAAAGAAAGGCACTTAAAAGCAATCCATTTCCGCTCGAAGGAATGAGATAGCTACAGGTTGTACTCAAGTACATACATATTTTCCAAAGGTGTTCATTATCATGTTTTCATTTATTAAGTTGAGTGTGTCTGAACTTGTGTTCAGTGTGTCAGTCTTAAGTCTGTTGGCTCTTTCTAGCCATCTGTTAAGTTCTGCTGTCATCTTAAGTGTTTTTAGCCTGTGTAGGCTTTCAAAAAATGGTTACTGGCAGAGTTTTTAGAAATTTGATCTAAATGATAAACTATCACAGGTTCAATAATTTATGCGAATACAGTTTTTCAGTATCATTAATGTGCAGGCATAATCAGATGTCACAAATGACATTCAGCAGATTAGGTTCCTTAGTTTATTTAATTTGTAGTAAAATGCATTGGGTGCACTGTGAGTTTTTTGTGGTCTCTGGCTTACCTGTTTCAAATATATCTGCTATTGGTGAGGTGAAAAAAAATATTATTGTTGTTAATTTCCTTTTGTAATGCATTTTGGACAGTGCTTCTAGAAGTATGTTCTTCTGACACAGCCATTAGGATTTTTTTCATGTGGTAATAGTTTATGGAGTGTAATACTTGCAAGTTTTTTTGATGGCTAGTTAAATTTTAATTTAAATTTTACAATGCTCTTAATTCTCTTTCTAAAAGATAGTGTATGGCCATACTTTCCTGGGAGAATGCTGGTGAGGGAACTTTAGGGTTAAAAAAAAAAAAGAATATATAGGAGGAATTTTTTGAATTGGAGAGTTTTTCTTGAACTAGAGAGATTAATTTTCTTCTTAATAGATATGAATATAAATATAAGACCAAAGAAGGCGTACTTAGTGCAAAAGCTTTATTAGTTGAAACCAGACTGGTTCATCCTGATGTAAAAACTGGTTTGAATATCTTACATAATACTAGAAAAATCTGTACTTCCTTATGCTGAAGAGTTTCTGTGCATGTTTGAAATGACGTACATGTAGCAAAGCCTGTGAGGCTGTAAGGTTCCTTACATGTGTTTCTCCTATAACAGGAGAGAGCCTTTCAAAGATTCGAAGAATAGGTAAGCAAAAGATTGCTGTCAGTATTTGTTGGGAATTGGGCCTCTGATTTCAGTCTGTTCCCTTGGTGTCAAAAAGTAGTCAAAATTTTATTGCTTGCTTCTGTGTTGTGATGTAAGATAAAAGATTTTGTGGGCATCTTAATTGAGCATACCTAAACTTGGATGCTGTTGTAGCAAAGAGAAGGTAGTTTAGGAATGCTGGAGTTCTTAATATTTTCTTGCAAATTTCTTTGGCATCGCTTTGTGTCTGGATTTTTATACCTCGCTTCTCTCTTCCTTTTCTTTTAAAATTCTCTGTGTAACTCTTAAAGCTTTGATAGCTCTTTGAGCTGCTCTTACGCACACCTTTCTCAGGTGTCAGTGTGGTCTTCAGCATATGAAAGTAGGACAAAATTTTGCCCAGAGTGTTAGCCTACTGTTTTCATGAGACAGCAAAGGCAATTTAATGACTTGCTGTGGTCAAAAGGGCTGGTCCTCTACTCTTTCTTGTGCTAATGTACAGAAAGTTGTTATTATTTTTTTTCTTTGGTTAATTATCTACAGGTTTGGTGAGCAGGACTGGCACACTGAAGAGTTACCAGAGACATAGGAGTATGTAGCTGAGAGAAGGGGATGGAAAGACTGCCACCTGATTGGCATCAGTGTCTTGAATTGGCTGTTTCCTAGGACTTGGGGACCCTCATTCTTTGAGAACTATTCAGTCCAAATAATACAACCAGCAACTTATTTTTTTCCCTGGTGGTTGCTGAATGTCTTTTCCCGTCCCTGCAAAACAATAAAAAAAACCCCAATCTCTCAAAAAACCTGAAAAAAACCCTTATGCCAAAGAACAAACAAAACCTTTCCTACCTCTTGTTCTCTGTATCACAAAAAGCTTGGGTCTTGAAAAGAAAGGGTTCTGTTTTCTAGAGGTAGGTGCTCACTCACATCTGTATTGCAAAAAGCAATGATCGACTCTTAGTTTTGATTTGAATAAATGACTAAAAATATGGATGACTTTTTGAGGACTTAAATACTTCTTCAGGATAGTTTCAGTTTTTGTCTGCTGTTAGACTGAAGTAATACTAGTGCTACTGTACATTTTGGTATAGTACTTTTGACCTTTATAGAAATCTGGTCAAAGAGAACACCATGTAAAAGTGAGATGGATTTTGCTATTGAAAGGAGACGATTTCTTTTATAATTTTTAACTTCCTTCCCTTCCCTTCCCTTTGTAAAATGCCTTTTAGTGGACTCAGTTTAACTGGTCTGCAACAGTTTCATTTCTTTGTGCTGGTGTTTTTAATTCCCTCTGTAGGAAGTCTTCGGTCTTGCAGTTCATCAGACTGCTTTAGTAAAGTGATGCCTCCAAGGAAAAAGAGGAGACCTGCAGCAGGAGATGATTTATCTGCTAAGAAAAGTAGACATGATGGGTATGTCATCTTACCATGAGCTAAGACTGGTGGAATATCTAAAGTTAAATAGCTTATATATCATGTGCTTAAATACTAATGGAAATTATATTGAAATTTGCTTGGTTTCTCTATGTGGAACCATAGCTGGTGATTGAATTGTGGTATATTGATAAGTGTATGTAGGCTCAGTTTGCATCTCACCTTTGTCTAGTTGTACAAGAAGCATGTAAGGAACTTCTCCTTGCTGTACTTGCCAGCTGTCAAAATACATACTTGTTTGTTCAAAAACAACTTTTAAGAGATACAGTAGTGTTTTCCCATGTACATGCTTAAGATCTGGATTGGACATTATCAATCTCCAGCTTATCAGAAAAGTGAATGTAGTTATAGTCCACTCAGCTCTTACTTGAAATCCTGCTAGTCTCTCCCTGTTATGTTGTGATTTGATACTGATAATGTAAGGGGAAATTGTCCAGGTGAGGTGATAGCCAGTGGTTCAGTGGTTATTGAGGTGCTTCTCACTGGACAACAGAAGCCAAGTAGGTTATAGCTGTGTGCATGAACAGTGTGTTCTTTTGGCATAGGTATTGGATAGCTGAGACCTCTGCAAGTGTTGGATTTTCAGTATGTGTAGTATGTTGAGTGAGTAATTTAGAAACCATCGAATGTGCTCGCTGTGTGCAAGAATTGCTATTTATGTGGACTAAATTCAGAGCTTGTGGGAGTACAGAACAGTACACTCCTGCATGATAGATGCAGGACGGTTCTGATGTTGAAAAGTGGCTTATACAACTAGAAAGTTTGCTTGCCGCTGCATCAGTCAGTGGAATTTGAGCTCTATTACGTTCATATATTACTGGTGTCTCAGAAAACACATGCTTCCATAGCAAGTACGTTCAGGGAGGTTGAAAGAGGCATTTTTATCTTAACTGTCAGCCTGAAATCAGGCTGGGTACTCTCCTTTTTATACTCTAGCATGAGTAAGAAAAATACTGGTAGCCAAATTAAGCCTCTGGTCATGCCCCCATAACTCCATTGTGTTTAATAGGGTTGCACAACTGTAACTGCACTGGAATTTATTAAATGCTCTGCTGATGCAGAAGAAAGATTTCAACTCTCTCTTTCATTGATTTGTAACACTAACTAGAACAAAAAAGCAGTTCATATTCTTAATATTTTTTGTTGCTTTTCAGAAATAATGAAATATAAAAGCTGAATAGTTGATAGAGGACATTACAGCTTATTCAAAGATAGGCACACAATATGGAAGCAATACAAGGACAGAATGTTTCTAGAATATAGAGAGGTTCACAAAACTGAACTCTACCTACCTTAGCGAAGACACTGATGGTAGAAAAAAGCAACCCCCTAAAAAGTAAGCTTGTCTGTAAGTAAGAAATATGATTTGCATAATTGCATAAGAGAATTATAAAAACCTGGGTTTTTTTCTCTCTCAATACTATATATTTAGTAGTTTTTAAGAACTTGTTGAAAATGTAATTTGAAAACATTATTTTTTTTATATCTGCCTCTCGGTTTATTACTAATGGATCTAGTCTTCATTCTACTGCCATATAAGTCTATTAAAAGGAAGACTTCAGCCTGCTTTTAGAATTGGAGGAGAAACCAGATCTGCTAGTCGTGAACCATGGGATAATATCCTCTGATGTGGTTCCAATTTTTATCTAAATTCCTTCCTCTAAAGGTTTCTGAGCTTTCTCTGCTTCCCAGAGTGTTTCTTTTATTTTGGTCTTCAGGAAAACAGTTTTTTATTTCAGCATGGCTGGCAATATGGAATTATTTGCTGGACGTTCAGCCTGGTCTTGAAGCTCTGTTTTCTTTCAAGGAAGGATTTTTACCCCTGTAACCTTCTGTGAACAGGTTAGTCAAAAAGCAGTCTGCTACTTCGATGCTTGTTTTGTCAGGTGGAGTTCATACCAGTGAAGTTCGGGTTTTGGATCAGACATCTCAGTTAGTCAAGCAGAAATCAGTCTGAAATCAGGAAGCTCTACAGCAGTGTGCTGTAGCATACCTAGTTATTTGCTTACAGTTCTGCTTACATTGTGTGCAGAGAATGCTATATATAGTAAAAACAGTATGGATAGTGGAATGCCAGTTTATAGAATAAGGGGCTCCTAGGCCCAGTTCTCAGCTTCTGTTTTAGAGACAGACTTCCTAGAAGCTGCATTCTAGTAACTCAGGATAAGCCTTCAAGGGACAGTCTGTGTGGATTCTGTATTAAGTGAAGAAGGGCAGTCAGTGTCTGAAAAACTACAGTGTCCTCTCCAGAAAAGACTCTATTTCCTAACGGAAGTGATTTGTCACCTCAAATAGTTAATGGAATGACACAAAGTTTTGTATGTTTCTCAGTTACAGTGGCATACTTATAGGGTCAACATTAACAAATTCAGTAATTGCAAATCTCCTGTTTGTTCTCAGTGTGAAAATATTAGCTAGTAGTCCAAAGATTTTCAAAGGGTGTCATCATTGATGGTGTTACCACAGCTGAGAGTGAATGTTGATTTCTCCTGGTTTGTCCATTAAAAAAAAGGGGTTTTTTTTTTTAAGCTGTGCATTAATGATATTTTCAGTCTTCACTACTTTTGATTCAGTCCTATAATATCTTCAAATCTGATAGTAATATTTTAGATATGCATTTTTTCATAAAGATTCTTTTAGCAGGTCTCTGCTGAAAGAGAAGATAGTTTCTAAAAGAGACTCTTTAAGTCATAAACTTAAACACATCTTATACCCTTACTTCCAGGCTGTTAGGAATACAGCCTCTTCTCAGAAGCATTAGTGGAATGCATAGGCAATTGAGGAAAAACATTTATAGGAACAAATCTAGTATTGTGAAATTATTTGGAAATGCCCATCTAGTGCACAGACTGATTATGAAAGATTCTAAACATGTTCGTTAATATTCCACCCTTACATAATAAGAGCTTGAATTGCCTTAATTAATGTTCATAGCATCACCTTGAACCATGCATGAATGCAATGTTTCAGTGGGAGGGAATTTTTATACCAGGTGATGTATAATAAAAAGAACAGTGTTTTATAGATCACAGTAAAATTTATCTTGCCTTGAAGAATAGCTGTTGGAAGTAAACAGTTTAGCACGTGCTAACCTGAACATAATGACTTGAAGACTTAGCTTGTATTTTTATCTCAATATCACAGTCTTGACTTCATTGTACTTAAAACTGTCACAGTATAGAGGATTCTCAAAATGGAGTTAAAATTTTGTGCATTGCTCTTCCATCGCTGTGTTAAGCATCTGCAGAAAGGTAAAGCAAGATTCATGTGAAGATACTTGCTAGGTAAAATGATAGTCCTCACTGTGTAATTGTCTAATACTGTTTATCTGTTACACAACATCTAGCCAAATATTGTTCTTTTTCCTTAGGAAAAAAATGAGCTGTATGTATTAATGTCTTAATTTTTTGACAGTCTCATTTAAAAAATAATTCTACTCCTTATTCTGGAATCACACTGTGGGCAGAAGTCTTGCAGTGATGTGTATTGTCACCTTAGGTGGATGAAAACTAGGAATATTAATCTACTTCCCTGAAATCTATGTTTTCTAACAATTAGATAAATATTTTCAATCAATTTACCCCTATGTGTGTAAGAACCACAAAAGGGCCTACTAATATGAAAAACAGATTTTCTTTATTGAAGAGTAAACTCCGTTTTTGAAAACATGGTGTCATGAACATGGGATGCACTGACTTTAAAGTTTTCAAAACCTTTGGTGTTGAGAGTTGGTTTGGTTTTTGTTCTCTTGTTGCTTACTAACTGGTTTGGTCCTTCCCCATGCAGACTGCCTGTGTTCCCAGCTGACATAAATGTGTAGATCGTTTTCCTTGAAGTAGGGATTTTCAGGTACACACAAGTATAATTTTTCCTTTTTCTATAGCTTTTCAGTGCACTTCCCTTCAACTGGGCATGTTGATGTTACACATGAGCATGTGTGTTGTTACACATAGTCCTCATTAAGTAAGCCTGATAAAGTTCCAAACATTTATCAGTTTAGATACGACCGTAAGTCTTTAAACAGGGAGAGATAAGGTATATTCATTCATAAAACTTAACAGTCAAGTAAGTTGGTCCTGAGGATTGCTTTAAATGGTTTTTGTCACATCTTGCAAATTGGAAAACATCTTTTCTCCCACCCTTCTGTTTCTACTACAGTTTTTATGAAATTATTGCTGGAATCATAATTCTGAGTGAATAGATAAGGCTTTATTAAAATACTTTCATTGTGCTGCATTGATGAAAATTCTCAGCCAAAATTTTAAGTTTTTTAGTATTAATGGAAATAGTATGGGGCATCTTCTTCAATCAAGAGTTTGCATATTTTGAAATATAAATAATCTGGAAGCAATTAGTTACTCAGTTCAACTACTCAAGCAAAAATCCAAAAATTCAAACAAAATCCAATAAAAATTTTGAATAAGTTCTGGTTGCTTAGAAACAAAGCTTCTGTTGGTGAGTTTCTTGATGTCTTCATTCAGTAAGCATTGACCATC
The DNA here is from genome assembly GCA_013398015.1 of Oreocharis arfaki. NCBI lineage: Eukaryota > Metazoa > Chordata > Aves > Passeriformes > Paramythiidae > Oreocharis > Oreocharis arfaki. The sequence goes on from VZRR01004865.1 coordinate 472,916, forward strand.
TGAAATAACCAGGCTGTAGATGTTCATGAGAGGTTAACTTTTGACTTACCATAATAAAATGTAGCTTTTTTCCCCTTCCTTTTTTCTTCTCTTTTTCCTCCTCAATGATTTATTACCACCGTCCACCATGAAGAGAGTATTTTTTGTGACCTAAACTCCATGTTTTCACTGATCTTGTTTTGAGTATTCTTGAACTACACAGCCCAGAGGTGTTGCAGTGGGAGGGGCTGTGGGTGGAGCTTTAACCCAACTTCCTTACAGGTGAAACATGCTCAGAGCAGTAGATAACCCAGCTTTGAAGACTGCAGTGGGTTGAAGACAATTGCCCTTACCTTGTTCTTTTTGCTGGCAGCAACCATCAACTCTTGTAATGACTTGCTTAGTCACCCCATAATAGCTGTATGGAATTTTTGTGCTTTTGCTTTCCTACCAAATCAGTTAGGAAGGGAAGAAAATCTGGAAAAGATGTGGATGACTGTGTGTTCAAAGAAGCATGAAATGCCTAGACATTCAATTTAATTTTTTTTTGGATGATGTTGGCCTATAGCACTTTCAGTTATAAACTACGTTGTCTTACCTTTATTGCTGGTATATTACAATTCCCTAGCTCACATGAATATTTCAAATATAAATTTAAACGTGGATATTATGAGTCAGCTCTTAGGTCATGATGGAGGTGTAGCATCTCTGAGAAAATTATTTAATTTTGATGTGGTTAAGTAACTGATACCACTTTTACAAAATTTAGACAGGTTATCTCATGTTGCTTTTGCCCTGCCCTGTCCCTCATTATTTCATCTCTCTAGCTGATGGAATGGCTGTTAGATAATAAAAAAGAAAAACCTAAATGCTCCTTACAAAGATATTTGTTACAAATAACTTGTATATAGCTGTCACTGTCTTGACACAGTGTCATGCTAAACTAACAAAAAATATTATTTTTCAAGTGAAGATTTTTCTGAGTTATTGAACCTACATGTGTGTTTCATCTGAGAGGCAAATACATGCTTTTACTTATAGGTAATACTTTTTTTTTTCTTGCTGTTCCTGATGGGTATCATTATATGGTTCGGAAGTGGAAGGGTAATTCTGAAAGCAAAGGTTCTGAGTTTGGTATTGTCTGGTAGTGACAGTTATAGCAGACACTCTGGGAAAAAATCGTGCTTGCACCTTTCTAACTGATGATAGAGAAAATGCCCTTTAGCAATCCTGATTCAGTGTCAGCATTCTTTGACAGTGGTACAAATTCTGGTACCAAAAGTACCAGGTGTATTCATTTGCCCTTCCTTTATGGAAGGCATCTTTTTGAGTTTTTTACTTTTCCCATGCGCCTTGTCGTCCCCTCCCCCCCCNTTAGCAGTGTGTTCTTTCCCATCTGGTGTGTGACTGACACTGCAGTTTCCTCTTACGGACCATCAATACAGAAGCAAATTACCAATCAGGACTTGGCTGGCATAATGGTTGTCCATCTCTTTGAATGTGCTGGTGCTGGTCATCTTGAGGAAGCTGTGAGCCATTGAGGACTTGCTGTTTGAAACTTAGATCTGTTCAGTAGATGTTTGGTACTCCCTAAGTATTCAGATATCTACCCTGTGCACTCTGGCAGTTTGTATTTTTCTGCATAGCAAGAGGTGCTGTCATTAGAACAAAGACAAGGCACATCATCTTGCAGTATGTATTGAGAAATTCCAAAGAGATGAGGAATATTGCAAGATACAAAATGGATGCCAGATGTGTCTTGCAGTTTGTGTTTTTCTCCTCTGCAAATATGGTTCTTGAGATAATCAAATTCATACTAATGATAGTTCAGTGGATGTAGTCCTTGAAAACACCTTTACTCTGTGCTGCCAGATTGTGTCAAGTTGTCCTAGGCTGAGTAATCTCAGATACTTGTCTACTTACTCGTTTGCATCTCCCCACTCATCTTGCTTCACTAGGCACTTCAGAGATTAGGAGTCTCTTGCTAGTAGAAATAACTGGCTTGGCTAGACTGGGGTGAGAAACTCATTTAATGTTTGCAGTAAGCAGGGAGAGAAAAGGGTTTGTCTTTATGCATGAGATCACTAATTCTAGGTTGGCATTAGTGCTACTCATTTTTGTCATACTTTTTTCAAGTGATGCTTGTCTTGCAGAATACGTAATCTACTATTAGTTCCTTTAGGCTGAGGCATCCAAGACATCTGAGCTGTTTTTGTGGCATGGTTTTATAGTTCTGGCCATGCATAGTCTGTTTTCATTATAAACATGATAGTGTCACTTGCATTCTTACTGCATGTCTGACTAATTAGCTTCTAGCAGAGAGTGGGATAGCTCAAGATTATATCCCTTTTGACTTTAGTTTCTGAACTTGTGAACTGGCACAAGCTAGAATATCTGTAATCAGTTCTGGTTTCTCAAAAATTGAACTCCAGTGGTCAGGTACTGAGCTTTTTGAACAATCATAAATTTGAGGCGAGAGCATTTTCATTGGAGTTGCTTGGCTGTATGTTGGGCACATGGACTTAATAATTGCTGTTGTTACTTCCTGCAGTTCTTAAATTGTGACCTTAGCCTCAAACACAGCAAGTGACTTTCAATCTCCTATCAGTTGTCTGAAAACCTGCTTTGTGCAGATGCAGAGAATGTATAAAAAGGGCTGATTTTTCTGTTCTTGCTCACCATTCCTATTACACTTCTGTAATATTCCTATTCCTAGTACCTCTGGCACTGATGTCTTGTTTCAAGCTGCAGTATTTAGCTTTTCTATTTGTAGGTGTAGGAAACCTTTTTTTCTGAAGTACCTGGATGATTTACGGCTCTGTCAATAAGTCTGTTTCTTGAGGGTTCCTTCTTAAATCCGGTTTGCATACTGACAGCTTAATGTGTTGATGAGTTACGTGAACAAGTAGGGCAAGGCAATTGGTTATTATCTCTTTGTAAGTAAAAACATTGAGTCTTGTGATAAGTATCTTCCTTTGTGAACCTCATTTGCTTTGCCATGTCCTCGGCCTCAGCAATACTCTTACAGACTTCTTGACTAGAGAGAAGAGAATAAAGATGTTGACTAGCTCCTGCTACAGTTTCCAACTTGATATTCTACTTGGTGTGTCACATTTGTTTGTGACAAAAAAGGGGATATTGAATAATTAAGACTTCTGCCAAAGTGGAAGAATGCCTCCTTTCTTTGCCTTGATTGCTCAGAATTCAGAATAGCCTAAAATTATTGGAAAGGTCTTTCATAATTACAGTTCATTCTGCAAGTATGAAAATGTTATCAGACCTATTAAAAAAAAAAAAAAGATTACTCCAACTCAGACTTACACCTTCTGGATTAGCTCTTTACTTACTGAGCGATGCTGTCAGCCTTTTCCTTTGCAACTTCAGTAAAGCTTATGCAAAATAGGTAATTCAAATAGGAAAAAAGAGGATTTTCAAAATGAAAACTCCAGACCTAAAATTGTGGGTGAATGAATATGTGTTTGGACCACGTATGGCTGACATTTCTGTGCAGTGTTCCAGTTTGTTGCATATCAGTGTGTTTCAGTACAGCATCAATTTTTCTTAAGAAATTTCTTAAGAGCCTCGTTTGTATTTGTCTTCCAATTAGCAATTTATCATTTTGTTCTGACTAGCATTACTTTTCTAAAGGTTAGCTGCTTTAAAGGAACTATGACATTAAACATGAAATATTTCTTTGAATTCCTGTCAGAATGATCCATGTGCCATTAACTTCTAGCTATAGTTCCTCACAGCTGATAACTGAGCTAGGTGGGATCAGTGTACTCTAAGCTCATAAATCTAGGTGTCTTTTACATGTCATTCTAGAAGGATGAAACACTGATGAAATCTACTCTAAATTAATTTCATTATTCGGATTGTTTCAAAATTCTCCTTGAACCAGTTAGCTGCTTCATTGTCCTCCCCCAGCAGGATTTGACATTGAGAGAGGAAGCTCTGCATGCTTGGAACACTTAGAGAGCTGTTCTTGGCTACCTCCTCTAGAGTAAACCATTTATTTGTTGCTCTTTTCAGCCTTTATGAGCCCAAGCTACTGAAGAGTGGTGGAAATGGATCAGAGAATGCATATGCAGCAGTGGATAACTGCTTGGGCTACTGAGTCTCTTTCCTCTAGCAGGCACAAATGATATTGTCTCTATTTCAGGAGGTCTGACTGGGGTGGAGTAACCCCTTCAACTTCTGTCATGTTTTCTGTGCTTTAGGTGTTTCAGATACTAAATTTGTTTCCTTAGTGTAGTTAAAATTCCTTACACTTCTTGTTGAAGGAGAAGAGCGTTACCCTGCTGGTAGTCTCTTGGGAAGGGGGCCAGCTTTTCAGATGATTCTTTACTCCATGATGAATGATGTTCCTTGAGTTATTGTTGATGAGGAATTTTAACCTTTTTTCTGTGGTTCTTTCATGTTACGAACTTACTGGCTTTAGAATAATATGGGTCATGTCCATTTTGGCCTTTGTGCCTTTTTTAGCGTTTTTTGAGGTGGCAAAAAGTATCTGCAGTTCTCTTTAGTTAATAATTCAAAGTGCACAAAGTATGTGTGCACCTAGAGGTAGGACCTGTGTTGACTGTGACATGGAATTACTCTGGTCTTAGACCCACAGCCGGATTGCAGCCCATCAGTTGACTGTGGTAACTGGTGGTGTAGAGCAAGGCCTTTCACAGAACAGTTTGGGGTTGAATTTGAACTCACCTGTACTCGTTTTAGGGGAAGGTCATTTACATGGGTAGTGATTATGAATTAATGGAAGCGTGACAGTGAGCAAACAAAAGTATTTAGCTTCAGTGATTCTTAAGCAGTGTTCCGAATGGCTGGATATGAGGACAGAAAGTTGGGTAAACTGAAAGGAATAATGTTTCTGCTAAGAGTGGCTGTTGACTAGAACATTGCTTTTAAAAAATATAGATGAATTAATTACTTGTTTCTCTTTCTTTTTTCTAAGTATGTATAGAAAATACGATTCAACTAGAATAAAAGCAGAGGAAGAAGTCTTTTCAAGTAAGAGATGCTTAGAATGGTTCTATGAATATGCAGGTAAGTGTGAAATACAAATTTCCTACCAATAACAATTTAAATTATATTGTAATATGAAAATTGCATTAGCTGAGCTTTTGAAAGACTGAATATAAAGGATTTTTTGTAAAAGTCGTAGAGAAACTTTCCTTATATACTGTGTAGCATGAGGTTGAAGAGTTTAAGGTTCAATTTTGTCTTTGTCTATATCCTATAAAAAGAATACAGAAGGTGTGTAACTTGAAATGTTTTGGAACATGTATACTTTACTATTCAAATCTACAGGTAAAGCTGTACTTCTGTTGAAAATGCTGTCACCTCTCTGTCATCTGCCATGATACTGCTGAACAGTACAGAATTAGTCTCAGGAGAAGTGGTGTGTCTTTAATAAAAAAAAACCCAAAGGGTGAGGGAGGTAGTAACGCTAGTTTTGTTCCTTCTGAATCTGGTGCTTAGGGTTTCAAGCAAAGAAGTGAATGAATTCAGATATCCCATACTAGTTTTGTCAGATAGTTTTCCATCACAAGGTATAGGGAAGGTAGCCTGTATTATTTATTCTTGCCCTTGTGTATGAGAACTTTCTTCAGGCATTACTTCTAGGAATGTTAATTATGATCTGCAGTCACAAAAGGTGATCCTTTATTAGTGAAGTTGGTTGTTGTATTTGTTTTCCTGCACGTGTTTTTTTGAAAGCGTGGGTGAAAATGATCTCGTGACTGTAAAGACCAGAAAGAAATTAAATAGATGTTTAATGTCGTTTTGCAGTTTTCTGGTGCTGTCTTGGATAACATGTTGCACAGCTTGTTCTGTTTTGTCTACTTCTTAAACATAATGAAGACTGACAATTTGATGTAATAAACCATTTTTTTCTCCTAATAAAATTATATAAATGAAATTAAATACTTTGAGATCTCACTTGTCTGTGGCAGTCTGTGAGAGGAGATTCAGACAAATTCAAGCCAAATCTAACCTGTTAGATTCTCTGCCTTTCTGACCAGCTTGATTTATTTTTTTACTCTAGCAACAGGCATGACTCATTTTTGTCAAGACTTTCATGGAAAGAAAGGATGAAAGGAAGGCTGTTTGTGAAAGAACTTTGGTGTTTCCACTGGATGCACACACCAAGATAAAACACAGAAAAGTGGAGAGTACGATTCTGTTTACAGTATTGAGTAACATTCTAAAAATTCAATTTTCAAGGAATAATCTCTTGTGTTCTTGCTTCATAAATCTTTATGTATGCAGACGTTGACACTGCCTTTGGGTTTTTTTCCCTCCCTTGGTGTGTTTTTGCATTACAGAATGAATCTTTTTGAAGGCTGTTGTGTACGCTCAGAGAACTGAGAGGCTGTGATGAGAAGATGGGAAAAGACATAATTAAACCTTATTATTTCTAGAATCACCTAATAATAAAATATAGGTTGATCTTCCCTTTATAGACCCTGTTTTTCTTGCATGTGTGATCTTTATATTGGAGGAAAGTAGGCATTTCAGCCTGTGTTTTTTCTTCATATGAGCCCTTTTAAACATGAGTAAAATAATTCTAACAAAATAGTTCAAATACTTAAAATATATTTAAAAATAGAATTGCACATTACAATTCTTAATGCCTGTTTAATTTTTTCAGGAGTATTATAGAAGTTATAAAAATCTTGATTTAAGACCATGTTTTATTAGTGGTGCATTTTAATAGCTTTTATGTTTTGAATCTTTTTTTCCTTTTAAGTAGGCAAAGAAATAACTGTAATTCATTATTTCCTTTCCGTTGCCATTACTATTATTCAGATGATGTGTGGCCATAGTGTAGCAATATGAAGAAGCAGGATAACATTATATAATGATAGTATATGAGACAACGGGGAATGAGATTCGGGGAACGATAAGATCTTGTCCCCTGTACATCACATTTTTATGTGATTTGATCTTATGATAACAGTAGAGATTCAAGCCAAGAAATGAGTTTCACTAGCCATTGTCCACTCATTTAAGCATGATAATATTATGTGGGTGTTCTGTTAGTCTTAAGTGCATTCTTAAAAATCTTTCTAATTCGTACTTCCAAGATTATCTCAATAAATGAGTAGAAAAATTGGCAGGGATGAAAAGTTGTTTACAGTTTGTCTGTTTTCAAAGGTGAGATAAAGATTAAAGTGTATGCAAGTCTGATAGTAAGTGTGGAAATAGTTGTTTCATGTCAAAACAAACAAACTTTAGGAAAGTTGGGTTGTACTCTGTGATTGCACTTCTTTTGTGCTGTAAAGGACAGGCTATTTTAATTTTCAGAGATAAGTAAAATGTATTTTGTTTGCAGGCACGGATGACATTGTAGGGCCAGAAGGTATGGAGAAATTTTGTGAAGACATTGGAGTTGAACCAGAAAACGTGAGTTCAGAATCCATTTAAAAAATGCCTCATCTGCTATGGTACGATGAGCGAGTCTTACAGCACTTGCTTTTCCACCAGGAATTAAAAAATTCTTGAGAGTTTAAAAAAATTCAAGAAATATAAACCAGGGAGGTTTTGAAACACATTTAGGAACAACTTGCCATTATTTTAAACCCCAGACTGTCAACTTGTAAAACCTCAATTTGTCTTTGCTGCCACCTCTTCTCTTTCACTTTAACACCAACCTTCCGTCTCCACAGAAAAAGAGAGATCTTAAAAAAAAAAAAAGCTGATGGTTGTCTGAAACAATGAGACAACATTCAAGATTTAATGTAGCAACTAACAAATAAGTAGTGTTTCCTTTGGGTTTTCTAGGAGAGAAAGGTATTTCAAATATTGTGGGCAGTAGTGGCACTACCATTATACCATTTCAAAAAAAAAATAAGGAATATAAATATATTTACAGATGCGTATTCTATAGGTGTGTGTATGTGTGTGTGTATATATATATGTATGTGAAAAAAAGTTAAAAAATAATTGTGCCTTTTACAGGAGTTTTCCTAGTGCCTAATTTTTATTCTTTAAATGCATTTGAAAGTCCTGTCTTTTGTAGAATTCATGGAGGATCATGTAAGTAAATGAGAATTGTGGCTTTGAAAGATGTACTGGAAAAATAAGATGTCATTTGCTAATTTCAGAGTTTGAGAGTAATGAGTGTTGTGATTTATGCAGGTATTTGGGTATATAAGCAGGTGTTCTGATTTAGCATTAAAAGCTGTATGGAGCTGCACTAACATTAGTTAATGGCTGAGTTGCAAATTTAAATGACTTAATTCCTAGTTGGCAGGGTCATGTGTCCTGCAAGTTTTTCTTTCATGTATTTGTCAAAAGTGTTTTCTTAAGTTGATGAATAAGATAATAATAATCTTCTGGTATTGCTTTATCTAAATTCTTTATTGCTTTGGTCTTCTGTGTGAGATGTGAAAGAGATTCTTTCCTTTCAGCCAAAACTGAAGTATTTATGTATCAGCCTCTGTTTGAATGTGTGTTTATGTTAGTTGATCTAGCTTTACTTAGCATCTGCTTGAATTGTGGGGTCATTATTAGCTTTCAAATAATTGAATTTTGTGGATTGCAACTGATGTTCATTGAGATGAGGGTTTAACAAATGTCAGATATAACTTGTCAAACTGCCACTGAAGTTTTGTAGTTGCTTTGGGAAACCTTTTCTGTAGCTTCTGCACCAACTTACCTTCCTTGTTGCATTGCTCATGAGATGACTGTGCAAACTCCCTTGAAGTCCCAGCTGAGGTGAATGTTTCCTCTATATGTGCTGTACCTTCTCTTCATTTGGATTGTGTGCAGGTTTGTCACTTACAGGGTTTTCTAAACTTCTAAAATAGTGTTGCAAGGTTCTGAACTTCCCATTTATACAAGTAAAAGCAATTGTAGCCTACTAAACAGTGGTTATTTGAAAAACATGGATCTTATTGTTAATTCTTCAATCTCCAATTTTTTCTCTTTGAAACAGGTAGTTATGCTTGTGCTAGCATGGAAGTTGGATGCACAAAACATGGGCTACTTCACATTACAAGAATGGTTAAAAGGAATGACATCGCTACAGTAAGTGCCTAGAAAATTCTCTTAAGTTTGTTATAGTAAGCACAGCTTTTCAGAAAAAACACTCTTTAGTGCTTTGACTCATAACACCTGAAGCAGAGAGCTCTACCACGGAGTAGAAGTCATAAGTTTTTGGCCTGATAAATGATATGCTCACTTAGAGACAACTTCAAACCTGAAGTTGCACGTGTAAATACAGTTGGATTGAAATGTCTGCTGTCTCAATAAAAGAGAACTGTTACGAGGTTTGACACACTTTCTGTCCCCAAGGACACCTATCTTTTTGCTGGATTACATGAATCTTTCAGATATTGGTATGTTGTTACACTGGTTTAAAATGCTGAATAATACAAAGCCTTTCTGTAGCTCTGCACTGCTCTTTTGCAGGGTTGCTGTCTCCAGTTAAGAGCTTGTTTTTATGGCAGAATTAACATAAATATAGGTGAATAATCTTGTTTCATAGAGCGTTGGAGAAAGAAAGAAAGAAAGAACTGTTATTTGACTTACCTTCCAGAAGAGAATTGCTAAGACTGTGTAGGAAGTTCTATAGTTTTAGCAAGACTTTAGAAGTATTTCACATGCTTTGACTTCACTGCAAACTGATTGTGTGCCACACATGGACGAGCTCTTAGTTTAATCTGTTAGAGAGCGCATTTTTTACGAAGCCAGTCAGTCCCAGTGTAAGACTTTGCTACTTTATCTAAGTTTCTTTCACACTGTGGGTTTATTAAGATATTTTATGCAGACAGACTCAAAAACATGCCTCCTTACAGTGATGTGTTTTGAACAGGTTAATGGGAATACATGTAAGAGATTCTTTCCTAGAACATCAGACATCTCTATAAGAATGCAGACTCACTTGGTGCTTGTTTCGTAGGTGTGATACTACAGAAAAATTGAGAAACTCTCTGGATTACTTGAGATCTTTATTAAATGAGCCTACCAATTTTAAACTTATTTATAGATATGCCTTTGACTTTGCACGGGTAAGTACTGTGCATTTGAAATTAAAAACTTTCCTGTCATAAATAATAATGGAAAGACTGTAATCTTTTAAGTTTGTTTCTCTTAAGGTGCCACTCAAGATTGCTTCTTACAAATGGAACCGTTTGTGTTCTAAAACAGTATATGCAGAATGTCAAAACTGGAAAAGTATATAGGATGTGTAATGTTTAGTGACATGTTTTGTTATGTCTCTGCCTCAAGCCATTTTATGACTTCAGGGAAATTATTTAGGCGCCATCCTGTTGTATATTGGAACTTTACTACTGAGTTCTCCTGACTTTATAATTACTGTGGTTTTTCTTACTCTGAATTTTGTGAGCATAAACATATTTAAAACAGGAAGACACTTCACACATTTCAGTACTGGTAAAAATGGGTAACATGATAAAAGCTGGATATGGTATAAATACTGATTCAGAAGATTGTTGGAATGGCTTTAATGATGTTTTCAATATTTATTAAACAATACCCTGATATCAGTCTTCCTGCTATAAAACATGCTTTGATGAAATTTTACCTTTAATGGAACCCATAATATACATAAGACTATTCCTACTTAGGAGTAATAAGATAGCTTTTTCTTCTGAAATAACATTTTGAAATAGAATTTGGACATTCATTTTGCTAATGTAATGGAATGTACAGAAGATTTAACATAAAAAGGTAAAACTGAACCTCAGATTTCAGTGCAAGAGAATTAAAAATACTAAGAAAATCTGCAGCAAAAAAAAGTAGCATGAGAAAAATTAGAAGAAATTGAACTGATAGCAGTTCTGATAGTCTCTCATTAGCAACTCAGATTTTTGTTACCTCAGTGCTTTCTGCATCTCAGCATTCAGATTTATGGTAGTTCACTTTTAAACAAGGAAACTTGCAGCTGCATATATAAAAATGCATGGGATTAGTTAGTATGAGAGGGGGAAAAATAAGCTGTATCAACCTCTTAATTCCTCCTTTGCTATATGAAGATTTATTCTGCCAGTTTTGCTCGATGTAAAATGCAAAGGCATTGCCTGAGAATTTCAAGATACTGATGAAATATTTGGAATAGAGAGCAAACCTGCAGCATCTGATGGCTTGTCAAAAGTAAGTGCAGAAACTTAAAAGGTGGATAGTGTGTGGGTTATTTTCAAGAGCTACCAAACTGATGTGACAAGCAGTGGTCTTGGAAAAGAATTTAAGCTTGGAGACACAGGTGCCGTGATTTCATTTGTGACAAAAAAACCCTGCAGGTTATGGAACTTCAAGTCAAAGGCATATAAACTGAGGAATTACTAAAACAATATTAGGCTAATATGATTATTGAACTTTGATACTACAAACTTGGGGAAAGTCTATAGGAGAATGGCATCCAGTAAGAATAGAAAAGAACGGTTACAAAGGCGGATATATTTATAGATGCCAGATTAAATTGGGTGTAGGTTTTTTTCGGGGTCATTGAAGTGGTTGATAGAAAAAAAGTGATGGTTTCAGATTCAGGAGATTGTATAATTTTGGTCCTAAGGATAATTCTTTCAAGGAAGTGTTCCATGGCAAAAAACCACTTGTCTAAACTTCCTAAGTTTTAAGAGAATTTTTTTTCAAAGAGTCTGTTGATTTGGCATTTAAAGTTAATTTGTGAATTAAAATGTGTCATCAAGGTTTTGTGTGGCACGCACAATTTAAGTCAGCATAGATTTGAGGAAATAATTTAAAACACCATATGTTGATATTAAGCATAAATACATTCCTCAATCCATGTTTGCCCTCATCATTGCCAAGTTTGAGAACATACCGATGCATGTATTACATGGCTTAAAAAGATCTTTAATCTGTAATGTTACAGAGGAAAATCTCAGGAAGATTGTCTATCATCAGTGTAAAACAAATACTCAGTTTTAACAGAGTTTGTTAATATATTCCTTCAACTGTATCCAAGCAGTATAAGTGTCTGGAATGTGTGCTAAGAATACAATTGGATCATCTGTCATGGCAGATGTGCCATTAGGCAGTCGGAGGTGGGTAGGAAGGGCTTATCTGAACAATTTGTTCTGATCGGTAGTCACAGAAAGAGAATGTAGAAATGTAAATATATAAGGTATGAAAAACCAGCGTGGTCAAAGTGAAGGCAGTAGAGCTTGAGTTCATTAATACTTGAGTGTGTAGGAAGAACTCAGAGTATAAACAGTATGTAAAATAAAATGTATTCTGACAGCAGTATGATTTCTGCTTAAAGGTGTTTGTGACACAAGTGTAGATGGGCTTTGGAAGGAGAATTAGTTTGTAGAACTTTTTGATGTTGGAAATAAATGAAAGATTTATATCATACTAGTGCAAAAATGCCTTTGCAGGTTTCTTTTTCATCTTTATTGCTAATTGAAAAGCTTTGTTCATCCTGGAATTTACTTTATTTTTCTAAATGCTTCTTGGATTTGCTGCCCAGAATGCAAAACAGTTTCTCATGTTTTCAGAGTTGCTGGTCTCCCCACTTTACTTTCATAACAAATCTGCATTAAATTCTCTCTACACAATTTTAGAATTGAGGAGTGTTTAGTATGAAATGAACATAACCGTGTGACTAGGGCATTCCATTGTTGACTGAGAACTGGGATCTTGCTCAGTCACATCCTTCCTGTGTGATAGAAGACAATTCAGTTATGGTTCGAGCTTGTTTATTTTTTAATAAAGATGCGTATTCTGTAATACATAGAATTGCATTTGTACAGGTGAGACACAGGGCTCAATTCCCTTTGTTGTGGGCAGCTAGCTGTCTTGCAATGATCGTTAGACACTCCCTGTATCTGGAATATCTCTCTGTGGGATATGTCTTGCTGGAGAACAAGCTGTCCACGAGTCAGCAGTGTGCTCTTGTGGCCAGGAAGGCCAATGGTATCCTGGGCTGCATTAGGAAGGGCATTGCCAGCAGGTCGAGAGAAGTGATCCTGCCCCTCTGCTCAGTCCTGGTGAGGTCCCATCAGGAGTGCTGTGTCCAGCTCGGGGCTCCTCAGGACAAGAGGGGCAAGGGAGCTTCTGGAGGAGGTCCAGTGGAGGGCAGTGAGGATGGTTAAAGGCTGAGAGCTCACCACTGTCTATCAGTGTCTGCAGGGAGGGTGTCAGAGAATGGATCCAGGCACTTCTCAGCGGTGCCAAGCAGTAGGACAAGAGGCAATGGGCAGAAACTGATGCACAGGAAGTTCCACCTGAATATGAGGAAGAACTTCTTTACTGTGCAGATGACTGAGCGCTGGAACAGATTGTCCAGAGAGGCTGTGGAGTCTCTCTCACTGGAGATATTCAAGAACCACTTGGGTGCAATCCTGTGTCATGTGCTCTAGGATGGCCGTAATTGAGCAGGGGCGTTGGACCTGATGACCCACTGTGGTCCCTTCCACTTACCCATTCGATGATTCTCTGATACCCTGTATTTTCTTAATTTAGACTTTGCAGTCTGCAGTCATGAATACACACAGAGAGCAAGGTCTACGTTAGCTAATATGGAAATTTAATTTTTGTGATTTTGTTAACTTGTGAATTTGTAGCTCAGTGCCATAACCAAGGCATAAAAATGTGGAGGTTTACGTCTCATTTCTCAGCAAAATTGGTTTAATTTTGTGACAACAAATGTAGATGGATGAACTACTTAACGAAATGGAATCATACACGTACATGCTACTTTGAGCTGTGCATAAGTTGTTACTAAATATATTAACTTTGCCACTGATTAACAAATGCTGGATACAGATGCTGCTGCTTTTACTTAGCAGAAACAAAACAATCAACCCTTAAGCCTTAATATGGTGCTGTGATGTTGAACTAAAACTGGACAGTCCAGAGAGGTGTCTTGATGTGCTAGTGTATTATTAGTGTTCTTTCTGCTCATTTGATGATTTAATCTGAATTTCATGTAATCAGTTAGAATAACAGAACAAAGATCCTCCTTGGCTCACTCTTGCAGAATTAAGGAGCTGTCAAATAGCACTGAGTGTCTGTTGACAGTCCACATAGCTGTAATGATATGGCAGGCAAGGGGTACAGCGCTGCTATTCAGAGAGGGGTGGCTGTGCAGAGGATACATGCAAACATGGCTGGGGATCTGATGGCCGTTGCTTACTAGGGAAGTCTGAAGTCAGAAACGACCTTATGCCTCATCTGCCTGAACGGTGAATTTTTTTGGGAACATCTATAGAAAGCAACATGTCCGTATAACAAGCCATTGCCTATAAGGAAGGAAATTTTACCGGGAAGTTGTGTATTATTAAAAAACACTGTTAGATACTGATATATATTATTTATTTGTTAATTTATTTTGTGCATGGGTGAGCTGTGAGGGAAGGGAAAAATCCTGAATTCATGCTCTGTTTTCCTTTTTGACCTTTTCATGCAGGAAAAGGACCAGCGCAGCCTAGATATCAATACTGCCAAATGTATGTTGGGCCTTCTTTTAGGAAAAGCATGGTCCCTTTTTCCAGTATTTCATCAGTTTCTAGAGGTATGGAATTGGAAACAGAATGACAGGGTTTTTTTTTAATCTGGCTTCTCTGATACTTTTCACTGGAGGTAGAATGAACAATTAAGAATGCTGTGTTCTGGTTTAGGATATAGTAACCACCAAAGCAGCACATGTAACTGGTTATCTTTCCTTTCTTCCTTTTTCCCAAATTCCTGTGCTGTTAAGGTTTGTGTAATGCAGAACAAAGTATAGAATGTTATTTATTTGCTTTTGGACTTTATTTTATTGCTGTATGTTTCCCCTCTAAAAGATGTCTTAATCAGAAGCATGATTCAACACTAGTTTAAATACTCGCTGGTTTAATCCTTTTTAGTTTTAGATGGCATACAGATTAAAATAATAATGTATCACTAAGTTTAAATTTTCTGTAAGAAAATATGAGTTTGAGACAGTTGAAAATACATTTTAATAATTTCTGTTTATTGCCTCAAGCAGCAATCAAAGTACAAAGTTATCAATAAGGACCAATGGTGTAACGTTCTTGAATTCAGCAGAACAATTAACCTTGACCTCAGTAACTATGATGAAGATGGAGCCTGTAAGTACTACCATATGTTGATGTTCCAAAATAATTTATTTCTCTGAGCTTAATCATTCAGTGTCCTTTTACAAAATTTTGTAAAATACAGTTATTTGATCTCTCTACAGGGCCAGTGTTGTTGGATGAGTTTGTGGAATGGTATAAAGGAAAACAGATGACATAGGAGTTTAACTATGCACAGCCACTCAAGAGTCACTGTTACCACAGTTATGTCAACCATTAGCCATAAACTGCTATTTGTATCAAAGTGCATGCTGCTTTTCTTGCACTGCATCCCTTTGGCAGGGAACTTTTGATGTTTGCTATTTAACAAGCTAGCTATGCTTGCTGTTTAGCATTGTTCTCTTTGAAGGCTGCTTTGCATTTTGTATTTACACTACGAATTGGTGAACTTGCCAGAGTCTTCACTGTGATTATGTGTATATTGCTGTCTAAATTTTGTATATGTGTATAAAAAAAAGGCTTCACCTAGGGATTATTTCTGCAGAAATGTATTGTAAAAATAATTTTGTGGCATATTTCTAATCATCACTTACGTGTCTGTTGAATCTTTAGTTATTTTGTTTTTCTTTTGGTCTCAAATGTAGCATTTCAGACTTTCTGGATATAGTTATGTGAAGAACTGTTGTCAGTTTCAATGTTCCTATTTGAGATGCCAATTTCTGCGAAGAGAAGACATGCTGTGTCTTCCTTCACCAGAATTTGCCAAACCTGACCTAATGCTTTATAGGAGTGAAACATTGGTGTCTTAAAACTATATATATACATATAAATATTTAAACACTGTAATGGTTGTACATGCCACAGATGATTTCCATTTGAAGAAAAAAGTACTGACTTTTTAGTGTTAAAACTGCAGTAGTCATTACAGGTACAAATGAACATATTAAAGTACCTTTTAAAAATGGGGTTTAGACTTTTTAAAATTGCCTTTGGTATACTCCTTTTAATTTTTGGTGTACCAAGAGTGTTTGGTCTATGTTGTGATCTAGTGACCCAATGACATTGAAAGTTCTAGCTGAAATTAGTGGTTTGGGGAATGAAGTATGCTCACCCCTAGCACATATATAATAAAGATTTTGGGGATTTTTTTGTTTGTTACACTAGTCTTTCCAAGGGCCTCCAGCTTCGTGTTTCTAAGTACTTAAAAATATGATATCAGAAAAGATGTGATGTTGAATAGTCGAAACATTACTGTTTCTTTCCTTTTGGGGGATAAAGTTTCCTGGCAGAGCTTCCATTGCAGGCAATGGGCATGTAAAACACCAGCATTAAATGACAGTACTTTTTAGTAGGGACTACTGCCTGTTTCACTCATTTCTTTGTCTGTGTAGGATGGTTCTAGTGATTATTTTGGGGAAAAATGAGTGAATGGAATAATATTTAAGTTCTGTAATTCTGTCATGTTGTCTTTGCCTTTACCCTTTTTTATTGAGTAACGTTAGCGTTGATATTTATAGATAGGTCCTTGAAATATCTGGTGCTAATTAAACTTTGATCCCTAAGGATTTATTAAAATGTTATCCATTCGTGGAGCATTTAAATACAAAGGGCCAGTGGGTGTTTTGGAATGACAAATAACATTACTTTTCTGTAGAAATATTTTGCAGGATGCTGGCAGTTTCATTATTTCCCTAGAATGTGATCCACGGGAACGGGAGGAAAGCATTTTATATTAAAAGTGAAATTTTCATCTGCATTGAAGGTTCTATCCTTGCCGTCAAGTCAGGAACAACTGCCATTGACTTGAGTCCTTTCAAGATTAAGCCTAGTTTAGCAAAAGCACATTAGTTTGCTGCCCTGGACCAGGAGGTTGTAGTTGTGGTGCTACAGGTGGTCAGTTGTGTTCAGATCTGTTTGTTGTTGTCGTTGGTTTTTGTTTTTCAAGCTCAGCTGCCAAAGACAAAAAATGTTTGTATCTGTTTTTGTATATTTGTATATACATAAATATACAATATAGATGCATATACAAAACCTAGAATTTCATGATGCTAAGAAGAAAATACTGCCTTTCCCTTGAAATAGCTACATTTGGATTTCCATAACACTAAATAGTGCTTTTTAAAGTTAGTAGTGGTAAAACATACACAGTCAGTGCTTTCTCATGTACTAAAGAACATAACCTTAATTCCATGTTTGATGCCAGTTTGCACATGAAATTAATTGAGTGTGGTATTTAATGTTTACAATAAGCCTCTTAAGAAAACACATGTTTTATTAAGACTTCTGATGTAAATGTATATATTACAATAGTATTACTGTAATGAAATACCAGTGGAGCTGCTGGTTTAGTTCTTAAAGAATGAACTTAGAAGCAATATAACTTTTAACATTAGGCCAAATTGTGATTGCCAAGATTTTAAGTGAAAAAGCTGTAATTGTTCTTAAAACATTAAGCTAGCTGTTGACTCTAGGATACTGTTCAGCACAAATTGGCGTGAATCCTCCAACAAATATAAGTTTGTATAAAAGGTTTTGTATGTCACAAATAACTGAGCGTCCAATAATGGAAGCAGGAGCCAAAGACACTTTTAATCTATTACTGTGACAGTTATAGCTTTCATATAACAGGGTTGACAGAAATCTGTTCAGCCAGGTGTTGGCAATTTTGCAAATGTTTATCAGAATACAAAATTTAATTAAAAGCAAAGAAATGGGAAAAGAAACCTTGGAAAGTACTTGCTCTGTGTAAGCAAACAAACTTGTTTTTTTAATTTGGGTAAGAGTAGTTGAGAGTGATGGAAAGAGAGAATGTGTTTGGAAGTGAATCAGATGCTGCAAATTTTTTCTTCCATTTGAAACAGGATGAATCTGTAGCCATCAGCAGTTTTATAAACATGCATCTTCATAAAGTAAACCACAGATTCAATTACAGCTAGTAGAGACAGCTTTACTGACATTTATAGTGAACAAATGGACTAAAATGGACCTGTGTGGCTTGATGAGCTTCCCTGTGCTATCCATCCTGCTGGTTTTGCTATATATGTTGATAAGCAGAAGATCCTAACATTGCCTGCTCCTGTATATTGGAGAAATTTTTAATAGTTGTGGAAACTTAACTAACCTACTCAGTTGATCTTGTATTTAGTACAAGCGTGGCATTTCCTTTTTTGTTTATTATGCCATCAAGTAGCTGATGTAGATTTTTTTTTTGTTTGATTGTGGGCTTCCCCTCCTCCCCTTTTGAAAAGTAATGTACAGAATATGCTGATTTCTGGGACAAGACATTGAGAGGTCATTCCTGAAAAAGTGTCACAGGTCTTGTGCTAATCTTTCTGGTGTA
Source organism: Oreocharis arfaki (assembly GCA_013398015.1). NCBI lineage: Eukaryota > Metazoa > Chordata > Aves > Passeriformes > Paramythiidae > Oreocharis > Oreocharis arfaki. Next base: position 491,246 of record VZRR01004865.1, read on the forward strand.
CTATTATTGAACTTTAGCAGAAACTTGATGATCAAGGTACAGTTCATTTTTGGGATTTGGGAGATGTAAATTGTAAAGACAGTTAGTGAAAGGAAAACAGTGGCCAGAGACTATAGGAGCTGATGTTCTTTGATAGATAACAAACATTTGGAGCTCTTTGGACTCAATAATCTTAAAGATCTTTTTCAACCTAAATGATTTTATTGATATTAGTAACCAAAACAGTCCATGAATGAAATTTTGTTTGTTAGCAAAGTGATACCAAATATTTAAAGTATTACTATAATTCTCTATTACTGTTGTTTTTTTACTTTTTATCTTTTCCAAGGAAAGCGAGCTGAAGAACATAGAAATTGTTGAAATTATTTATGTACTTGGTTTTTCAGTTTTAACCTCTTTAAGGTTGTCTTTAAGCTACAATAAATACTTGGGTTACCTTTATGTAACCATTTCTAATTCTGTAGAGGCTTCTCCCATTTTACCACAAACACATGCGGTTTTATTTCATCACAAATATGCTCACACAATCAAAATTAGTTACAGCTTATTGCTACTTGGTTAATGTTCCCAAGTTACTATTTTGAAGGACAAGAAATGGACTTCAGTTGTGTTAAGGTTTTCCAGATTTCTGTTGACCCTTGGTCACAAGTCTAACAAATTGTTTGATACTCTTGGAATTTGTATAGACAGCTTTAAAGGTTAGCTTGTGCCCTGGTTCTAATTATAGCTGCTAACATACCTCTTTCTGGGCCTTACATTTTGTCTTTTCGTATTGTTGTAAAAGTATATAGGATCCATCCACTAACTAGTTTGTTTTCTGTAATTGACACAAAAATTCAGCTTGATTTTTTTGTTTGTTTGTTTTTATTTTTTAAATCCTTGCCCGTTCCCCCCCTTTGTATGTGTGTGTGTGCATGTGTATGTGTGACAAAATAGCACCTCCTGACACTGCTGTTGCAGGAACAGCAGTTAACGTGTAACTGTGAATGCTTTACGTCTTAGTTACTTGGATATTACATAAATAAGATGTGCTAAACTCCTGTGAATCACAATATGATGAAAATACTGTTATGCCACCTAACATGAGTTAATCTGGTTGATTTTTAGGTCTTTTCATGGTGTTGATGTAAAATGGCATCCCACAAATAAACAGTATTTGTGTTGGTTTCAGCAACTGACTTCAGATTTTTCTGTGATTCATACATAAAAAATTCTCATATCTGAACATACATCAGCAGGCAACTGTTACCAAGTATAAGCAGAGAAGCTGTGTGTAAAATCTTGTCACCCTTGTTTCTAATAGTAGAACAAATAAGTATAATAAGTATTTAAAACTGTTGGGAACAGGTACGTGTTTCAAAAAGGTTATGGTTCAAGTGGAGTATGTGAGTGTAAAACAGTACTGTAATATGAAAGTTTTCAACAGTAAATTTCAATTTGAGCAGAAATGTCTCAAGACAAAATTTTACAGAAGCATGATTGTTACCCACTCATCTTGGTCCAGCCTTTTGATCCACGAGGTCCTCATAGAAAAGCTGTTGATGTATGGACTGGCTGAGCAGATAGGTGGACTCAGGAAAGATTGAAATGCTTTGTACCTACAGCAAACAACTTGATAATTTTCAAACTGTCATAAGTATGTGCTTGAAAATGAGAGTTTTGTTTGATTCTGATTACTGCATTTGAAGTTCTTGATCTGTTCTTAAAACTTCGGTATTTTTTCCTGTCCTGATTCACTGTGTGAGGGATTCTGTGTCCTGTCAGTTGAGGAGCTTGGCACAGCATTGCCCTGTGAGAAAGGTGTGTCCAGACTATTGCCAACATCCTCTTGGCTGACTTCTCATGCTTCATTTACAAATTCATGCAGCATACACTCAGGCACCTTTTTTATCGAGCTTATTCTGTGACTTTGTCCGATTATCCACAGTCAACTGGGCTAGTAACAGCAATTGGCTTCCTGCTAGTGTAGGTGTCATAGAAAACTCTCAGAGGTCAAATAAGCTAAATCAGTTTTCTCTGTGGACAAGATACAGTGGATGAAATGTAAAGAAAAGTGAGGATATAATCTTGGGGTCAGTGTGTGTGGGACTGTGTAACTAATTGTATACAGAAGGGCATGCTAACATGGGGTGGGTAGAGAGGAGCAGAGTATGGTGAGTACTGCATGGAAGTCACAGAAAAGATGAAGGTTTTGTATTGAGCAATTGCTAATGAAATGAACTAATATGAAGGAGAAGTAGCTGAGTGTTTGGATTTGAATGAGAGGGGAGAGATGAGTAGCAAAGGACAGTGGCAAGATTAGACAGAAATATGAGGATAAGTTTGAGATGAAACATGATATTTTGACAGTAGAATGAATACTTTGCCACATGTTAAAATCCCATGATAAAGGAGAGAATTGACTTTGTCTGACAAGAACAGAAACTTTCCTGCAACTTTATGGCATAAAGAGAATCTTAGAAATCCTCCAGCTTCTCACAAGTAGTGTACTGTTTGCCCCACCACTGCAGCATTCTCATGGTCAGAAAAAAAGACAAGAAAATAGTTTTCCAATGTATATTTTGAAATCCTATTGGACTGTTGCACAAGCAAATGGCAAAACATTTCAGTGTGAGACATCAGTAGAGCAATCAAATGAGTTTTTTTTCCCCATGGTTCACAAAATTGCCTTGCTCATACAGTTAGATTTCTTACCATGTTAGCAGCTGCTACAGCCAAAAAGTGACAGACCTTGGAGAGGTGTTAGCAGTGTTTGAAGGCTCATAGATACCAAAAGGAGCAAGTCAGTGCTTTTTTTAGGCATTGCATTTTTAAAGTAGTTTTGGCCACAAAGAACTTGTGTGGATAATGAGCTCTACTGAAAGCTGGCAGTGGCTTCTTTGTTCTTAGTTTTTTCTTTAAAGGTAGTTTCAATGATCACAGAATCACAAAATGTACTAGGTTGGAAAAGACCTTTGGGATCATCAAGTCCAACCTATGACCTAACCTAACACGTTCTCATCAACTAAGCCATGGCACTGAGTGCCATGTCCAGTCTTTTTTTAAACACATCCAGAGATGGTGACTCCACCAGCTCCCTGGGCAGACGATTCCATTTCCCAGTCACTCTTTCAGTGAAGAATTTTTTTCTAATTTTTTTTTCCTAACCTAAACTTTCCCGGCGCAGCTTAAGACTGTCCTCTCATTCTGTCAGTGGGTATGATGTAGTGTGCCACTGGACTTGCTCCTCATGTGATGGAATTGAAATGTGTTCCTTCTGCTTGGAGTTTTTAGGAGTTGATTGTGACTTCATGACAGATTTTTCCCAGAGTTGTAGCCAGTTTCCTGCATTTTCCCAGAACTGAGTCTGCTCCCCTTCATGATGACATTTCCCTTCAAGGACTGCATCAGTGGTACTGAGTCTGTTGAAAGGGCCTTGGGCTATATTTGGAGGTAATTTTACCTTACATTTGCTCTCTTTTGGCTACTGATGTTCTAAAATAACAGGTTTGAACTGCTCTTGATTTTCCACTCTCAAGTAAAATTCTGAAGTGGGTATAGGATCCTTTGTCTTTTTTTAAATTACCCTGCCTCTGTCATCACATCTGCAAACTTTGGGTTATGTCCCATTATAACTACATTTCTATAACTGACATTTCTGCAAGAATTGAATTCTATTCTGTTTCTTTGAGAAATGTGGTTTTCTCTCTCTTGCCAAGTTAAAAAGTAATTTTTGAAATGTAATTGAATGCTGCTTGGACTTCATTTATCTTTGCAGAACAGAGATAATCCACAAATCTGGCTCAAAAAGCAGAAGACATGTATAGTCTGAAATAGTATGTACTATTTCACTGTATAGGTTGAGTCCCATAAGAAAACACAATAATAGTAACAATGTAAATTTCAGCATTGCATTTATTTTAGAAAAAGACACAAAACAGTGAGTATCTGAAGCAAACTCCAAGGGAAATAATGTATTAGTATCAACTACCAATAATGAGAAAGTAAATATAATTTAGTAAAAGCTTTATTAATATTCTGGAGTAGCTTTTTATAAAGTCTGTTGCTGGTTTTTTTACAAGTACCCTTCTAAACAAAAGTAATTTCACTTTGAAACAAAATAATTTTTGCACCTGCTGTAATGACATAAACACTGTGGGAGCTTAGTATTACCATTTTATGTTTCAACTATTGAAGTTTGTTCTCCTGCTTTGCAAAATACTAGCAAATCCATCAAATGCTCTTTTCTTCTTAACAAAAAACTGGTTCTGTGCCGAATTTGTCTTTTTTTGGCTGAGATTTTCACTGGAATTTTGGAGGTGTTCTACTGCCGTTGCAGAATGGTTCTCCAGTTCTGTCAAAGTAGTGTGATCCTTTGTCTTGATGGAGTCAGTGCTTTCAGAGACCGTATTTCCTGTAGGCTTTTGTGGGAGGGAACATGAACTGTATGGTGTGCTTTCATTGAAGAAACCTTGTGGGATTGAGAAGGAATATGCATCCTCGTCACTCTGATCCAGCTGGAAGTGATCATCTGTTGTCAAGTCTGACTGTGTTTTCCCAGAACTATGAAGATGCAGCAGAACTGCTGTAGGATTACAAGACTCTGTTTCTTCAGGCAGACTGCAGTTGCTGGTATCCTGTGTCATCACATGTGTGTATCCATCAGAATTTTTCTCATCAGAACCTCTCTGCATTTCATCTGCACAAGCCTGCTTCTCCTGTGCTAGCAAGTCCTCTTCTTGTGTAACAAACATGAAATGTTTTTCAGCTGTGTGTTCAGGTAGCAGATGAAGAGATGATTCTTTGCTGGAATGCAGCAGTGATGCTTTTTTAACAACCTCATTCAAACCAGTATCAGTGGGAGTAAAAATAAAGCCATTGTCCTCAGATGTACTCATGTTTCCTCTTAATGTCATGTCTGCTCCACCATGATTGTTTTCAGGGAAGTTCCTGGCTATGTGCTCATCTGTACTTCCCGCTGGTGCATTTTCTTTTTCTTCTGTGTGACTGAAGCTGAGAGAATGCTGTGGTTCAGCTTCTTCAGAAGTGTTCTCTGTGTCATGTGTGGGAAAATGTTTTAACTTAAGTACCTTGTTACCAAAATCTGTACTTGGACTGTGGAGAGAATCAGAAATAGAATTTTGTACTGTTGACTCTGCATTAGTAAAATAATCAAATGTATCTGGGACTTCCTGACTTGAAGAACTAACTGTATCTGGATCTGACATGCTTATGTGGCCACTGAATTTATCAGTGTAAGGGGATGCTGTTTCACGCATGGTGGTATCAGATCCGTAATTAATAGTCGTTTCAGAATAGGCACTGTTCTCATCTGCATTTTTCCCAATCTGCTGAAGTTCAGCAGTAATGTTTGGAGACTCTGGCAGTATTGAGAGCTTCTCAGTTCCACTGTTTGTATTGGCTTCCTCTAGCAATGACTGACAATCTGTCCGGTTGTCACTAGGATCAAGTTGTTCCAGTTCAAAGTCTACTAAAGAGCTACAGTCACTCATTGTGAATGGAGTCCCTTCAGATGAAGAACTGTCATCAAATATATCGGCTGAAGCATCTTTTTCATCTGAATGAATCCTTTTACAGTCATGCTCTGTAAGGGGAGAGTTTTCTATTGTTTCACCGATGCTTAAATTCTCAGTATCTGCATCTCTTCTGGTGCTACTGGGTAAAATAAAATCTCCGACATCACTAGATATATTTTTGTTGCCGTTTAGATCAAGTTGTTCTTCACAGCTTTGCCTTCCCTGCATAAATTTTGTAGTGTGCCTGGGTTCGTTAGGCGAAACAATACCTTTTCTTTCTGGAGAATCTGGTGTAGCTTTTGTGATTTCAGACTGCAGCAGACCAGAGCAGTTGCTTACTTTGTTGTTTGGTGTTACTTCATTGCTGTTCTGGTAATCTGTCCTTCCAGAACATAGTCCATTATCATAAACATTTATACTTTCATTATTGTCAATACTAGTTTGGACTTTCAAAAACACTGGTATTTTCTTCATGTTGATCTCTGTATTGCTTTGTTTCTGGTACTCTGCTTTGGGATTTGGTGGATGTATGCCACTACCAGTGACATTTTCATACAAAGTAGAAGTTTCTGTAGGAAAAATGTGTGTGTTTCTTATAGAATTCTTATCACAAAATAACACATTATGCTGTGTGTTTGTTGGCTTGCTTGCAGAAGACTCTCTGCTCAAGGTTTCATCTGAAAAAGCTTGATTAGAATAAGTATGTTCTGAACTTGAATTTTTATTCCTGCGCGTGAGTCTCCACAGGTTCTCCAGGTAGGGTCTAGCAAAAGCACCCAGACAAAAAGCACAAACAAATGTAATGAGCACTGAGAGGGAAACAGCCAGTGCAAAGTTTGGCTCTGTTTCTTTCTCTCTAGAAACAGTGTTAGTGTCCCGGGCTTTTCTAAACAAAAATGCTGAAACTCTTTCTTTCACCTGTATATTGTAAATGAGATATTTCTCCTTTGTTGTATTAAAAAGACACAAATATAATCCTTCAGCAGGTTTCTCAGCATTGTATATCACTAAATTATTCATTTTATCCAGTGTCATATGAGGAAAACTGTGATTTTTTGAAATTCTGCCCTTAGGTGTCCACCAAGAGACTCTATTACCTGAAATGAAAGAAAATAGAAACTCAGTCTCTGTTAAAAGCATAGTATAGTTGGTTTGTAGGGTCCAGTGATGTTTTTAAGATTATACCCTGGACTATCTCAGATAATTTTAACAGTTTATTATAAAGCCCATTTTCCTTTTATCCATCCTAAGTAATTTAACATGGTATGAAGTCTGTTAAACCATATTATAGGCCCCTCCCCACTGCCTCCCATCTAAAACCACAGTACATGTGGGGTCTTAATAGCAGACTTAATAAGAAAAATGGTAGTGTGAGGGAGGAGGTCACTGAAATAATCTCAGCAAGTCCAGGGTTTTCTAGAAACACCTGCTGATCTTCCTTGCGGAAGAGACACATCTGTAGGCAGCTGCACTGCAGCCTAGCCATGGTCACTGTGTGCAGCTGTGGGATAAAACGTGACCTCTTAACTGTCACTGTTCCAACCACTGTTTTTCCTGTAGTTGCTGATCTGACTGCAGCGAAAAAGTCTGTAAATCAAGGGTATTTGTACTGATTGAGTAATTGTTCCAAACTTGAGCTAGTGGGGTTGGTTGGTTGTTGGCTCTTAGCAATTTGTTTCAAGGTCATTTTTTCAGCTTTGTCTTTGGATCAGCTTTCATTCCCAGTTAAGTTTTGCCGCAATCCAGTGTGTTGATTTTAATTCAGGTTTCTGTGACTTTTTTGGTAAATAGATAAAGCAGCTGGCATTTCTGATAGTTCCTGCATATTTTCATTTGGGGATGAAGTATTCCCAGAGGAAAGCCTTACCACCTCCAAGTGCTGTTAGTCCATTAGAGTTAAACCATTTTGCCTTAAAACACATGACAAATACACTTTCTGCTCTAAGTTTGGTCTTATTTTTCCATCTGTGTGGCAGGTGTTGGCTCTGTAGGTTTTGTGGCTTATACCTTCAGTGTTCTCTATGAATTGTAAATCTAAGTGAAGTGTGTGCTACAGTAGCTGTACATTTTTAGAAGAAATAGAAATCTTTTCCCCTGCAACTAAACCTTCATTTCATTTTGCTGTAACTGAATACTGAAAACTAGTGCATCCTTCTCAGTTTTCGACATGCCCCTGAAGTGCTACCCCACTATTTGGTCCTTTGTTTCAGTCCAGAATGAACCAATACATTTGCAATGTATTACTTACTGAAACTTACTTGTGTAGAATTTGATATCACCTACTCCTTTAATGTAAGGAAGGAGTTGAAGACTTGGGAAACCTAGCTTTCAAATATTCCGAGCAGAATACTACTTCCTAATGAATTATTCTTGCATGTTAAATTGTTACTCAGTTATTTTTAAACAATGTCTTCAGAAATACACTTTTAAAACCAAATTTATTTAATCATCCTGCATTCATTTTGGATTTTAGCAGCATTTGGATGGAGTGCCTGATGTACATACCCCTTAGGTTGTCCAAGTTACAGGTCAGCACTGATGTGTTCCCTGTTGGGATTGTAGCCCTTTTGAGCAAAACATTGTCTCTGCAGTTTAAATGGAAGCTTGAAAGATACAGCAGAGGTTTCTGGGAGTTGTTTTCAGACTTATTATATGAAAGGCTCCATTTTTGCCTTGTGGAGTCAAAGACAAAATGAAATAAATGTTTAAAAGCATTTAGCTTGCAGTTAAATATCCAGGCATTCTTTGACAAATATACTTCAAGTTGAAAAAAGTTCAAACTGACTAGTATCTGTGGTAGAGGGATTGTCAGAGCATTTTCACGGAGATCCACAACCTATTTGGAAATAATACAGAATTAATTTGATAAGGCTTACAATGGAATCCTTATTGCAACATCTTATAACAGTGTTTTTAGTGTACAAGCAGTTCTGTAGTTCTGTGAACAATACATGTTTAGGATAGGATTTCAATAATGTTGTTTTAAGCTTTTTAATGAAGATGAGAAGTTTAAATTTTGGTATGTTTAGAGTTCTCCCATTGTTGACTTATCTCTGTGTGAATAGGGAGCTGCAGGGCTCTTGCCATGGAAGGGATGGGGGTAGAAAGGGACATGTGTGTGTTTGAGGCAGTTATGGATTGGTTTGTGGCATAGAGAAATTGTGAATTTATGGTTATAGCTCGTGCATTTCAGCATGTCTGTTTTCCTACATATAAAAAGCAAATACATAAAAATAGTATTTTCACTATTTGATCTAGTTTTTTAATTGTACACTAATATTATAATCAGAACCATATAATCTTGCTGAACAGTTGGTAATTAATATCTTTAATGATTACCATAAAATATTGAAACAGTTGTATTGCTTTACAACCTGTAATTTGTTGAGATCTCTGAAGGCATCTGGATGAATTTTAGTTATCTGGTTGTTTCGCAGGTCAATGTCCTTCAGCTGTGAACAGTTTTGAAAATCCTTTGGGTCAATCTGTTGTATGGTATTGAATGACATATGGACAGTTTGTAAAGATTGCAGGAGGCCTAGTCCTAGGAAGAAAAAAACCTATTTCACATTTCATATTCTTGTTTTCCCAATTGCATCAAGTGTCTTTATAAAATTATTTGCAACAAAATTCCTTCCCTTCCTCTCTGTTGCAATGAGTGGCTGCAGCCTTTGTGTTATGGCTTTCCTAGTCAGGGGTTGTCCCATTCTAAAAGCTGCATACCATCAAGAGCTGGCACATTAAAACATTCACAGTCAATGAATGTCTTAAAAATTGACACTTTCATAAAAGCACTAACATTTCTTTGTGCTATCAAAATTATTCTGACTGTGATCTCTGTACTTTGAGCAAGCTTCTCTGGAGAACTGGAGGTAGGAAAGGAGTGTGAAAAGGGTGGAATATATTGAGTTTACAAGATCCAAATATTTTAAATGTAAGTAAAAGATGGAAATGCGAAAGGTGATACAGTATCTCCTATCCTTTGCCATGGGCAATTTCATGGGAGTTTTTCATATGTGGAATTATTTGAACTGTATTAATGGGATGGAAAACCGAATGAAAACAAAAAACGTTTTGTTGCTTATGCCTGTCTGCCTGTGAATTATGAAGCATGACAGTATATTCTTCTGTGTATCCTAGTTACAGTAACATCCATCCAGTCAAAAGGAACACTTTTGACTGCTGGAGACACCTCATTTTTCTGAGGTGCTGTGTAGGCAGCCCCTGAAGCTCCAGCCTGCAAGTTCCAGTGGGAAGGCAGGCATCCCCACTGATGCTGAGTCTTCACTCTAAAGTGATTTTTGATCATACAGCATTGTTGAGAAGCTACTAGTTCTTAAAAATTTTGCCCTTGGTGTCTCCTTGTTTACCAGAAACCTCTTTTCTCAGCTAGCAGTTCTGTTTGCTGAGTAATTGATCTTTGGGTTTATTGTGAAAAGCAAAGGGAATGATTCATTCCTGCTGTACAACTACAGGAAGGTGATAGAAAAGGCATGCAGAAGTTCAGGCAGTTCATAAATTCATCAGTGCACCTGCATGAGGAATTGTATTGTGGATACTTCCCTGAATCTAAGCTTGTGCCAAAAATATACACTGGTGTGGCAGCAGTGGGCAACAGCCATACTCCTGGGCGGGGGGCGGCTCAGAGAAGGATTTCTCTGTGGGAAACCTCTGCTATTGAACTGCAGCTTGTGTTTTCTTTCCAGAGCTTAAATCTCAGAAATTAGTGAAGTATTTTGGATAAGGAGAATAAAGTTCTGAACATGTATTTAAAAGAATATAGGATTTAAGTATAACTTGAAAGTATGGTGGTACCAGGCACAGAAATTTGAACTTTAACATTTAAAAATTCTCTTATAGAGATGTATCTGACATCTAAAAATGTCTCTTATAGAATAAGATTGATCTGTCTGACCCTCTGAGGCATCCTATAATGGGCAGTCATATTTATCTATTAAAACAAATCAAATCTTCATCGGTATATTTTATAATGTAAGCTTTTCTATACTGTCTATATAGACAGCTTACAGACTGTACAAAATCATTACGTGAAATGGGTTTCCTGTATGCCAGAGAATTATTTAATAGCATAAAAGGAGAAAAATGGAACTTTTGTGACCCTGTGTAGGGGCAAATAGCTTATCTTTGTCTGACTGTGGGATAAGCGGTATTTTTGTTTGTCATCACATACCCTCCTGTATGTTCAAACTCTAATCAATCTGATGGTGTTACAAGACATCAATAAATTCAACATGTTGTACAGGATAGGGCGGCTCATCTGGCAGCTTCTGCTTCATTTAAACAGTTTGGCCACTCTGAATGATCCTTGGATAAAGGCTAAGCTGCCCAGCATAGTTCAGTGACCAGAAAGTCAAAAGTCTGTTTCTCAAAGTGTCTCAAAACCTTACAGCCTTCTCCTGTTACACCAAGGTGTTGCTGTGATTATTAAATGGCACTGAGCAAACTTGTTTGGACTGAACAAAATATATCTTCCTGTCTCTGTGAACTACTGAAATTGCAGCAAGTTTAATTTAAGAGTGTTGACTTCCTTTTGAAGGGTAGTACGAAAGTAATGATCTGTAATTTTCTTGACTTAAAGGTTCAGACTGGGATGTGGAGGCTGGTGTTTTTCCAAAGATCCTTACTCCCCCTTTCTATACAACAAACAAGAATACTGCTTGGGCTCTTAAGAAAATAAATCTGGTTATATGTGACTGCTATTAAGGCAGTGTGGTTGCTAAGACTGTATAAAAAAAACCTAATGACGTAAACGAAAACAACCGATTTACTTCAGCCTCTGTATTTGCAGGTGGAACTTTCCCTCACCCTAAGTATAATAAAATGAGAAAGTCACATTCTGGATTCAGTAAGGTGTATGAATTATATCCAAAACCAACTTACCCCTTGGGAGTCAAGTCCTTAAAGATTTCAAAAATGCTTACCTCTTGGAACTGTATTAAGATTGTTTCTTTCAATTGACAATACTTTCAAAGCAGGCAGGAGATGATCAACAACGCTGTAATTCTTCGACCCATGTGCAGGTGTAGGCATGTCCAGTGTGAGGGTGTAGATGGCATTACCATTGAGGTTTAGAGTTTCTAAAATGGGTAAATTTGTACAAGTAGTTAAAGTGAGTTCAGAAATCAGGTTGTTGCTGAGGTTCAGGTGTTTTAGCATCCACTGTTCATTTCTTCCATCAGAGCACACAAAAGTTTTAATATTATTGTAACTCAGATCAGCTGTTACTGCTGTTTGTAATATATCTTCTGGAATAGTAGATATTCTGGTAAAAGAGCAATTCAGTAGGAACTGCCCATCCCACCGGCACTCTGAATGGTGAGGTGTAGCCGGAACAATCCACTGTGACTTGGTTCCCACTGATCCAGGAAGATTAAAGTAAAGGACCACGGCTATGACATGCAAGTGAAGGTTATCCATAGTATCTAAGTGTAAAATGTAGAATTATGGTTAAATTCAGCATAACAAGAATAGAAAGCGAAAACAGATTGACATTAAAAAGAATCAACACCAAATAACCACACCATTACCGACATTCTGCCTTAAACATTCAGTTTTGGAGTCTTATTTAAAAAAAAAAACATTCATAAGCTGGTGACCTCCCCCCTCCCTCCATCTATCCCAAAAAACAATTAGAACCTTTTTTTCTTTTCCAGCCCTTTGGTTGAGAAACACAACTTCTCAGGAGCTTGCGATCTAACAACAGTGGAGACTTTTGAACTCTGCTTCAGGTATTGCACAGAATTACACTGAGCAAAGTCCACCACATACAATCTATAACAAACAGGTGTGGAACAATTTTCATACTTCCAGTTTCCCCATCGATAACACAACAATGTATTTTTAATGAAAAACTATATTCTTACAAATAACACTTCTGAACTGCAGCTGCATCTTAGAATTTATTGTTTCATTTCAAAACCAACATTTGAAATTCAATTTTCTTTCACCCACTCGAAAAACCACCACATTTACAGATGGTGAGAACTCTACATGCAAGTTGTTTCAGCGTACCCAGTATGGCGTTTTACAGAGGCATGCAGAATATACTTTATACACACAGAATCTTAAATGCAGCTGTGGGACTGAAATAAACAGTGTTCCACTCAATGTTTTAAATACATACAGAAAAATGTACCTTAGGCAGTTAGAAGATAAACAAGTAAATGCTCAACAGAAGGCATGTGTGGTGCCAACATTTGTCAAACTGTGTAATATAAATATAAAATATATTAACAATACATAGAGAGTGGCTAGCAAATTTGATAATTTATTTCATTTGGTATTTTTATGATTGGTTTTGCTACATTTTGACAAAACAATCTACACTTCAAAAACAGTTCTGCAGATCATGATATAAGAGTACCTTTGTGACAAATCTTTCAGCTGTATATTGCACAAAGTATTTTACAAAGAACTCTTGATAATTGTAAGAATCCAATACTAGCATATAGGCATGTCAGTATTAATCAGAGAAGAGCTTTAGTATGTGTGTAACCTACGTGACCAGGGTAGGATCTGTCATTTTCAAAATGTATTTCAGCTTTGAGGATACTGCTCTTTGTATTAATTAATATGTGTATGCATCTGTATACATAAAAATAAAGTGACAAATTTCCATTAACATGAGAGTGAAAATTCTAAAAATGTTAGTTTCTTTCCTCCTCTTAACTGTAAGAGATACTGAGGCACTGCTTAGCAGCAAAGATGGCTGGTGTAAAGCAGCAAAATGTGTGTTAAAGTGTTTAGTTGGTAAAACTATGAGGTCCATGAAGGCAGTATGCAAAATGGTAGTACTTCCTCATAATCTTTAATGTGATAACTCAATGTTTTTGCTACATTATATTCAGCTTATTCTGATTTTGTCAGAACAGCTGCACTGCTGTCCAGCCCCAAAACCCCACCAACTACTGAGCGTCAAAATCTTGCTCTGCCTTTGAGCAGTGAGGGAAATACGACTCCTCTGACCTCCCCCATGTGCTCTAATGCCTGACTTATGAATACCCCTCCAGAAATCACTTCCACCCATACAAGTTCTGCATGAGAGCTTACTGCCTTCCACTAAAGTCAGAAATTGGGAAATTTTTTGTTACAGAAGGAGCTGATTTGTATTTTATGGAATCCTATGTACTCTGAGCACTGTAAAACAAGGGTAGATAGTCTACCTTGCTTTAACAAGTAAATAATTCTGAAGTTAATGTGTAAAATTCACACAACTTTTAGGTAAAGAGGTGTGTGCTGATCAAAAAACTTGGCAAAAAGCTGTTGCAAAGTCACTTTGAGGCTTCCAATATTAGAGTTACTTGATGCTACTGCAAAACAAAGCTGTTTTAAACTGAGGAAATACATGGGGTGGCGAAAGAAGGAATCTTATAAATAGCTGGTCTATTTTTAGCACAAAACATCTCACTGCTGCAAAAGGAGTTGTAAGGCTGTAATAGGCCCCAGTTCACCACAGTTTCACTGTTGACAAATTCTGATACACATGTATTTACCCTGATGTCCTACCATCACATTTAGAATTACAGTCCTGCAGTTTAACTTCAGAATTTAATTCTGAGGTTCTCAGTAATGCAGCAATACTGACATTTATGGGGAAGGAGAGATCTGACCTCAGACACTGTTGCAACAGTTAAGCTTTAGATTATTAGCGATTGAGTAATGGACTCGGGCACCGTTAACATTAGAGCACCCAGGAAAACACTATTTTTGGGTATTGAGCAAGTTATAAGTACATCTTCAAAAATGTACTTCTAATATAAACATGTTTTATAAGTACTTCACATAAATTAAGCAACTGCAGAATGCATTAACTGCACAGATAGAATGGAAGCTCAAGTAACACTTCAATGACCGCAAGACTACTTCAAAATTTAAGTCATATTTCCATACTCAACATTACTTCGCAAATATTATTTATGATAGCATAATTTTTTAACAACATGAGAATATATGGCAGAAACAATGTGGTATTTTAAAGTGATCTGCCATTACCCCTCTCCCTACACATCTGGTAAATCACCTAAGTTTGAGGGAAATCAATGTATCAACAAGAAAGAAGACGTAAGTCTGCCACTTCAGCAGTCCTAGAAAAATCTATTTCCAACAAAAAACTGACAATCCTCTTGAAGTACTTCAGATTGTAGTTGTGTTCTCAGCAGTCCTCAAGGTCTTGGGACACAGGACAAAAACCTCCTCTAGAGACAACTGAAGGCAGTAGAGTTGTTGCCAAGATCATTTTCTTTACATATATTCTACTGATCCCAATTCAAGAAGGTACTTCAGTATGCGTGTACACTGAAAGCTTACAGAGTCAGTGCCACTCTTGCAGCTAACAGGATGATGACCTAATACTGCTGACTGTAACAGCCTTTCCTTAAAAACACTACGTAAGAAATGTTAGTATAAACTGCTGTAAAAAAGAAACCCTTGAAGGCATGCAATTACTTCATACAAATATATGTAAACACAAACGAGACCTGTCCCAGCAGTGGTTTGTTTTAGTGCGTGGCTCCACATGGGTTGACAGAAGTCTGACAGCCCATGTTATGCCCTGTCACCTGAACCTTGAACAGTGTCCCATCCGCACACATGCAGAGCTTGAAGCGTAGCCAGTTGCCATTATTGAACTGTTCCCCGTAAGAAGAACTGGGCAGTCGTGATGGGCTCACCATCACAGTTCCATTCAGGATGATGCTGTTTTCCTATTAAGGAGAAAAAAAAAAAAGTACAACTTGTAATGTAAATAAGACAGATGGTTTTTGAGAATGACGCGCTGATTTAACAGATAAATAACTTCTCTAGTATGGCTGTAGCATCAACGTAACAAAAAAGGTATATAAAAAAATGTTTAATTTTTTAATGAAAATTATAGCAATGCCTATGAATTTCTTGACTAAAGTCAGCAATGTACTTTGCTATTCCAGTGGTGGATCAATATTGAGAAAGACAGCAGTAGGGTGACTTTTCACTTTACAGACTTATTAGCAAATGTAGTAAATGTAAAAATAGGGACTTGACACAGGAAACAGTGTTTGAATTCATACATGAAATTCATTCACACTTGAAAGTGCATATACTTTTATTTTTATTCTTCTTTTCCATCATTCTGCATATACTGTCATCTTAATCTCCAAAAATCTGAAAGGAATGCTAGTGAGTCTTACAGGAGCAGCACAGAAGGTAGTGCTCCCAACTATATGCTCTGCTTTTCTGGCAAAGGTTGCCGACCCTGGTAAAGCTTCCAGAGGAGAAGATTTACTCCCTTTGGTATTCATTTCAGTGCAGAGGCCAATACCTTAGCTTTATCTGCATAGTAGGTTTTTTGTGTCTTAACAGCAGTAAATCAATGTTGCCTGAAAACTACTCAACCGCTAATTAACAGCAAAGTAATAAACCACCTATTTAAATCCTACTAAATATACAGACTAAACTTTTATGCATAAGTAATCTATATAAAATTTGAAACTATGTAAAGCTACATCAGTTTACTATCACTCTAAATTTGAAACTAAGCTGTTAAAAAAATGCTTTGATTTGAAATACTTAACTGCTTTAAGTTCCATGTTTCCACCCATTCGAAACTCAATTGTCTTGCCTGTGATGAAGACACCTTCATTTCCACGGACAATGGCACGGCCATCGACCTTTATGTTTAAATCACTGGTTGCATTGCTGGTAATCTAAGAACAAAACCAAAAAAAGTGTATTACAGATCAGTGAAAATGTGCCACTTGTGTTTGTCTGAGTAACTTTAATTACCTTTAAAGTAGTGCTATGCAATTTAATAAAAAAACTTGAATGTACTTCTTGCCCTCCTGCCATTAGCTTCCACATATTTGTTGTTTTCCACATCCACATTTTGAAACAGGATTACTAATTTTTGGAAGGTATGTAAAATTATTTTGCAATAAAAATAACAATTTGTATGACAATTCTATGGATACACAGCTAACACTTTTAGCAAAGACAGGCTTCCTGTTGGAAGAGATTATGTAAACTTACCCCTCTGTTTTCACTTGATCTGTTCCTCCTATGTATTTGTAGTTGTGGGTGTTTTTTCTGCAACAGGATTGCTCGGTGCTTCCAAAGGCACACTTAACCTTCTATAAAACCACTAACTCTACTCTACTGTTACAGAAACAAACAATGGGCTGTATTCTTATTACTTACAAAAAATAAGAGACATACCCTCTCTGTAGAGGCCTTTTGTACATTCAAGATTTTAACTCCATTTGGCAGATGAAACTCATGAGTTTCGTAGTCGGTGCTGAACAAAGTATTTTGTGTTCGTGGGTCAACAAATTCCATGCCAATATCGCTGGTAATAGAAGTTTTGTCTTTTTCCACGCTAAGCTTGGTTGTTCCTTGCTGAAATACAATCTTCAGAAACAAAGTCATGAACTTAATGATGTTTCAAATGTAACATTTATTACCAATGTGAATGTAATTCTCTAGTGTTGCTCACCAGCTTTCAATTCATAGTATAACTTACAGGCTGATTATTCCCAGTGATGACCAAGTCTTCATTCCGTCTCCCTCCTACAGTGCTTTTATATAAGGGATGTATAACGCCCATGTCAGACACTTGCTTAAACCGCAGCAAGCCACTCTCATGGAATTCCATACTGTCACAACCATTGGGACCAATTCTTATCACTGCCCAGATAACCAGGGTAATCTGAAACACATTTTCAAAGATTTTGTTGATTGTTCAGATCTTCCTACCACAACTATTGTATTGATTCGATGTTTTATTTGAACAATTATTAATGCTAGTGTTTAAGTGAACTTCAGGTGTGAGTTTACTTTAGTCTGTTCCTACTGAAAACATCGTAACACATTTAATTATGAAAAGCATTTTAAATTACTTTTAGGCTTATTTGAAACAGCAACTAAAATGATTCAGGTATATACAGAATATTAAATCATGTCCATAATTACATCTTTTTTTCTGTCTAAGGGTAATCATTGACCAAAAAAATTTCCAGAACAATTCAGCTTGGTGTATACTTAACACTGAACTACAAGAATGCACTCTCACAGATGGATGTGCAAATTATGAAAAATAATGTATTACTTCTCACTGACCAAGCAATAAAAATGTGGTAATTAGAAGAATGAAGCTTTAAAGTGCAGTGGCTGGTTAATTCTGAATGTTCACATACAGCTCTATAAAGTAAAATATTCCTGCCATATATCCTGAATGCATTTGTACTAATAACACTTCTCATGGGGTGGCATTTTGAAGGTTTCTAATTCTTTCTTGCATGAACAGTAGGTTCCTTGCTGGAACCATGATAACTGAAATAACCATGCCTGAACTTACACCATTCTTCTATCTAATTTGTTCAGACTACAAAAGAACGAAAAAGAAAGGAGAAAAATGAGACTCTCCTTCAGTACATTTTAAGTCCTCAGAGGAACTGGAAAAGTTTTATTTTTTTCACTTAATTGTCAAAATGAAATATGACCTAATGTTGCTTACACTATAGCTATTATACTCACAATCAGATTGATGACAGCCAAAATAAAAAGAACAACAATCACACATATGGCCAAGTTGCCTTTCCTGCCACGTAACCCTGTCTTATGGAGACGGTCTTCATCAATTGGAATGTATCCTGCTTTGAAGTTACTGTTGTGCTCCTTGTTAACGTTCCTGCGTTCCACAGCCTTCTCTCGCATGGACTTCTTCACTGGGCCGTTAGAACTTTGCTGTAACACAAAGCATGGGTTAGCTTTAAAAGGCATGTAAATTAACCATAATGACACACACACATGAATGCAAAAAATATAAATTTGAATTGACTAGGGGAATATTTTGGATATTATGTTCAGTATTAGATTTCAGTCTGTTACCCTGTAGTCAGAATATACACTTAGAACCACAGCAACCTCTGCTAACACAATGACTAAATTTAAAAACCAGGTACTTTCAGACAATATATGGCTTTATATTCATTTTTATCATGGCAGGTAGGAATTACTAATTACATTGTTACAGTTAAAAAACTAAAACAAACCAGCTACAAAGAACTTCATCTTTTTACCTCCCAGGGATGATACAGGACATAATCCTGCAGGTCATCTGCCAATACAGAGGATTTTAGTTCCCTCCATGCTAATGTGTGATAGACTCTCAGTGACTATTCAAAAAGAGTGTGGTGGATACAGTTTTTAAATTAGTTTAATAGCACAGGGTTTGCATTCAACTCCTGTTGCTTGCATGCAGCATTGAGAAAGATAACTGCGAGGCTTCAAACCTGGCATGGGGAGCTTGGCCAGCATAGCTTTCATGTAATAATCTGAAGTTACGAGATTGCAAGGGATATCCTGTCAATGTAACAAATTAATAGAGGAAAACTCCTGTCAATATTCATAGTGAAAAGAAACCTTTTATGTATTTTCGTAGCTGTCCAAAATTTTGTTCCACTTCCCTTGAATGGAATAGTTTGTTATTTAGGGATTCACATCTTCAAAGAAGGAGCTTGATCTTTTGAATGGAATTAAAATTGCTCACTTGAAATGAATCCTAAAGCTACACCTTAAGTAACTGCACTTGCACATGTCTACACTGACGTAACGAGTAACAACACCGTGTTTTCCTCTGCTACTGAAGAACTAATAAGAGATGGTGTTGAGAAAGGACCTGGACGAGTTTAGGGAGGGTTCCCTCCCTCGGAGATGCTCCGGACCCACCGTGACCCTGCACAACCCACACGAAGTGCGGGGCCCCGCAGGCACCCACCGCCGCCTCGCGCCGCCTGCTCAGCGCCAAGCGCCTCGTTACGCGCGGCAGCGGCATCCCTGCAATGCCCAAATGCCCGGCGCCCCGCTGCCAGGGCACAAAGTATTTGTCACACAGTCACGCTTGCGGGCAGGACGGCGCCGCTCCGGGCCGCCCCGCCCGCACAGCAGGCTCGGGCCGCCTCTCCCCGGCACGGCCAAGCCCGTCTTGCCCGGACACCGCCGGGCACGGGGCGGGAAGCACCGCCTGAGCGCCGTTTTCCCCCTGCCCGGCCGGAGGGCTCCGGCACCACGCCAGCCTCGCCCACCGCGCCGAAAATGGCGCCTCCGCCCGCGCGCNGGCGGCGCCGCGCTCCCCGCCGCCGGTTTGCCGTGGCACCGCCGCCGCCGCGCCCGCCCTCGCGTCACCGCCGCCGCTGTAAAGGCCCTCGGACGCGGCGCAGCCCAGGGCAGGGGGGCCGGGCTGGCTGTACCATCTCCGTTACACCTGCGCCGCCCGAGGAGCGCTCCCGGAGGGACAGGGGAGTCAGCTGACATCTGGCCATGGCCAAGGACTTGCAGAATCTCGTGAGCACGGGGAGCGCCCGGGAGCTGCAGGAGAAACTGGAGAACTGGCAACGGGACTACGAGGTGGGTCCTGCCGCTCCTCGGGGCCCGAGGCAGCGGCCCCCGCTCGGCGTTCGACACCAAGGTTCGGGACCTTCCCCCGCACGCGCATCCAGTTACCGCAATTTTAACACCTTTACTGCACTCACAGCTTTAGCTGTTCGGCTTTTTGTCCATGACAAAGTTCCCTGAAAACAAGGGTTGGAGGTTAAAAGTGAGGTTTGAGCGGTACTGGCTGTTTTTGGAACAGAAGAGAGCGTTGGAATAAAAGAGCGGCAGGTGGAAGGACCACGGGCGGGGTTGTGCTCAGAAGCAATCGGCTGTAGCCTAGGAACAGTCAGGATAACGTGAGGAAGAAGGGTGCTGAAAGTGAGAACGGGTTATCCAGCATCCCAGCTCTTCTGGGTGGGGAAACCTGTTAGAGTTGAGAGGCTGCTGCAAAGGCAGCACGGCCGCCGGAGGGCTTCGGAACGGGGGAAGCGGCCGTGGGGGAAGAGTTTCGGGTATGAGGAGAAGGCTGCAGATGGGTGTAGTGGTATCCATGGAGGTGGAACAGGAAACTGAGGAGGTGAAACAGTGGAAGCAGTAGAGAAGGTGTAAAGTTACGGAAAGATGAGGTGAAGGAATGTGAGACTTGACAGCTGCCACTTTGCTCAGTGGAAAATCTTAACAGAGTTTTCACTCCTGTGTCCCCAAGTTTCTGTAGCTTCAGGATGCAGATAGTTGGTCACGAGCCTATCAACATCTACTGTGTGCTGTGGTTGGTGAGGAAAGGTGCTGAGCACAGGTGCAGCGTTTTCAGGGGAAGTCAGTTCTTTTTTTTTTTAATGCCATGGTGGATCGGAGTTACAGTTACATAGCCAGTGTAACTCTCTGCAGGATTCGTGGCAAAGGACAGTTTTAAGGAGTTTGAGAGAAGCTGGTAGAGCTACCACAGAAGATGCCAGAGGAGGAACAGTCCCATGCATTTTAAAATCTTGCAAATGTATGGTGGAGGTAGACCTTAGGAGGGTTGAGCAGTAGTGGGGGCTGACCTCTCCATAATAAGTGAGTTGGGATATAGTCCTTCATGTCTTGGGAAATGAAGATGAACAGGCTGTTCAGGCTGTTGTTTCAGAAAAAGAGGAGCTGGCAGATGGAAACACTGTGGGTGCTATGTCACTGTAATGAGCTGGAAAAATGCACTTTGCAGCCGTGTTCTTGTGAAGGTGAGCAGGTTGACTGTGCTCCCCAAGGCCTGAGGAAAGCATGCTGCAGCAATCAAAACACAAGCTGATGGGGGCATGGGTGGGAATTTCACCTGTTTTGGAACCTTGTAAAAACCATATGGAGTCATTAAAACCTGAAGACCTAGAGGGTGATCTATGTGGAAGGTGATACACAGGTTACAGATAAAGATTAAGGAAGCAGGTACAAAGTGTGTATTTTCCTGGAAGGTGCAGTAGTATCCTGGACAGATTACCCCATCAATGCCTTTCCAAAACTCCATTTGCTGAAAGTGATGTTGTTTTGTTGTTTTCTAGGCAAAATGCTGGGGTTTTCTCCTTCTTCAGTAGAATTTGTTTCAGTTTGTAACACTTAACAATCAAATGAAATTGCATGGAGGCTTCATGTGACTGCTGACAAAGCAAGATAAGAGCCTTATATGTATTATTTCAACTAATATGGAAAACCAGATTTTGGACTTTATTTTTTTAATCCAACAGTCTGCTGGATTATTATTTTAATAATTGTTGAAAGATTGTAGCTCAGATTCACAATTACTATGATTCTTCTTTTAGAGATGCTTGTGGTTGCAGCCTCTTTATGATGGAAAAGGAGTATGTTTTCTCAAGTAGTGAATTAACTGGGTCAGAGAAGTCCTGATGTCCTGTTCATTTGTCTATTAAAAATGTGAACCTTAAAAATGAGTATTCTAATGGATCCAGTAAGAAAAGGTTGGGAAAGTGTAATTATAGGGGGGGACAAATGCCATGATTGTAACAGGAATAACTTGAGGTAAGAAAGATTACACAGATGTAGTAACGCCCATTATTTACAGGCAAATACCTCTGGTCAAAATCTGAACCGATGCTGTGAAATACTAGAATTGAACACCGCGATTCAAAAGCAGCTCTTCTCAATTCTCAATGAAGCATCTCGAGAAGGTAAAGCAGTGCCTTGTCCAGTAACTAACTTGTTTCACATATGACATTTTTTCCAACTCCGGCTTTTTCTGTAAGCGTTCTCACCATTTCTTAATGTATGTGTTTTCTTAGATGCTCTTAAAGAAAGTTCAGACACACCAAAATATCGTCTCCAGCCAGCCCTAGATTCAGGAGGTGGAAACAGCCTCACTATCTCTGAGGTGTGTAAGAAACTTGTTTTAAAGGAATAGAACCATGTGGATTTATACCTGCAGAAGAGCTTTAATGATGCTCTGTTAATATTAGCCTCCCTCTCAGATTTTTTTCGTAATGAAATATGTACTTGGTTGCTCATGGGGACACCTATGGAGACAACCATGCCATTGTGGAGGAATTTGCACTGTATAAGAGGTCTATGTTATTATACTGCTTTCCTTTTCTAGGTAAAGATTTGCTATGTTTACATTTGCAGAGACATCATAGAAGTATTTATGCCATATATGTTTTAGAAAAAATAACACTATGTGAAAATACATGTGTAAGCTGAAGGTGTGCATAAACTCCCTACATTAATCTCTGAGCTCCTTTTATTTTTTTTTTTAAGAAAAAACTCTCAGAATATCTTTACATTATATTATTTCCTGAAGAGTTAAAAAAAAGAGAAGTGCTTATGCATGTTGTGATACCACCATGCTTCTGCCATGATATTTGGAGTTAGTATGTGTTTGATATTTACTGAAGGGGCTGTAATACTAACAGTTTGGCATAAAAGACAGATCTGTTGTGGTTTTCTGCTTTGAAAGAAAATAAGAGTGTTGGTTAATTCAGACTAGGGGAAGATCTTCAAGATCCTGAGATTTGGCAGTGATGTCTCCATGTTCTTTGGTTTCTCATTTTCACACTTGCTCTGTCAAAATCTTTCACAATTAAAATTGGACAAATAAAAAGTGATATCCCTCAAGAGTCATATTCTAGTATAATGCAGGAGCAGGGTTCTGCCAACCCCCCCACAAAATATAAAATAATGATGTTATTAAATGACAGTACACTAGGCATGCCAGTTACAGATTTGTCATTTGTGACATTCAAAATTTAAAGAAAAGCCTGTTGCACAGTTTCTTATTTAATTCCAGTACTATCAGGCCATTTTATGGGTTGTTAAAGACAGCTGCCTGTGTAGTAGTGTGCTTTCTGGAATCACAATCTTTGCCTCCTCTGTTCTCATAACGTTTTCTGTTGTTTTGTGTACGTGAATTCCCCAAAAGTTTACTTGAGTTGGTGATGTAGTCAATCAAAAGTTGACTAACTGAAAAAAAACAACTGTGCAACACATCTGCAAAATGGTTTGTTCTCATGATTCAGGCAGTAGGTCTGCATATGCAGACCTTCCATAATTTCTACCATGAGGTCTAAAATAAGTGACTATTTTTCTTGATACAATTGACTCTGTCTTCGGTGTGCCTGAAAGGTATTGCTTATATCTCAGAGAGAATGCAATTGTTTTTGTTCTCAGTTTCTTTAGAAATGGCCATTACTGAAATATTTGGAAATACATGTGCCAATAATGCTATAATACATTGCTGAGGGAATCTGTAAGGTAGAACATTCAAGCAGCATGACTTCATTTCCTGGTAGGGTCCGCTTGAGGGAGAGATACTGCTGAGAGATGTAACCAGCAATCAGAGAAATCAACTGCAAGAGCTGGAGGACAAACTATATGCAACTCGTGTGCAGATCAAGCAGATGGAAGAAGAGTAGGGAAATTAACTGCAATTCTTTTTGTTTGCTTTTTGTTTTTCAACAAGCCACATTTTTCCCTCGACATCTAAAGACTGATGAAGATTTGTAAAATGTTTAATTTCTTGCCTAAAACTAGGGTTTCAAAATGCATCGAGGCTCTGTATCCCGTGTATGTATCCAAAGAGAGGTTCAAATGATACAGTCACACCCACATTAATAAATTGACTTGGTAGGTTCTGCTTCTGGCAGAAGTGTTGGAAAACATGCCGTTATTCTACATAAAAAGGTTTTGTATAGTCCATGACAATCCCATGTGGAGTTACAGTCTATGAAATGTTGCATGCTGAGCAAACCCTCAATAAAAAATCAATTGAGTGGCTATAGTGTAACATTTATTGAAGGACCTACAAAATGTCACAAATAATTATGCTATGTAATTGATATGTAAATATCCAAGAAGATAAAAGCCACTGTCATAAGATGGAGGAAGAGAGTTAGATTTCCAGAAAAGTGACTAGACCTGAACAGTTTTTGCCTAGTTGCATGAATCATATTTTGTGGAGCACTGTAATATAAAAATTACTAAATTGCATCAGATACAAATTTCTGCAGTTATTACGAGTTCCAGAGTCATTTAAGAGGTAACTCCAAGTGGCAGACACATTCTCATGCATCCTATTAGCTTGAGAACAATGACTGTTCACAAGTCTCAGGTCAGTACCTTGATATAATTTCACGCCCTTACTAAGTGATTCCAAAAATATCAGTTTGGATTTTCCCCATGCCTATTTCTAGAACATATCTTCCCAAATCTACTTTTCTTTCCCAGTTGTCCTTTATAGTAGAATTCTTTAGCCCTCTTTTACTGCTGTTCTGCTAGAAGTCCTTCCTGAAGGAGCTGACTAAGGATGGAACTGGGCAGTCTTTCCTCTTAGCAGATGTTGCTGGCCTTACTACTTGTGGTTATCTTAATCAGCCTGCTCCTTAAAAAGGTGGAACAGGAATCTTGTCAATTGATAAGTTGGTTCAAATCCTCAAAAATCTCACCAGGGTCCTCCAGTAAAGAAAAGGAAGGACAGACTGAATACCTTCAAACTAAATAGAGAACATATTTTTTATTTTTTCCTTCCATTTTTGGTAAGGAGAAAGCAACAGTAATACTGGTGTTTAGAGGGAAAGCAGAGATGTTGGGATAGTTTTTAATATTAAGTAAGAGTAAAGGACAGAAGATAAACTTGCTTGTCTGCCAATCTTTAGGAAACACTCCTTTTTTGGGGGACAGCAGGAGAGGAACTGTTATCTTTTGGTATTAGTTGAGTAACATCTGTGATATCCTTTGACTGACTAATATATTACAGCAAAGAAAAGAGCCTAAGAACCTGATAGAAGACAATACCTAGGTTCTTAATCTGTAGAAAAGAAAACTGAGATAGTTTAGTTAACATCTTAAATATGAGAAAGAAATCAGTTTCTTTTTAGACCTCATCATCTGAGCTAGCTTAAGCACACCAAATGTTAACCAGTTATTTTTCCTGTAGTACTGAGTGTATTTTATCCACTCTTCTGCCACAACACACTTACACAATTTAAAGTAAGATTAAGGGTCTGCTTTGTTTTATGCTTTTTTAAACTCTTGATTTTTCCTGTATTTCAGCATAAGGAGCTTGCTCAATAATTTTCCTCTTTTTTCTGCTCCTTTTGCTTGATGATGAGGATTAATTGATAGATAGTTTACATTGATAAAAGAATGTCTTGTGACTGACTGTTCTGTGTGATTAAGTCTGAGGACTTCCCGCGCTGAAGAGTGCAAAACCTTGAGGCAGTTACACGAACTGAATTGCTATGAGCAGCAGATTCAAGCACTGCGGCATGAGATTGCTCTCCTGGATGCCCAAAAGTCTGTTCTCCAGTGCAGGTAGAGGCCTTACTCAGAGAAGTCACTGAATCGTAGAAATTGGTCATGTTAGGTAGCATGAATTTCCTCCTCATTTGAAATTGAAGTATAAACAAAAGCTAAGCTTTTTTACTTTGTTATGAACGAACATGAACTCTTTAGATGATTTTTTTCTAGTGCCCAAATATTTTATTTTAAAGCAGATATGTTAAATTTCAGACAAAACAGCAAATAATGCAGCTTTACAAAATATATTGAGAGCAACTGTTTGGAATAAAAAGAGATAGTTCTTTTTGTTAATGAGTCCTCTTACAACAAGTTCTGCCCTGTAATTGTACAGTGTTCAATTTTCACTTGTGTGACTTCAGCAGTACTCTTCAGTGGTACTGAAAGAGGAACAAATCTCCAAAATATTACTAGTTAAAAGTGTGTTTCCTAGTGCTTGGCTGCACATGCTCTAGGAATTACTTTACTTTTGCCATTTAGGCTTTAGCCCATAAAACGTATTGATGCAAATGCCTTCATATTAGACTAACCAGCTGCAGCTTCTTTAATTACGTTGGCTCAAAATCTCACCTTACCCGTGTAAAAATTAAATTGACAAAAATATCTGCCCTAGGGAAAAACATCTGAGGATGGTAAGGTGACATGAAGCTTCTTTGCACGTCTGTCGTAGGCTTGCGCGGAGCCGCTCTCCGCTCAGGTGCGGTGCGAGCAAGTCACGCAGCCTTTCCATGAGGACCTGGTCGCCCGCGGGGGCCGGGCGGGTCAATGCTTCCCGTCGCGCCTGCCTCATAGCTCGCTTTGGCTCCATTTATGCTCAAGAACGCTTGCATGCAGAGACCCTTCTGAGGACGTTCATCTGTGACATTGAGACGGTGCAGAGGATAATATACATTGCAGCTGTGGTAAGAAAGAAATAGTATTTCTTATTTTACAGGCCAGAAGCGTTTTGTAAAATACTGTGTCTGCATTGGATTAAATTGTGGGTAAATTAGCATTTCTGTCAAGTGCAGAGAAGAAAAGCTTTCTTCCTTTATTTATTTTGATTTTTCTTTCTTGCCCTCACACTTCTGCATTGAACAGTCAATGTAGTGTCCTACCTGATGTATCCCAAGATTGGAACAGGCTCAATGGTTTATAGTACAGGTACTAAAAGAAGAATGATTTGGTCCGAAAAGTAGGTGATGCCTGCAGTGATCAACATTGCCTTATTTAGAAAAATTCTTTTCGGAATGCTGCATTAAATACTACAACACTACAGAGCTAAAAATCTTTTCATATCGTGCTTTCCTTTTGCTTGTAGTTAAGTGCTGTTTTAGTTTAATTGGGTCCCTTGAAACCACCTAGATGCCTCACATTTACCATGAGCTCAGTGTGAATAAAGTTGTTTTCATTTTTGCTGTATTGAATCTTCTTTTCTATAAAAATGATGTAACATATACCTGTGTCAGAGAGGCGGCATCTCTTAATGTGTGTGATCCCAAGCATATTTAACTTACTGAAGGTTTTTTCTTTCAACTGTTATTCAGTTTACCCGACTCTCCAGCCCAACCTCTTTTCCCAACAAATGAGGTGTTCCTGTCTTACGTGGCACATAAAATGCTATTACTCACGATATCTTTGAATGTGATTGCATTGATCATGGATGTGTGATGGAATCCTATGCAAATATAGAAGTTTAGGTGGGAAGCTTTTCAATCTTATCTTCTGCCAAGTAAATTACACTCAGAGAATTCCCACCCAATGAGTTAATGTTCTCTTTTAAAACAGTATATTATATTCTTCCTTATTATGATGATAGTGGGTTAAATTAATTTTCTCAGATAACTGATAAAAAATTAATCTCGGTCTCCTGTATTTAACTAGATGTTCTTTATGTTTGCAGGAATCTTTTCATGCAGCAAAGAAGGCCTTCTGGAAGCTCAGAAGAAGTGTAAAAGAGACTTTGGCTCTAGATCACATGGGACCTGAGCCACTTGAAGTTGCTGCCCTGGAATATATAGCTCGCCACAAAGATCTGTATGATGTTTGTCAGAGTGTCCAGGTAAGTCAAGGGCACTGGGGAAGTGATGTGGTGATCTCTTTCAGGAGCTAGTAAATTCAGAATATGTAAACTAGAAATGCACTGTAACCTGAAGGAGAAAAAAGTTATTGTATGGACTTGTAGCAATTTACTTTCCAAAACAGTATGGCTAGGAGTGGTATATGTACGACTTAGTAATAGTTTGTTTTATTTGTTTATAGCAGCACATTCTTTCTGAAGCTACTGTGATCTGGAATAGTCTACGGCAGCATTACTATGAGCTTTTTATACTGATTTTTAAATGTTGAAAGCTGAGAGGCATATTTAGGGGGGATTTCTATACTTGCTTGTATAAAGTTGTTAGTGAGTGAAAATTACTCATGTATGTTTATTTTCAGGAAGTAATTTGCTCCATGACCATGAACCCAAAGATTCCATGTCCACTGGAAGTTGATTTCTGTCTGATCCGCACTTTGATTCGGGAGTTGTGCTGTTTGGCTTTTTCAATGCAGACACTCATTCCTCCTCTTGATATTGCCCTTGGTGTTGATGGAGAACTTTTCAATAGGACCATGTAAGAAATCTTTATATTCAGTCAGACTCTTACCATTAAAGCTTGTGTAGTCTACTTGTTTCCTAATTAATATAAAAGTTTAAGATTCCTAAACATGAACTGGGGCAAAAAACCCTGGCCTGTAGTGAATTTGTTATGTCTTTAAGGTTTATGATAGTATATGAATACCAGCATGTAGACAAGCTTCAACAATTTTTTTAGTGAACAGCAGAGCAGTTTTCTGGATAAATCTCAGTCTCAAGAGCATATTTAATTTATCATTTAAAAAGAAAATTATCAGCAGCTTTCCCTGTTTAGTTTCTATCTGCATTTTTAAAAAATGTTTGCATCTTTGTTCCTCCTTACTGGCCTGTTCTGTAAAAGTCATGTTTACTGAGGTCTGGCAGTTGGTGTCCGTTACCAGGATCATCATGTTTGCTGCAACTTCCAAGCTGTGCCTGCTGTACAACATACGTGTATTAATATGCTCCCATCTCTTCTGGTTTAGAGCTGAGCAAAACGACAGCTGCCTCTTAAAAATGGGGATTTTGTTAAAAAAAATTCACACCATGACATAATTTTTCCTTTTTTCATAGGGTCAGGCTGCTTTTTCAGCAGGCAGAGAACTGTAGGGTGCTTCCATGCTGTCGAGAAAATTAATGAGATTGATAGGTCATAAAAAATTGCTTTCAAACACAAAAAAACTTTACATCACTAAGGAAGTTCATAGTAATAATTTAGAATAGAATGGAATCCAGGTGGTGAAGAGCTTGAGAAGTCAAGGAGAGAAACAGAGAAGATGAAAGTAGACTCTTGACAGGAGAGTGCAAAGTCATACAGGACTACTCAATGATCCTATCCAAATACTGGACAGTTAACTCTTGATACTCAAAGCTATTGCCTAAATCAAGAAGCAGCAACACTGTGGTATAGCCTTGGGACGCTTTCTCCACCTACTTGGTGTGTATGGCCTTAAAAAACCACATGTAATAAGTTTTGCGTGCTGCTGTGGGAGACACATGCTCACATCTGTCTATTTATCTAGATAAATGAGGCATATGTATATGTTTACATGTATAGCATGTGTATGTGGTACACAGAGATGGAGCAAAACTTGTAGAAATAAAAATATCTCTGTTTGTTATGTGTGATACCATTCTATAAAGGGCTAGCCAAACATCATTGTACCCTATGCCTTGCTTCATGCCTCTGGTTATGACATTGTTTTATGTAACTTGCTACTGTAACACATTACTAAAGTATAAATGCATTGCTTTTTAAAAATTTCTGTTATTTGGTATTTGTTCTGAGTTTGAATCCATAAAGCCAGACATGTTAGTTAGCCAATATTCCAGAATTAGAGAGGTAGTATAATTTGAATTAATTATTCAAATTATTGAATAATAACTGAATTAATTTTTCATAGCTAAAATGCCACTGTTTCATTATCAATGTATGAGGATGTTGCTAATCAAGTTGCCTCATGTCTCATAAGATATTAGGATGTAACTTTATAGTTGACTATTTCTGTAATATCCTTTATAGGCGGCTTATTTTAGAAAGATATTTCAGGAAGAGGGGATGAGTGTGCCTGCCAAACTGCTGCTCAGGAGGTTTAATCTGTCAGTGGACACAGTGGCCCTAGCTTGTGTGGGGCTTATGCAAAAAATTAAGGTCTAGTTGCCTTCTGAGAGTTAGATGGCTTTATTGGAATGTTTGTCAGTATAAGTATGTTCTGCTAAGTCTGTCTTCCAAGTGCATTTCTTGTACAGGATCACCTGAAGAGTATTTATTTTTGTGGGGTGGAAAAATTGTCAAGAAAGATATTGGAGCTGTAGCAGCTTTTTATCAGCACTGATGATTTGAAACATATTTATCTTTTGGCACTTACATGCAGACATTTCTTGTACTGTGTGTTTCAACAGGTACTATCGTAGTTGTGACTCGGATTTCACAGCTTCCTTTGTGGCCTATCACGTCTGGCCTGCTCTGATGGAAAATGGTGCTGTAATTGTGAAGGGAGAGGTAGTCACTAAAAAAATCGTTCTGGTATGTATTTTGTTAAGGAATATGATAAGGGAAGTTAGTGGATTTCAACACAGTTTTTAAAATTTAAAATGATAAATTTTAACTGTTCCCTATATGGGTGGAGTAGTATATCAAATATCAATTAGGTTTTAGTGCCTCATCCTGTATTTAGGATGAATAGTTCAATTTTCCTTAGTGTAATAATTATGCAAATGTATGGTTGCTGGCAGGAGAAAGCTTACTGTGTTTCCTCTCTGTTCTCAAACCTTGTCTCCAGCATGGTAAGTCTGCTTGCAGAGTCTGTTTTTATTTAACCTTCTCACTCAAAAGACGTTTGTCAAACTCTTCTCTTGTAGTGTTCTCGCAGAAGTAGAATTAGAAGCAGAAGCTGCAGCTGTGGCCGTCGTCTCCGGTCTGGTCAAGTAAGCCTCAGCTGAATGTTTGTTGTGTTAACAGCATCAAGTATTTTAACTGGGAATGTAGGCAACCTATTAAAAATGCTGATGTGCCACATGTGCATTTTAACACTGGGAATAAATGCTTTTGCTTGAAGGTCTCAAATGAGGTGAAGCTGAACTGACAGTTGCTTGGTATAACGATCAGTAGAGATACTGTATGAGAAGTAGTAACTCTCAGAAGTATCAACTGTGTATCTTGGAATGCTTTCCCCCTACTCCCCTTGCTTTAGTGCCCTTCCGAATAAATAATTACATCATCTGGAAGTGTTTTAGTCATCTTGGAGTACATGTACAACACATAGTTCCTGCCTCCTGGAATTAGCAACCTAAATTTAGTCCTAATTTACTAAATGCATCAAAGGAGCAGAAAATAAGTGTAGGGTGAGCAGAAAGGGAAGAACTGAGGTGATAAAAATAAGATATGTGAAACCTTAGCAGAGTTCTGCATATGCTATAGTTACACAACATTTTTTATTATTTCTGTAAAAACATGTATATTTTTCTAATTGTTAGCCCATCTTATTAAATGGACATAGGTGCTCTCAACTTAAAATGTGAACATTGAAAATGTGAGAGGCTTTGGGTAGGGCTCACTTTTTTCGTGTGTGTGCAGGCTGTGAAAAAAAAACAACCTAGAAAGTTGTTGAACTTTGTAACAGTAGATCTGCACTGATAGACATGTGCAAATTTTCTGAATGTTGATGGGTCCCTAGGTGGCTTTCTTGGGTACAGTTCTTTAGCACACCTGGTTTTCCTTTTCTGTTTGTCTTGCAGGTGACTCGAAGCCGCAGTCTTTCAACAGTGAGGGTCAAAAGAAGTAAGTGGGCATGTTGGTTCCTGTTGACTCATGGTTTTCACAATGAGCCCTTGAACGATTGAACCAAGAAACAAAATAACATGTTGAACATCTTTGATTCTAAAATAATTGCCCAAGTCTTATTTTTAAATTGGGTAGCCCTTTTTTTATGTGTGGAAAAAGGCTGAGATTTCTGACTTGGAGGAGAGCTTGTTTTTTCACTTTACTTGGACCACTGTTATGGTTTCTCTCTGCTGGTTGCCTTCCCTGTGGCCAGTGCTGTAGTAAGTAAAACTTGCTCCATTCCCTACACGAGAGACAGTTTGCTGCTGCACACCTGCTGGCTCCTGGCCTTTCAAATTCCAAAGAGGTTGCTAAGTGGGGACAGTGAAGTGGGGGATTTCAGGCCCTATGAATGTGTGCCTATCTTGAAGCTAACCCAATCTAGAAATTTAGAAAATACAGTTGTACTGAAATGTGCCTTTTTCTTCCATAGGGTGCTAACTGAACATGTTCCTGTGGTGCAATCAATCTGGATTCAACAACTTTGCTGGTGCCTTTTCTCTTCAGAAATACCTCAAATCTGTCAATAATGGGAATGGCAATGGTCACTTCAAATGGAGTTTGTGTTCAGTGTGGTTTTTAGAATTCTAGAGGGCTTATTTATAATTTTAGAAACTAAATTCTTTT
Source organism: Oreocharis arfaki (assembly GCA_013398015.1). Taxonomy (NCBI): domain Eukaryota; kingdom Metazoa; phylum Chordata; class Aves; order Passeriformes; family Paramythiidae; genus Oreocharis; species Oreocharis arfaki. Next base: position 523,446 of record VZRR01004865.1, read on the forward strand.
GATTAAAAAAAAAAAGTGGAGTACAGGATCATTTGGCAAAATTTGCAAAGCTTTCAAGAACCCATAATGTAATCTTGCAGGTGGAGATAGAATTATTGCATCTAGAATGTTTGCTTTCCACAGATTCCAAATGATGCGATTTATCTTGATAGGATCTTTAATATAACCTAAATGGTGAATGTTGCAGAATGTTGAGGTTAGCTATAACTTGAAAACAACGTAATTAATTGGTGCTTATTTACAGTTTTAGAAAATAGTAATAATTTTTGTATGTGCCAGTCTCACACAGCAGCCTTTAAAATATATCCTTGTGATAAACTGAATTTTCTAATTTCAGTGCAGAAGGTGCACAGAACAGTCATAAACTGCAAATAATCCAGCAATCCCCAGGGCTTTTTCGACATTTATGTGTGGATGCACACATGTGTGCTTTAGCGAGGCAGTAATAGCCCTTGTTTAAATACATTGTTACTTAGAAATTAATGTAATAAAAATTTGTATTTTGACACTAAAAGCATTTTGAAAGTGTGCCACTGAGTATTTGTAGGCTTGAAATACTTGATTGAGGCCTCTTCAGTGTCACACTTAATGGGCTTTCATACCGTATCTATAGATCAGCAATTGTGAATCCAGTGAAAAAATCCTGTCCAATTATCTCTTACTGTGGGCATTTATTGCACTTTAAGTGTAAAAATTAGAGACACCTGAGGACAGTGATAAGATGTGGGGTGACGTGCCATCCCACTCATACCGTTTAGATGTCTGAGCCAGAAAGAGATGGCCAGAGCCTGGAGAGGGTGTGCAGGTCAGTGGAGAACACCTGAAGTAACAGCACCAAGGAGTTCCAGCCATTCCAGGCAGAAAGTCAGCTTCACCAGGGGCCCAGCCTAAATTCCTCTATTCTAAAAAAAAGCAGGCAGCATAGGAGAAACTAGTGACATGCACATGCCTGCAGGGCTATGTCCTTATTGGCATCCTGAGAAGTGGGATGGCTCCCGTGTCTGCAGTGCTGGAATGGAAGGGGAAAGGCACTTTATCGGAGTGGAAGGAAATGCGGGGGAGATGAGTGGCGGTGCCCTCTCTGTCGACCAACTGGAGTGCATGGAGCTCCACCTGGGCATCGATGAGGAGCTGACTGAGAGCTTATGGATAAGGATCAAAGAGAGGGCAGGAACAGGTGACATGGTAAGTGGGGAACTGCCACAGGCCACCTGGCCAGAAAGACTGAGCCGATGAGGCCCACTACGGACAGGTAGGAGCAGCCTTATGTTCACAAGCCCTGGTCCTCATGAGGGACTTCAACCATCTTGATACCTGTTGAAGGGACAACAAAGCAGGGCACAGGCAGTTCAGGAGGTTCCAGAAATGCATTGATGATCACTAAGTGACAGAGGAGCTGATGAGGGGGGGGTGTATGCCAGACCTCATTCTCACCAAGAAGGAGCAGATGGTGGGGAGTGTGAAGCTCAAGGGCAGCCTGGGCTGCAGTGACCATGAAGTGGTGTAGTTTGAGATCCTTGAGGCAGCAAGAAGAGTGAGAAGCAAGCTTGCTACCCTGCACTTCAGCAAAGCAGACTTTGGTCTCTTCAAGGATCTCCTTGGTAGAGTGCTGTGGGATAGAGCCCTGGAGGGTAGAGGGGTCCAAGAGAGCTGCGTGATATTCAAGGGTTGTCTCCTCCAGGCTCAAAAGCAATGTATTCCTACAAAGATGAAATCAGGGAAGAACACCAGGGGATCTGCATGGATTAACGAGAAACTTCTGGACAAACTTAAGCAGGTAGCTTACAGAGAGTGGAAACAGGGGAAGGTAGCCTGGGATGAAATTGTCCCAAGAGCCAAGGATCTGTTTAGGAAAGCAAAAGCATGGGCCAAAGTAAATCTGGCCAAGGGCATCAGAGGTAACAAAGAAAGGTCCTTCAGGTGCATCAGTAGTAAAAGAAAGACTAGCAAAAAACATGGGTCCTGTCAGGAAGGATATGGGAGACTTAGTTACCCAGGACATGGAGAAGACTGAGGTAGTCAATGACTTTTTTGCCTCAGTCTTCACCAGCAAGTGCTCCAGCCACATTGCCAAAGTTGTAGAAGGTGAATTCAAGGATCTGTAGAATGAAGAAGTGTCTGCTGTAGGAGGAGAACGAGTTTGAGGACATCTTAGGAAACTGAAGGTGCACAAGTCCACAACATCCGATGAGTAACATCCACAGGAACTGGCCAAGGAAGTGGCTAAGCTACTATCCATCATATTTGAGAAGTCATGGCAGTCCCATGAAATTCGCATTGACTGGAAAAGGGGAAACATAACCCCCATTATTAAAAAGGGAAATAAAGAAGACCTGGGGAACTACAGGCTGGTCAGTCTCACCTCAGTACCTGGCAAGATCATGGAGCAGATCCTCTTGGAAGCTATGCTAAAGCATGTGTAAGATGATGAGGTGATTGATGACAGCTGACATGACTTCACTAAAGGCAAATCATGCCTGAGAGAACTGGTGGCCTTCTATAACGGGGCTACAGCAGTGGTAGATGAGGGAAGGGCAACAGGCGTCATCTACCTGGACTTGTGCAAAGCATTCGACTCTGTCCTGCATGACATTCTTGTCACTAAACTGGAGAGACATGGATTCGGTGGATGGACTGAAAGTCGGTAGAAAAACAGCCCAGATGGTTGTACTCAGAGCTGCTTTCACTGGCTCAATGTCTATGTGGAGACCAGTGATGAGTGGTGTTCTTCAGGGGTTGGTATTGGAACTGGCACTTTTTAATANAGAAAGGTCCTTCAGGTGCATCAGTAGTAAAAGAAAGACTAGCAAAAAACATGGGTCCTGTCAGGAAGGATATGGGAGACTTAGTTACCCAGGACATGGAGAAGACTGAGGTAGTCAATGACTTTTTTGCCTCAGTCTTCACCAGCAAGTGCTCCAGCCACATTGCCAAAGTTGTAGAAGGTGAATTCAAGGATCTGTAGAATGAAGAAGTGTCTGCTGTAGGAGGAGAACGAGTTTGAGGACATCTTAGGAAACTGAAGGTGCACAAGTCCACAACATCCGATGAGTAACATCCACAGGAACTGGCCAAGGAAGTGGCTAAGCTACTATCCATCATATTTGAGAAGTCATGGCAGTCCCATGAAATTCGCATTGACTGGAAAAGGGGAAACATAACCCCCATTATTAAAAAGGGAAATAAAGAAGACCTGGGGAACTACAGGCTGGTCAGTCTCACCTCAGTACCTGGCAAGATCATGGAGCAGATCCTCTTGGAAGCTATGCTAAAGCATGTGTAAGATGATGAGGTGATTGATGACAGCTGACATGACTTCACTAAAGGCAAATCATGCCTGAGAGAACTGGTGGCCTTCTATAACGGGGCTACAGCAGTGGTAGATGAGGGAAGGGCAACAGGCGTCATCTACCTGGACTTGTGCAAAGCATTCGACTCTGTCCTGCATGACATTCTTGTCACTAAACTGGAGAGACATGGATTCGGTGGATGGACTGAAAGTCGGTAGAAAAACAGCCCAGATGGTTGTACTCAGAGCTGCTTTCACTGGCTCAATGTCTATGTGGAGACCAGTGATGAGTGGTGTTCTTCAGGGGTTGGTATTGGAACTGGCACTTTTTAATAACTCTGTTGGTGACATGGTGTCCTGGGTTGCAGTATATTCTATTACCATCTTCATGAGCTGTGAAACCAGGTGGGGCAGTG